>CM053771.1:502084610-502279225 GCA_028658325.1 Potorous gilbertii | reverse complement strand
GAAGCTTAATTCCTGGTGCTCAGGTGGGGGCAGGGCTGCCTCCCAGGCTCAGTTCTCTCAGGGGGTTTATGCAGAGACCTTCTGAAATGGAGCTGCTGCCGAGCTCCTGCCTGCTCTGGGAGCCTCTGGCCGCCTGCTGCCTCTGTCACTGCCTCTGCCGCTGCCTCCTAAGGGGGCCTGAGTCCCGGAGACACCCCGCTCCCCTCTCAGCCTGTCTCTCTCACTGATGTGTGAGTCTGTGGGTGGAGGGACCTTCGCGGCCGCTGGAGATTCCGTCCCTGAAGCCTGCTCAGATCTGCTTGCTCCTCTCAGTGCCACGTGGCCAGGGCAGGGCAGGGCTCTGCTTCCATCCGGGGCATGATGGACCTTTGGGATTGGTTTTTCAGGGCTCTCTGGAACGAAAATCTCCTTCACTGTGTTGCTGCGTGGCTTCCACTGTTCCAGAATTTGTTGGGAGTTCTTTTTAGAGAAAATCCATGGGCTGTGGGTTCGGAGCTAGCATATGTGAGTCTTTCTACTCCACCATCTTGGCTCTGCCCCCCTTATGGCCAGTTTTTTGAGCAAAAAGAATAGGTGTTTCATCCCCAAGAAGACAAATTTTGCTCTGTTTATGGGCACAAACTCCCTGAACCCTTATCCTTGCTCTGTCTTAAAGGCATGATCTTACTTGCAGAAGGGATAGGGCAACAGTGAAACTACATGAAAAAGCCGTACTCCAAGTATCCTCTAGTAGAACAATTCTCAGCATGCCCTGCAGGCAATAGCATCACCTTTCATCAAGTGTAAACCCCCAGGGGCTGGGTTTGGTTTCTGTAACATGGCTAGCCTTCATAAAATTAATTTCTTTTTCTTTTTCAAAAAACTGGGACAATTTACTTTTTTCCTTGCAACAGTCTTCATTTATGATTTCTTGAAATATAGCTCTGAAAAAAACAGACTTTAAAAAAACCCATCGTGTTTCAAATGAAACTACCAGACAATGCCTTTAAACCCAAATCCATCTAGATCTCATTGAATGGCCAACCCTCCCTCTCCCCAAGCCTTTGTGGCTTATTGTTAGAATTTGTCCTCTTAGTGTAAATAGCAATTGTTTTCTATTCTCCCCAGAAACTCTGAGGATCTTCACCTCCCTGACTGATAGTTTTGTGATGGCAAATTGAGCCGTCTTTTGTCTCAATTTTTACCCAGCCTTTAGTCACTGAATGGGCATTCGCTTAGACAAACTGAGATAGTGAAAGATCTTAATTTAGAAAGGTCAAGCTCAGCCACTGCATCCTGGGCCATCACCAGTCAGTCTTGACTTTGGCTTGACACTAGACTTTGTTGTCTCTGGAGGAGAGAGGCTGGTGACTTTGTGCATCTCTGTCTCACTTAAATCCAGTTTGTGCCCAAATCAGGACATCATCCTTGTGATATCATCGCTCCCCTTCAAGAGTGAAGGACAAACAGCACCTTAGGATACATATGCTCGTAATTATCTGCTAAACTGAAAGAGTAGGAAGACCAGAGGAAGGCATGTCATGGTTAAATAATGCATTTTTTAAAGAAATCTTGAGTGATTTAAAGCCTCACTTCAGTTATCACACTTGACCCTTTCTCCAATTTAAATTTACAAGAATTGCTAGCAAGCAGAAAAATGTTCTGATTTGAGTCTTTTTCTACCACATCTTACTCCTCTGCCACTGATACTATTAAGCAACGAAAATGAACACAGGAGGCAATAGAAGTGAGAAGCAACACTGGCCATTCGCAAACAGGATGACTTGGACGTAACAGTTGCTTGCAGAACTTCCTTCTTTTTTCATGGTTATTTTATGACATTCTGTGTGTGTGTGTGTGTGTGTGTGTGTGTGTGTGTGTGTGTTCCCATGCACATTCATTCTTGTCCATTATATCAGAGATTACTTCACCCTAATAATCCTATGGAACTGTCTATGAAGAGATAACAAAGCCTAATGGGTAGAGTACTGGATTGGAAGTCAGGAAAACTTGGGTTCGGATGCTACCTTGGACAGCTACTATCTTTGTTTTGCTGAGCCAGTCACTAAAAACACTCTGAGCCTCAATTATATAAGATGGGGCTAATAGTAGTAGCCACATCACAGGGTTATTGGGGAGATTAAATTTGTGTGTGTATACATACATATATAGGTAAAGTGTTCCAAAACCTCAGAGCATATTAAAATATAAACAGTTATTATCACCATAAATGCATCATAGAAACTCTTGTGAAGGTCTGGTCAGATCACTTGAAGAAGTATAAACAGTGATTATACATATACAGTTTTCCTTTTTCTTTAAAAGACCTTCTAGGACTCTGTTATGGGCAGTGAGGTGGCACAGTAGAGAGAGCATGGGGTCAGGAAGCCTGGAGTTCAAATCTAATCTCAGACACTTACTAGCAGGGTGACCCTGGACAAGTCACATAACCTTGTTTGCTTCAGTTTCCTCATCTGTCAAATGAGTTGGAGAAGGAAATGACAAACCACTCTAGTATCTCTGCCAAGAAAACCCTAACTGGGATCACAGTCAGACACAGCTGAACAACAGTAACAAAGGATCCTGTTAAGTTTTGCTTTTTAAAGGATTTTACTTGGAAAATGTACAGGTGAAATGCATGCCATTTGCTGAAAGGGCTTGTAGTGATTCACAGGTTTGATCAAAATGATAAAGAACACTGACAACCGCATAACCATGACAAGCTCCTGTTTTTCCTTTTGCCCAAAGCAGAGAAAGCAGCATCTGCAATTGTTATGGGTGACCTATTATGATGTTTTAATTTCCCTATCGGAGACAAAAAAGATTTTGTAATTTTATTTCATCCCTCTAGGAAAGAGGGAAAAAAAATAATTCCTTCAAGGTAATAACAGACACATGGAGGAATAGTCTGCCCTTCTCTTCAGTGTAGTGTCAGAATAACAAAGAAAAATGACTTCAAATGTTCTATTTCTATGAAGTCTGCCTATTATTGAAGGAAACAGGACAGTTCCCAGTAGTTGCCAAACAGCACTATTATTTGTGCAAGCCTGATAAGGTTTAAACCTATCTTTTGTCCTGTTAATTTTGTTTCATCCTTCAAACCAATTAAGATCTTATCAGATCCTGATCTGATAAGATCTCCCTAGTTCTTTTTTATCCAACTGTTCTCCTTCCCTCATCCCAGTTTTGTGTCATCCACAGATCTGATAAATAAAACTTTAATGCCTTCATCAAGTCACTCCTAAAAATGCTGAACAGCACCAGGGACAGAGCCTTGTGGCAGATGGGAGGTGACTTGAGAAATGGATAGTCCTGGACTTGGAGTCAAGAAGAC
Source organism: Potorous gilbertii (assembly GCA_028658325.1). Classification (NCBI taxonomy): domain Eukaryota; kingdom Metazoa; phylum Chordata; class Mammalia; order Diprotodontia; family Potoroidae; genus Potorous; species Potorous gilbertii. The sequence goes on along the minus strand of CM053771.1, from coordinate 502,275,912 downwards.
GTAAATTCAAACCCAGACACTTAACAAGCTGTGTGACCCTAGATGCTTAACCTCTGGCCTGCCTCGGTTTCCTCCTCTAAAAACTCAGGAAAATAATAGTCTCTTACTTCTCAGGGTTGTTTTGAGGATCAAACGAGATCCTATTTATAAAGCATTTTGCAAACCTCAGATTGCTGTACAAATGCTACTATCATTATCTTCATTATCAGTGTATTATAGTCATTAGCATTGTGTCAGAGCTAGCATTAGAAATCAAGTCTTTGCCTTCCTGTGCTGTACTCTTTCCAGTCGATGAAGTTTCCTATTAAAGGAAGCTAAAAGAAAAAAAGGGAATTTTTGTTGCTTATCAGTAGAAAAAATGAAGAAAACACACAATCAACCATGTTTCCAGTCAACCAGCAGCCAACATGTATCCAAGGCATAGGGAGATGCAGCACATTTCATTAGGGTATATGCCCAGGCAGTTTTCCTTGTTACGGGGAACATTTATTGAATGCATATAGGTACTAGACCTGTGATTTCATTGACATAGGGACTGAACTAATACTATAGACATAGTTGTCAAATGATAATGAAATCTAGAACCATTAGATTTAGAGTTAGCAGTGACTTTGGCAAGGATCTAGTTTGACCCCCTCCTGTTATGGCTGAAGAAATTGAGAGTGACTTGCTCACTCCTACATGAGTAGTGAATAGTTAAACTGAAATTCCATTTCAGGACCTCTGATTCCAAATTCATTTCCTTCTGCTACAACAAGTTCAATAAGAATTGTAGTTTTTTAAAATTTGTATGAAGTTACTTTCTTTAGACAAGAACTGTTTAGCTACACTAATTATCCACAGGGGTGAAATAATTTTTTAAAAATCTTATTTTGCTGATGTCTTTTGTTTTCTACCACCATAATTACCAAACACAACATTTCCCCCTCAATTAAGCCAATCTTTTTGACAAAGATTAAAAAATAAGAGTGTGTGTCGGGGGTGGGGGGGAGGTGGAGCAGTTCGGCAACTAACCTGTCAACTTTGTCTGGCTGTGGATGTAATAGGAACACCTCTAGTCCCCAATCTTTGCAGAGAGGGAAGTGAGCTGCCTATCTTCCTTTTCAAAGCAAATTTCTCTTGAGTTCAATGAAGTCATTTTTTATATTTATTTAGAAATATTCAGGTTCTTTGCTACCTTCTATCAAATAATTAGAAAGTATATTCTATTCCATGATGAGACTACTTCATTATCTCAAAAATTCATGAGATTACTCCCTCCACTGGTGCAAATGGCAACCCTTTTGTGCCTTGGGAGCTGAGTTGCTGTGGGCCAAAGAAATTCCCTACTTATTGGCTAAGTTGTGGGGAGGAACTCTGTAGCTTTGCTGGACTAGTCCTTCATTGACAGATATGTGGCATATCACGGGGTCTGCCCTTAACCCCTTTGCAGCTTGGCACTGTACTTGACTGACTTAGATTTTGAAAATCTGGAGTAATATCCATGTCATAGTAAAGCAGTGAGGTAGGATATTAGTGGGACAACATTCTTTGCAGAATGAGATAATGGAAGAAAATGGAACCTTTATTTTTTAATGAAGAAATAAAAATTGCATCAGTTTGATCATATCTGCAAAATGGATTGCAACATCATTTGCTTTTCATGTTTTAGATCAGAAAAGATCATTGTACTATTTTTAAAAAATGAAACAATCATGGATGATTTCAGGAAATTTTTTCTTGATTTTGGCTGAGTAAATATCTCAAACCATTGATACATCAAACCTGCATCCAGGTATAAATTATTCTTTAAGTTTCATGGATGTCATCAGGAGAATATTAGCAGAAAAGTATATAGACACATGTATTTATACATATGTGTTATATAATGTAAATATATATATGTATATAATGTAAATACATATGTATATTGAGATATACATATGTATTTACATTATATAACACATATGTATAAATACATGTGTCTCTTGATAGAGTTGTATATATATACATATGTAGGTATGTAGCTTTAGAGACTTGAAATAAATATCTCTAGTCTATATCAACTTATCTGATAGATATCTCTAACTCTATTTATCTATCTTCTATTCTCATTTAGCTATCATCTGTCTTTCTCTCCTTCTTTCTTTTTTCTCTCTTTATTTTTCTGTCTATCTCTATCTATTTATCATGTCCTAAAGTTGTAGTACAGAAAGCCTTAATAGCTGCAAAGACTGCACTAAGACTTTTGAGACAAACTGTATAGTTTCTGGCCCTTAGTAAGTGTTTAATAAATGCCTACTGATCAATTGCTCTTTTCAAATTCTTTTTTAATTTATAAAATTGCTTTTAGTTGTTTAAAGTCAGTTGACTTCTTTGATACTTCATTGAATCCATGATCTCATCTGTATAGGCACTCCCTTCAGTGACACAGATGAATTGTCTGTCCATCCTGTGTAGCTCTTCTCCATGTCCTCCCAAGAGTATACCACAGAAGGTTCACTGAAAATCTAATATGTTTACTGTAGGTATTATGGCATTACCTAGATACTTGTCGTGTATGTAGACAGTCTATCAATTACCCTTTCCTCTCTACACAGCATTTCGTAGTGGATTGGTAGCTGGCCTTAGATTCAGGGATACTTGGGTTTAGGTCCTGCCTCTGACACCTACTGGCTGTAGGTCCCTGGGCAAGTCATTTGGGTGGACAATTGTCTAGTGCTGTAAGTCACAGAGAGAGTATTGACCTGCCTTGATAGAAGGAGTTGGCTAATATTAAGATATAGAAGTCACAACTGGGTAAGTCATCATGTCTCCATTTTTAGACAAGGAGACTGATACTCAGGAGAGATGTAACTTGTTCAGGGTCCCAAAATGTGCTAAGAAGTAGAGCTCAGGGATCTTGAATCCAAGTTCAGTGTTCATTCTACTAATCCAAGACATGAAGGAGGAGGGAAAAGTACTATTTCAAAGGGAAAAAAAATCTGTTAATGATTTCAAATAGAGATCAGTCAGTAATTAACAAAGAATTATTAAATACTTACATGGCAGTCACCTTGCTAAGTGCAGGGGATGCAAAAGCATTATCTTTCATACCTTTATAGTCTAGCCAGGGGATACACATATATACAGGAATATTTAAAATAGATTCAACTTGATTGGCAGGGTGGGAAGGTGGATAAATAGTCAAAAGGTGGGGCACAGAGCAGAAAAGGCTTCATGTAGAAGGTGGTATCTGAGCTGAAACTTGAAGGAAATTGGGCATCCTGAGAGATGGAGGTCAGGAGGAAACACTTTAAGGCATGGGGCAAAACCAGTTAAAAAGTACAGAGGTGGGAAATGAGATGTCATATATGAAGGATAAGGGCCGTTTGGCTCTCATGAACTGCATGGAGGGAGTGTGTAATTTGTAGTAAGACTGGGAAGGGGATGTCTGAACTAATATGATGCAGGGTGAAGGAGTATTTGTATAAATTTATAAAAAGTATTTGTGCTAACTAAAAGAAGAACAAAACAGCAGCATGCTTGTGATATATGGTTATACCCTTTGTAGCACTTACTGCACAGGGCTGTTGGAAAGCTTAACATGCATAAATAACACTTTGCAAACCTTCAAGTATCATCATGGGGCTGGTTTTCCTCACCACCACCCACAATTGCCATCAACAGCAGCACATGTTTCTTTAGGTAGTTCCCTGGCCCTGTCCAAATACAGAGTAGGAAAAAGCCATTAAAGATTTCATCCAAACCAGCTAAAATATCTACACTTTTTGATGAAGGTCTACTGACGAGGCAAATACAACATTATTCCCACATCTGTGATAAGCAGAATAAATAAACCATAGGACCCATGAGAAGGGCCTTGGGAGATAGAAATTTGGGCTTTGAGGATTAGGCTTTGATGAGTTACAAAGGCAAAGAAAGTGAACGGAACTCATTCCCTCTTGGACAGACATTTATTTTTCCTTATTATTTAAAGCCAGAGCCAACAATATTAATACTATTTGAATGGCTTCACATGTTTCTCCCTCTCTGGGAGGAGCCCATCCCAAAATGGGCTTGTTTTTGCAAAATTTGGCAGAAGCATAGACATCTTCAGAGATCAAAATAAGTGGGGTATCTTTTGGAAAGTTTAGGGAATTTTATCTTTGCTCTCTATAATTTAAAAGTATTTGGAAACCAGGGAGTTAAATTTCCAGTGAAAACAATAATTTATTCTTAAAAATTCTGCTTTATTGGGGGCTAATTATATAAAAGTTTAAATACTTGGCTAAGTAGTCACATTATTTCTCCCCCCCACCCTAGATTTTTATTTTAAAACACATTAATGCCATATTAGTCCTTTAACTGGCATTATTTTCTGCCTGAAAAAGAGAAAGTACAGCTAGTCCTTGGCATCCAAATTAATTTCATTTTAATATGAATATTTATTTTAGATCAGAATGATTATTTTTCTAATTGACTTGGAAGAGAAAAAGGTTTTCATGTCCATGAAAGAAACTACTACTTCTATCATTTATTCATTATTCATTCATTCAGTAGATGCTTAGTAAGATTCTTCTGTATGTAGAACACTGTGCTAGGTACAGGAAGTTTAGATAAAGTAAGACCTCTGCCCTCAGGGAGATAATGGCCTTGTAAGTTCCATGAGAGGTTTAAAGTGGATCACCTGTGGAGCTATTTCCAATTCTGAGATTCTGTCATTTTATGATGATATGTGTATGTAGTCTGTGATCCAGAGCTAAAGTTTTGGGGTAAATTGGTTGAATTCCATCTTAGACAATTCTTACACATCACTCTTTTCTTTATGCCCCGCCTATGGGTTTAACCTTGGAAACATAAGAATTTGTCTAAGGTATAGATTTCTATAGAAAAAGAAAAAGTCCCTTAGCTATCAGGCAACCTCCAGCTAACAAAATAGACTATGGGGCAGGATTTATGTCACCCAGTGGAAAGTCTATAAATAATCAAAACCACTCTCCTTTCCTCTCTAGTGAGCCTTAGATTCTCCCAGGGACCTAGCTTTTTCCAGGCATGGTATTGCTTTGAAGTTGAGCCTCTGTTGCAATGGAAAAGCATTTGATGTTGTCAGAATGACAAACAACATCCCCCTTCTTTCAGTGAACCCCACTTTTCCTACAATCCATAAAGTCTTCTAGATATGGAATACCCAGGTACAGTTAAGGCTTCCCTACAAAGGAAGGACACTCAAGGTTTCTAAGAAGTCAACATCCTTTCTTGCCCTCAGCCTGTTCACCTATTTGAGAATGAATGAATAAATTAATGAGTTAAGTAATAGAAAAATATTTTTAAAAATTATTTTTAGTTTTCAACAATTCACTTTTATAATATTTTGAGTTCTAAATTTCCCTCCTTCCTCATCCCCCTCCCTAAGACAGCATGGAATCTGATATGGGCTATATATATACAATCATATTAAACATATTTCCATATTAGTCATGTTGTGAAAGAAGAATCAGAGCAAAGGGGAAAAACTATGAGAAAGAAAAAAATGAAAAATAATGAAAAAGAGCGAACTGTGTACTTTGATCATATTCAGATGCCACAGTTTTTCCTCTGGATTTAGATAGCATTTTCCATCATGAATCTTTTGGAATTGTCTTAGAATAAGATCATGGCATTTCTCAGGAGTCTAACAAAGGAGAACATCACACAATGTCACTGTTATTGTGTATAGTGTTCTACTAGTTCCACTCACTTCATTCAGCCTCAGTTCATGCCAGTCTTGCTACATTTTTCTGAAATCTGCCTGCTCATCATTTCTTATAGCACAGTAGTATTCCATTACATTCATAAACCACAACTTGTTCAGCCATTCCTCAATTGATGGGCATCCCCTCAATTTCTAATTCTTTGCCACCGCAAAAAAGCTGCTACAAGTATATTTTTTTACATGTGGATCCTTGAAAAAGCATTTTTTATGTGCCAACCATCATGCCTACAAATCCAAAGGCAAAGAGTCTCTGTCTTTAAAGGGCTTATATTGTAAAGGGGATGACAACAGACAGGGGAATAGTGACCAGAGAGGGATACTTTGATTCAGAAAAGTATAGACATGGTGGGTGGGGCCACATGGAAATAGAAAAAATCTTTGCATTTTTCCAATCTGCTCCATTGATGCTATTTATGGAGACAAGAGGTTCCATTGAGTCCTCCCATGGGGGCCCAAGTCCTATAGAGTGTATAGTCTGCCTTTTCTCTGTATTCCTCTGTAAGCATTCTCCTCTCTCTCTGTTGCCATCTTCTTTAAAAAGATCAAGTGCAAAGGTCAAAAGGTGTCACCTGGGCAATGAGTATCCATAAACATCATGGCAAGTGAGGGTAAACTCAAGGATACCCAGATGGGCAGTTTGTAAAAAATTAACCTTGTCAAGGGAATTTCATGCCTTTTTAAGGAGCTATCTGCAAGAACAAAATAGATCTCTAAGCAAGGGACCGTAAGGAATTTTTCCCTTCTAGAAGGGATTTCTCATCCACCTCTGACATACCTTCTGTGTTATAAGTGAGCACAAGGAATCTCACTGGTTTATTTCAACAGTTTTAATTGAATTAAGGTATCACTGACACTGCCACCATCTAGTGCACTAGATTTTACTGATTATCTCTTTCTTTCTCTCCTTTTTCTCTTCCCCCTCTTTCTCTCTCTTTTCTTCCTTCCATCTCTTCCCCTTCTCTCTCTTCCTCCCTCTGTCTCTTTCTTTCTCTCATTTCTTCTATCTCTGTCTCCCCATCTGTCTCCTCTCCTCTCTCTCTCTCTCTCTCTCTCTCTTGCTGTCCTTCCTGCCTTCTTCCCTCTGTTTCTGTCTCTCTGTCTCTGCCTCTCCTTCTACCTTATCATAAGCTATGTAGGGGCAGGGATGGACATCTATGTAGCCCAGATACTAGCTCTTGGAACCCCACATAGAAACATCATAACTTACTGTAAAAGGTCAACTTTCTTCTGTGCAGGGCAGTTAAAGAGAACAGAACAGCAGTCTTAAGATCTGATTTTGAACCCCAGCTTTGCCACGAATTACCTGTATGCCCTTGGACTTTACCTTCCCATTCTTCAGTTTCCTTTTTTGAAAGATGATAGATTTGGGTTAAATGAAATCTCACATCCCTTCGAACATGTCAATCCTTGAGCCCAGTAAGTGAGTTTGGAAATGGAAATGTTTCCTAGCATGTTCTGCCCTTTTGTCTTGTAGGTTACCATGGCCTTTACTGTGAAGAGGAAGACAATGAATGCCTTTCCACCCCTTGCCAGAATGGGGCCACTTGCAGGGATCTTGTGAACAGCTATGAGTGTGTGTGCCTCCCAGAATACAAAGGTAAGGACCAGCTTGGCTGTTTTGGCCCAGGGTGAGGATGAGTTGTTTCATATTCTTTCCTAGAGAAGTATTGCTCTGTCCTACTAAGGAATTCAGACAAGAAGCTATGCTGTCATGGAAACATTCCCCAGACTGAGAGGGTAGACCAGTATGCCCATCCAAGGTCTGTGATTAGCTCACTGAGTGACCTTGGGCAAGTCACTTGACTTCTTTCTCATCAAAAACTAATTGACCTCTGAGCTCCCTCCTTGTTTTGATACTGCTTGTTCATTGGTGGAGATACACGGGGTGTGGAATCAAAAGGCCTTATTTGAATGCTGGCTTGACTGTTGACTGTCTACATGACCCGGAAAAAAACATTCTCCCTATCTGAAAGTCAGTTTTTTATCTGTCAGATGAGAGAGATTGGATTAGATGGTTCCTTCAAGGTGTAAATCTATGATATGGAACTTTTATGTTTCCTCCTCTTTATCCTCAGCACACTGATTTTGATTTGGGATTTGGCTTGGACCTGGGATTTTATTGATATAGAGAACTCCTGGCAAGGAAATCATATTCACCAATAGAGGTCCTCAAGCTCTCTATAACTAACAGAGGGGCTTGGAACATTGACTCAGCCAGGGTCCCAGGGTCGTGAGTGTTAGTTAGAAGCCTCCTAACTGAAGGCTGTCCTTTCACCAGATGTAGAGTAGGGATGAAACAAAGATTTGTTGAAATTGCTGAAATTTAAGAGTCAACAGTGTCAATATCTATGCTGGTGTTAGCCTGCTCGATTGAGATGTCTGGTAAGCTTGATGACCAGTTCAGTGTTTATAAAGCCAGTGGTCCAGCATGAAGACTTGCCTCTGACAGAGTCATGCCATCTCTGGTCACCACTTCCTAGATGGGTTTGTCTATTACTATTGTGAAACTTGTTATCACTGAAAGAGATTTGGATCACAGGACAGGGGATCTGGATTCAAACCCCAGTAAGAATGCTTATTGGCCGTGTGAGTTAATGAGGAAGCTAGGTGGTGCGTGGTGAGGGCCTGGAGTCCAAATCGGGCCTCAGACACTGCGTGATGTTGGGCAAGCCACTTCACCTCTGTCTGTCTCAGTTTCCTTAACTGTAAGATAAGGAGAATAATATTGCCTACCTTCCAGGGTTAACAGGGCAGATTATTGGCTCGGTGGATAGAGTGCCAGGTCTGAAGTCAGAAAGACTCATCTTTCTGAGTTCAAATCTAGCTTCAGAAACTTGCTAAGTATGTAGCTCTGGGCAAGTCACTTAACCCTGTTTGCCTCAGTTGCCTCATCTGAAAAATAAACCGAAGGAGAAATTTGAAAACCACTCCAGCATCTTTATCAAGAAAACCCCAAAACGTGACAAAACACCTGAACAAAAAGGTGCTTAATAGATATTCATTGAGTGATTGGTAGTTTGGTGGAGGGTGGAGGTAGTTTTCACAGATTTTCTTTGAGGACTTTTTATTTCACCAATATACATCTTAAATCTCGTAATTTGAGTTCTGAAAGGGATCTCAAAGGTTCTCTATTACAGCCACACCTTCCCCTTTTATTTTACAAATAAGGAACTGGAACCTTAGCTAGGGGAAGTGACTTACCCAGCATCACACAAGTCCCTGTGTGAACAGCTGACAGAGCTGGGTCTTCTAACTCCCAGGATTCCCTTCAGCTCCATGTGCTCTGGCCAACATTCATCTAAACTTGTCCAGCCTAGTGGAGCCGTGTTGCAACAAATATTATTTCCAGTCCAATAGATAAGGAGTGGCCTGGATCTTGTCAACAATCCTTACATGTGGTTTCAGGCAGTGTTCCTTAATCTGCCTATGACACCTTGGCCACTTGGGAAGAAAATGGTCATCATGGCTTTGTAGACTTGGAGGTTGGTCTAGATCCTGAATATCCATCCATGCTTCTCTCCATTGGTTTCTCAAAGGGAAGATAGTCATACTGATGCTAGATTACTTCTTCTGCTTTATCTTCTATATCCAATGCCTGGCTCATTAAATACTTGGTAAAGGTTTGCAGATTGACAGACTATCTACCAAAGCACTGTAGAAAAAGATGGCATGTAAAAGTGGAAAGAGCAAAACCTGGGACCTAGACCCCCTTCACAATGGTTGCTATGGTTGAGACCCTCTACCTTAATTTCTTCATCTGCTAAATGGGTATAATAGCACCTGCCTTACAGAATTAACAGAGTTGTTGTCAGAATCAAATAAGATGAAGGAGATTAAAATTCTTTGAAAAACATAAATGTAATTTGCTTTTCTTATTTGCAACAATCTCATGGAGTCTGTTTTATGAGTTCATCAGGCAAACACACGAGCTGCTTAACACGGACTGATTAAAACTATTAGAAATGACTTCCTCAGATATAACTACTATCATATGAGTTTCCACTGTAGTTTAAGAAAATGGAAATTTAGTAGTTGAAATGTTGAGGAACCATCTAAGAAGTAGATATTTTAGTAGTAAATATGTGAACATATTAAATCCCAATATCTCCTTTGGGGACCTCGGAGTTAGACTCTGATCTATCTCCAAGGGAAATTAATGGGTTGTAATCTTTTATTGTTAAAGATTAGGCACAGTCCACAGTTGGACTAACTTCTTTTTTCTAGCATAGCAAATTCTATGACCAAAAAAGTACACAATTGAAAAGGAAAATATTTTTCTATGAGTTGAAAATTTCACATGCTGAGTTCTACTTTATCGATCATTCAACACGTAATTATCGATCACTTAACTAGGTGCTGTGGGGACTACAAAAGATGTAGAAAAATGTAATACTTGAATCTACAATCTAGTTTGGCACAGAAAACTGTGACAACATGAAACATGATTAAGTATCAATGTGTGTGGTATAAATGTAATTAGAACTCAGAGAAAGACCTGAGCAAATAATAGAAGGTTCCTTAGGATGAATGATAACAGAGGAAATATAAAGTGAGATTCTATTTACCTGGCATATTTTGTCTAGGGATTAATTCATTTGGTTTCCCTAAAACACACACATATACACGCTAGCACCTCTCCCTTGCCCCCGCACAAAGTAATCATCACATCTATATTGTGCAATGAGAACAATTTTTAACTTATATTCTGATTCATCCTAAATTTAACTCTAAATTAACTTATGTAAGTAGTTCTGGGGAACAGCAATATTTTAAGAAACATTGCCTCTATCCACCCCTTAATATGAAAACTGGGAATTTGTGTTTGTTTTGACTGAATGGCAGTTTGTTTTTGCTTGAGGCTAAATATAAATTTCATACTAGCACGTACTGTGTTCGTTGCCAGTGAATGATGACTGTATCATTCCACAGACAGTCTGAAGTATGGACCTGGTTTTCACTACCAAAATTTTGTGTTTTTAAGATAGATTTGGAATGACTCCTTATTCTACTGGACAGGCCACCTATGTGTCTGCCAAAGTACATTGGGTGTTTCCTCTCCTTTAGGGATGAGAGGCCAGTTTTATGTACCTGATTTCAATGGAAGCTCCCTTTTGGCTAATGACATTCTGTCCATTTTTATTAAGAAGTTGGCAGTCCACTCTGTATTACTAATAATAACTTGCATGTGAGAGATGCCATAAATGTCATCTCTGAAGACGTATACTTGGAAAAAGAGATAGGCTGGTCAAATGAGAAGACGGACAACGTGAGGGTATCCAAAAAATATTTACAGAACCAGGAAGATGGAGGTGATGGGAGAGTAACCTATCAGGGACTTGGAGAGCTGGAGCTGAAAAGGGCCCCAGAGGCTACCTGCAATAGCCATCTCATTTACAGATGAAGAAACTGTGGTCCAGCGGCATTAAATGATTTGCCCAAGGTTATACAGGGTAAACAGCATAGGGGATAGGATTGGAACCTTCATTCTTTGGCTGCTGGATTAATAGTTTTTCATTGTATCTGCCCCATTCCTCCAATGTTATAGGACAATGTGGACATAAATTGCAGCAGAAAATAGGGTAAGTTCATAATCTGCATTAGTCAAAAGAATATCCATACTGAAGATATGCCATTTATGTGCCCACATGCCATTGGGGTCATCTGAAGAACAAGGAGATTTAGCAGATGCCTCCCACGATAACACCACCACATCGGCAATAACTAGGGGGCAAGAACTCCAAGCAGTTGCAATAAAAGGATCATGGCTTTGGTCGAAACTGATTGAGTTTGGCAAATGGTCCTCTCACTGAGACTTCCTCTATTTTGACTTTCTAATCTTTTATGCACCTTTCTGCCCTGAATCTTGATCCAACAACCAGTTTTCCTGTATGTCTCAGCTCTTGGATTTCAATGCTCCACAGACCCACTGGTATCCACTTTTTTCAGTTGATAACTTGTTCATTTTTCCAAGTTGGACCTAAGTAGATGAGGCTTTACTTTCCTTCATTCTGCACCTTTCTCTACATTTCTCCCTGTGGACTGTATGCCCATTCATCATTCCCCTTCCAGGGCATTTACCTACTCCTTTAGATGTGTTACTCTTGCTGAGAGGCAACAATATCGTTTGATGTTTTAGACAGATGGCTCGTAGTTGAATATGGCAGTGTTCCCTGGAGTCCCTCAATGGAGGACTCCAGAACCCATGAAGAGGTGGTTATACTTACTTTGGACCCCTAAGGACCTAGCCCTCTTGCAAAACACATTTAGAACTTTGAAGGCCATAAATTCCTGTGATTTAGAGCCATTGATCCTAGGTCCACATAACATTTGACATTCCCTAGAAATTTTTACTGGGTGAATGGAGGATATCTCAGGGATCCTGCCCCACTATAATTCAGCTCCATGAACATCATCACAAAGGATTATCCATGAAGTGGGCTAAGGTAGCCATCTTGAAATAGGTACTGCTATTACACTGATAACAGCTTTCTAATAGACAACAGAACTTACTCTTCTATAGGAAATATGGGTTTTATTCTGTAGGTTTTTTTTTTCTTGCACTCATCTGCTATATCTGTAGAACCTGGAGAGGCTGGTCAGGCTGATTCGTGGCTTGCCTGAGACACAGTCAAATTGTGGCAGACTACCATTGCTCCCTTCCCCACCATGAATCACTTTATTTTAGGAACTGTTGCTTATGCCCTAATATAGGAAACACAAAGGACCCAGATCTTTAATCCCTTATATGAAGAGAGGTGATGGGAGATTATAGTTAGTCCTTCTCGTTCAGCTTGGTATAACATGGATAGGCCAAGTCTTGGCCTCTAGCCTCTCAGGACTATAACTAATCCCCTTCCTCTTCCTTCTACAGTCTGAATATCATTGTGCCCGAGGTTTCAGTGACCTCCCTTACTACAGCCATGCTTTTCCCTTCCCTTTGTTGTCTTTGATTGTCCTTGACCACTTTTGGCTATCTCGTCTGAAATTCCTGCCCTCTCTTGTGTGAGTTCAAAAATGCCCATAACAAGGTCTATTGCTTTTAGCATCACTGACTAGTCTGGCCTCTTCTGTAAAAGCCAGTGAGCTGGACTTCACTTTTCACCAATGTAACCTATGGAAATGACCAAAGGATGAGTTCAATAGCTTCCTTCATAGCGATGTTATTTCTGTGAAGATGAATTTTAGTTCTGACCCATCTGCACGAAGACAACTCATGCATGGATGGATAAGTGATTTGAAGGGTCATTAAAAAAAGCCAGTCATAGAAGGAATAAAAATATTTCCAAATGACCTGAATGCAAATTGCTTCTTATTAGTTTTTGTTGTTGTTTTACATAAAATATAAATATACATATAATAAATGTATATACTATATATAACAAATAATATATAATATAATAAATAAAAATAAAATAATTTAAACCCATCCCATTTTGGACTTATATAGTATCATAGAACATTGGAGTTGGAAGAAACCATAGAGGTTCAGTTCACTTCGGTGCTTGATGTGTAACTCTTCTCTTCCATGCCCAGGATGCTGAGTCACTGAAATTAGCCTCTACTTGAACATCTTCAGTGATGGGGAACTCACTGCCCTTGGGGAGTTACTCCATTTTCAGATGGTCAGTCTTTGCCTCCCTGTTGAGCTGAAATTTGTCTCCTTGAACTCCCACCAATTGAGACTCCTTTGCTACTCACATAGAAGTATCAACATTTTTTCTAGAATTTGTTTTTCAGCTTCACTTAATAAATTTGCAGCTATGCTTAGAGACAAGACCCCTACTTACCTAGACTTTTGGACCTAGAAGAGGTCCTCCTTGTGTGGAAACTGTCCATGGATTTGGTGTCTTTTTGTCCTCTTGGTCAGAGGCATCATTTCCTGTCCTATTGGAAGGATCATTGCATCTTCTCTTGTTGCCTCTGATTACGGTCCGCCATCCGGACTTTTATTGGAATTCTTTTATTAAATGTTTGCTCAGTTCTCATCGGGGGCTCAGTGAAAATTCCGGAGGGAAAGATGAAGGTATTTTTTAAATGACTAGCAATTTTTATACCCTAATTATCCATTTGATTAATTGATTAATTTGATCTTTGATGTAAATGAAAACATTCTGTGTTTGGTCAAAATGAATGAAATCAAGTTGCCCATTTTGAGCAAGTAAAAGCCTGGAAAATGAGTTGGAAGTGGCTGAAATGATCCAAGTAGGAGACTCTGGAGGTCTGGGATTTGGGTGGGGCTGCAAAAAAAGGATGAGGGAGGCCAGAATCATAGAAACCATGATGAAAAATTTGGCAGGATTTTGTGATGGATCGGATTTGAGAACGTGGGACAAAGAGGGATTAAAAATATTTTTATCCTAAAATTCTTGCTAAGCATCCATCACAGAAATATATAATACATGGAGAGAGGGTTTTTACTTCTTGCCTTAGCTTTCTTCCCCTTTAATCTGCATTGCTAAGGGCAATAAAAATGAAAAAAAAAGCAGAATGAAAACAAGGATAATTTCAATGACTAAATCATGATTCATAGGGAGTGGTGATAGCTTACACAATAGAACTTAGGCAACAATATAAGAAGAGCAAAAGTGAACATCGCATTAAAAAAGTACAATTTCTCATTTTTGTTCATTTTCCCAGGGTCATGGGAAGGACTCAATGAATGATTTTTTTCTTTGCTCCTGTAGGGTTTGCTGCACAATTAGTTTTCATTTCAGATTAAAAGATTACTTTTATATGACTTTTCTGATGGAGTTCTAGGATTTCCTTTTCAAAGAACAAAACAAATTAAAGACATCATCTCTTCTGTAGGGCTTGATTTTCTAAAAAAAGAAATGCAATTATTTATGGATTCATTTTTATAAACTTTTGTTATGTCTTCCATTGCTGCTGCCCCAATTGAGCATTTATAGCAAATAAAATTACATTCACACACACACACACACACATACACACACACACACACACACACACACTTCCTCTGTCTCTCTGTCTCTCTCTGTCTCTGTCTCTCTCTCTCTCAAATAAAATCCTCCTAAAAATATACATAGTCAAGTAAAACCAGTTCCCACATTGGCCATGTCCAAAAAGTACGTGTCATTCTGCATTTTAAAACCATCACTTCTCAGCAGGAGTAGGTGAGGGTGGCATGTTTCATTTTGAGACTTTTCCACTGGTATTTTCACACTGCATTAATCCAAGTTCTAGTCTTTCCAAATTATTTTTCTTTATGATGTCATTAAAGAAATTGTTCCCCTATTTCCGCTCACTTTGCCGTGGTCTGCTGATGCTGGCCATTTGGTCATTTCTTATGACACAATAATTCCTATTCCATGTATATCTATACTTTTTTAGCCACTATAGAGCTTTGGGTTTTGTTTCCTTTTGTTTTAATGACAAGAAAAATTCCCTTGATAAAAGCCATGTAGTATGATGGGAAAAGAATTGAATTTAGAGTTGTGGGACCTTAGTTCAAATGTCTATTTTGCCATTTATTCCCTGTATGTTGTTGGGCAAATCATTTAACTACTCTGGACCTCATTTTCCTCATCAGAAGGAATTAGATTAGATGACCTTTAAGGTCCCTTCCAATTATAAGTATTTGCTTCTGTGGTTCTATTTGAGGGGGTATAGTACAGTGGAAAGAATACTGCACATGGAGTCAGGAGTCTTGGATTTAAATCCCAGTTCAGATATTCTATAGCTGGGTGACCTTGGTTAAGTCACTTGGCCTCAGGTTCTCCTTCTCTGAAACTGGGGTAAGTAGTGCTAGCTTCAGACCTTTGTAGGGTTGGAGGTAGAGAGGTGGAGAAAGCCTTGGTAATTCTTAGAGCACCAAAGAAATCTGTGCGTTAATATTGCTTTGAGTCAGATCCCTGATGTACCTTTTAGCTTGGGCATTCCAAATAGCTGTAATATGCTATCAACCGTGGAATACGTGTTGAGAGAGCTGGGAATTCTCCATTGGTTTGCTCAGTGTTTGCTTACCTCCCTGGTTCATTTTGGATTTTGTCCCCATTCTGGTTTGGGTTATTGTGAGCCAACAGCTGACCAAGTGCGAGCATGTTGGCCTCAGTTTCCTCATCTGTAAAATCAGGGGAATTGGGCTATGTATGACCTCTAAGGTTTCTTCCAGTTCCAAATCCAATAACTTATGGTCCTGTGATTTCTACTATGATTTGTATAATTTGTTTAGTCTATGAACATGGAGGAGAAAGGGTGAATCAATCTTACTTCTAAAGCTCTCTGAGAATTGAGACTATAAAAGGAAGTCTTTTAAAAGCCTTAAAGAATACTTTTCCTTGAGAATCTGTCATTTTTTTAGGCTACTGCTGAATTCTCTTGTCCCTCAGGTTTAAGTCTGTGGTCACAGAGAGTGCCTAGAAAAGGGTTTGTACCTGATATAGTCAGACCTCATTTTCTTTGCCCTAGTCTCTTAGCAGGACAGCCAGCATGAGATACACAAGATATTGGACCAGCTGCAGTTCATCTATCTATTGCCAGCATTCAATCTGCTGAAGATCTTCTTAGATGAGGTGGATCTTAGTGCACCATTCCTGAGGTGGCCCTATCCTTCCATGAGTCACACAGTTTGTTTCTTGTCTTTGTTCTCAGGATCACACTGTGAATTGTACAAGGATCCCTGTGCTAACATCAGTTGCCTGAATGGTGGGACTTGTGACAGTGAAAGTCTGAATGGCACCTGTATCTGCTTGCCTGGATTTACAGGTATGTGAATTTCCCATTGATTTTTTTTGTTTTGTTTTTTAAAGTTTTATTTATTTTAAATTTCATTTCCACAACATAGTATAATAAAAAAGAATATTATCATCAAAGCCTTGGGTAGCAAATGTCAAAAAAGGAAAAAAGTGACCTGGCTACTTATTTTAGAATCTTACCATTGTAGGTTAATTTCAATTGCTTGGATGCTCATCAATATGTGTAAAAGGCTCTAAATGGATGATTGAATCAGAAGGAGTCACTTAAAGAAACAGACTATGCCTTATATATAGGATGTCTTTTTTATAATATGGTAATAGTATGGTCCATGGGATCCCTTTCCAGAGCATAGTACAGACAAAACTTAAACAAATAATTGATTTGTGCCAATTCCCAGAAGATGGAAATGCCATTGCAAATGGGAAGAAAAGGTGGGAGGTATCTAAAAATGGATGCTCCCAACTTCTGGAGAACTGTATAACTACCAATGCATTTACTTAGAAAGGGTAAGAGTTGAGCAGATTTTTTTTTTTTTTGCTGAAAGGGTATAGGAACATGATTTGGCTGAGAAAAGTGGAGAGTAAGCATTCCTCGTGAGGAATGTGCTATTAATGACGGCCCAGGTGCTCTGGGGGGAGGAAAGATGGAATGATTGGTGAGTAGCAGAAGGCTTAGAGTTGGAAGGGACATCAGACATTATCAATCTTCTCATTTGAAATATTGGAAAACTGAGGCCTAGATAGGGGACTTTAGAAAGAAATTGATAAGCTGGTAGAAGACACCCAAGGTGGTGAAGAGCTTTGCGTCTCTACCATATAAAAATTGGTTAAAGAAACTGGGGATGGTTAGTCTGGGAAAGGCTGAG
Source organism: Potorous gilbertii (assembly GCA_028658325.1). Taxonomy (NCBI): domain Eukaryota; kingdom Metazoa; phylum Chordata; class Mammalia; order Diprotodontia; family Potoroidae; genus Potorous; species Potorous gilbertii. The sequence continues at coordinate 502,258,618 of CM053771.1, read as the reverse complement.
GGTGTCTTTAGTTATTTGAAGGGCTATTAGGTAGAGTGAGGGCTTACACTTTCCCTAGTTTGGACCCAGGTGGAAGAGCTAAGAACAAAGGGTGGGTATTTCAAAGAGGGTTATTTACACTGGATTTCATGAAAAGCTTCACACCACTTGAAGTTGTCCCAGCAGAATGGGCTGTCTCAGGAAGCCATGAGGACCTCACTGAGGTCTGTAAGCAGAGAGGCCGGAGGACCAGAGGATGTTGAATGGGAATTCTTCTTCATATGGCAGGGAAGAGAGTTGGTCCTTGAGGTTCCTTCCAATCAATTCATCAATAAATATATATTTAGTGCCTACTATGTGCCTAGGCATTGTACTAAGCAGTGAGAATATAAAAAAGGGCAAAAGAGAGTCGCCGTTCTCAAGAAGCTTATAATCTAACGAGGGAGATAATTCTATCAAACATATACAAAGCAAGCTATATATGGGATAAATAGGAAATAATTGGCAGAGGGAAGGCACTAGAATTGAGAGGGGTTGGCGAAGGCTTTCAGTAAAAGAATGAGCTTTTAGTTGGGACTTAGAGGATGCCAAGTGAGTCAGTAAGTGGAATGGAGGAGGGAGAGCATTACAGGTATGTGGGATGTATCCAAGCCTGTGAAGATGGTCAGTTGGAGCTAGGTCTTTAAAAAAACAATCACCAAGCCCTGAATGGCAAAATGGATATAGAGTACTGGTGGCAGGAAGATGAGGGTTCACATTCTGCCTCTGACACTAACTAGCTGTATGATCATGGGCATACTTAGGCTCTTCGGATTTGGTTTCTGGATCGATGAAACAAGGAGGATGGACTCAAAGAATTCCAAGTTCTCTTCCAGCTCTAATGCCGTGATCCTAGGATTCTTTCCACCATCTACTGCCTAACTATTGGGAAAGTTATACCTAAGAATGAAGATGATTCACAGGGGAAGCTGGAGATGAACAGTTTTCTGTTTCATATTTTCATGTACAAATCACCTGGAGTCTGTGTAGAACGGTCCTTGGCTGTTCCAAGTTTTGAGAATCGGGAAGAGAGGGTCAGGGATGGATGGGTCAGTGGGTGGGGGGCACTTACAACATTTTTCCTGTTATTTGAATAAACCTGCATTGCACCAGATTTTTGAGCACAGTGTGAGGTCTATATTTTCAGGTTTGCTCTGTGAATGTATAGTAAGGATTAGTTCGATCTATAAGTTGGGGAATTTTAGGGAGAAATTCCTATCTTTACCAAAAAATCAGAGGCCAATAAAAGAGCCAATTCAACAGTTCAGCATATGTGAATGTGCTGACAACATCCCCTACAAATCTCTGAGAGTCACTTTGACAGAGCAGTTCTATCCTTGTTCCTATTGGAGAATTTGTGCATGTCTGCGTGGTGTGTGTGTGTGTGCACACACGTGCATGGGCATGCATGAGCATATGTGAACTTCTACACATGTTCTCCTCTTCATCCCAATCCCAGTAGAGCCATATCTGTGCTTCTGCAAGGAAAAGAGGCACTTGTTGGTTATGTTATAGCAGGAATTCTTCAGTCTGATTTGGACTGGGTGGGCTCAATGTCCTCTGGAATTCTTTTCATCTGAACTCTGTTTTCCTATTGATACTTGGGGTTTAGAACAGAGAATTCTAAATAATGTGTCTATTTCTTTCTGAGAGCACCTGAAGAACTGGAACATCATGTCCTTTGCCACCCCCTCTTCCTATCTGGAGAGCCATTTCCAGCATGCAAACATGCCAGATTCTTTATTTACTTTACCAGCCCCTTTCTTCAGTGATTATGTTCAGAATCCATCTCTGCTTTCACTGGCTTGATGTGGCAGATTTTTATTTTTATTTTTTTTTACTTCTACCCCCTTTTTGATGATGATGTTGAGAAAAAATCAATTCCCTTTAAATCACTGTGCTGCTCTAATAACGTTTGTGAGTGGAATGATAAATGAAATTGCCATTTGACTTACTGTGGGAAAGAGGGGCAACCAGAGCCTGGAGACCTTCGTCATATCTCCTCAAGGCACTGTTCTCTATGAATCAGACCTTGTTTGGTATTTTTCACATACCATATCCAGGTACACAGATCAGTCCTGCAACCTTTCCTTCCAGAGATGATAAAATGGTGGTGCTGCAAAAGCCAGAGCGCCAAAGTCCCCAGTAAACCTTTAGATGATAAGCTCAATTGAATTATAAATTCCTGGAAGGCCGTGACAATATCCTTTTTTCACTTTTATGCCCTTAATTATGTTCATACTGTTTTGCATATCCTAGGCTATTAGTAATTGTTGGATTGAATTCTATTAGGTCACTGGCTCTCTTCTGCGTTTAGTATAGACACGCATGATTGCTGTAAGAAAAATGTGATGAAAGCTTGTAAGAGGAGTGCCACTCCTAGCTCAAGGAAGATCTCAGAGACTGCAGAATTATTTCTTCTCTCAAATGCTATTGATTCCGACGTTCACAATACTCATCCGTTTTTTAGGAGACGTATGATTAATGGTCTTTTTTTTTTTTTGGTAAGGAAAGAAAATTAGATTGAAAGTAGCTATGAAATAGTTGGTAATTCCCTGCTGGTATCTACTACCTGGGAAAGCTGGACTTAGAGACTGGATGACACATGTTCAAGCCCTGCCCCTGATGTATACTGATTGTGTGACCCTGGACAAATCACTTGACCTCTTGACATGTCAGTTGTAAAACAATATTGGTTGTTCTTCATAGATGAAATCATAGATCTGGTCAGAAAAAAAAGAAAATAACATCTGCTTTAAGACTTTAAATATTTTGAATATATATGTATGTATATATAATACACACATGTATAGGGGTATAGGTATGTATTTGCATATGTATACATATGTGTACATGTATATATATTATGTATGCGCATGCATTGTGTGTATACACATATATATCAGTGTGGATAGGATGCTAGGCTTGAAATCAGGATGAGCTGAGTTCAGATGTTACCCCTAACACCTATGCTGTGAGATCCTGGACAAGTCACTTATCTCCATGTGCCTCACGCATCTCCCTAGGACATTTTTTTTTTACTAAATCATAGATGGGTTGCAATTTGTGTTGGTGGAGAAAGCTCTTACACTGGGAGTTTCACAGGAAATCACAAATCCTTCTTGACCATGTACATGTACATATGAAATCTTCAGAACACCTCTGTGAAACAGATACCACTGGTAAGGTTGTTGTTGTTTAGTCATTCAGTTCTGTTCATTCTTTGTGACTCCATGGACCCTAGTATGCCAGTCCCTTCTATCTGCCACTATTTCCTGAAGTCTGTGCAAGTTCATGTTCACTGTTTTCATGACACTGTCTATCCATCTCATCTTCTGTTGTCCCTTTTTCCTTTTGCTTTTTCAATCTTTCTCACCATCAGAGTCTTTTCCAATGAGTCTCATCTTCTCCTTATGTGGGCAGAGTATTTAAGCTTTAGCTTTGGTATTTGACCTTCCAATAGTCTGAATTAATTTCTTTAAGTATGGACTGATTTAATTTCCTTGCTGTCCAAGGGACTCTCAAAAGTCTTCTCCACCGTGATTTGAAAGCATCAGTTCTGCAGCGCTCAGCTCTCCTTGTAGTCCAGCTCTCACAGCCATATGTTGCTACTGGCAAAACTATAGCTTTGACGGTAAGGGCCTTTGTCAGCAGGCAATGTCCCTTGATTAGCCCCCTTTTACATATAAGAAAACCATCTCTCAGAGAAGTTAAACCCAACATAACTAATCAGTGTCCGAGTCAGGATTCATCCTCATGCTTTTCCTGACTCCAAGCCCAGTTCTCTTTCTGCTGCCCCATAAAGGGATTGTGGAAATAAATGTTAGGAGGTGGCCAATCAGTTGACGTGAGTCTTTTGTTTGTTCTCTGGCCAAGGCACATTTTGCCATGCCTTGTCTTTGTTGCTCTCTTTTCTCTCATAGAATTTAATAAGTATGGTGTTCTAAGCCTTTTTTCTTTTTTAAATTGATCTGGCAGAGAGACAGGGGAAATAACATGACTCAGTGAGGTCTAGGGGCTTATTATACAAGCTGTGGCTTTAACTTTATTATTGTCTAGCTCAGCCACCAATTAAAAGGTTTATTCCATTGTGTTTATCTCAATGACAGGAACTTTTCAGATGGTCATTTGTCAGGAGACACACACACTGTGGGGAGGGGGCTGGGCACACTGACCTCTGAGGTCCTCGCTGCTCTTCTGTGATTGCTTTGTCAGTATTCCGTGAGTCTGCTTTGACAAGCTTCCCCTTGGGATACTGGGAGGAATAAAGTATAAGAGCATGAAGGGAATTTAAACATCTGCTGTCATAGGCACCATGCAAGTGTTCCCCCAAACTGGAGAAGATGAGACAGTCATGAAATCTGCAAATAAAAAGAAATTGTGGGGCATAAGATGCTGAAAATAAGGATGTAGCAAAGAACCCTTGAGATGTCAATGACAGGGAAAAGGAGGCAAAAAACGTGATCAGTATTTTTTTAAAAAGTGCACTTATCACATGGTGGGGAGGCACCCTGGAAAAATATACATATATATAGAAGGATGTCTTTAAAATGTAGCAGTACAGAGAGAGTTTGTCAAAAATATGACTTCTAAATCAATGAACTAAGAAGCATTTATTAAGCGCCTGCTGTATGCCAACTATTATTGCTGTACAGAGACAGGAATGGAACTCTCCTTGCCTTGGAGGAGTTTAACAATTTAGCTAGGAGAGATGACATGCAAACATGCAGTTATGTATAAAATGGATACAAAATAGTTTGAGGAGAAAGGCCTTATTAGTTTGGTGGATATTAGGAAAGTCTTCAAGTAGCTGGTGGCTCTAGAGCTGAGATTTGGAGGAAATAAGAGGCTCTAAGAGGTGGAGGTGAGAATATAGGACCCTTAGACCCCCCTCTTTGCCCTCTCCCTCTCTCTCCCTACCTCTCCCTTTCTCCTACACATGTAGTTGAAGTGAAAGATTCCTGGAAAGGTTTGGTATTTCCATAGCTTATATTCAGGTTACAGACACATCATCAGACCATCTCCAAGGGTTCCTGATACCAGTTACAGTGGGTCTTAGATGCTTGGTACTACCTGAGTAGTTCCTCTCTGGGCCTGAACAAATTGGGTTGTTTTCTGAGGAACTAGACAAATCTGGGGATGGAAGGACAGCTTTCCCAGGATAGCAGTTTTTTTAAGGGGCAGTATAGTTCAGAAACAAGAACATTGGGACAGGACCCAGAAGACGCAGGTTCTGGTCTCAGTTCTACCACCTCTTTGCTCTATGACTTTAGACAAGTCATTTCTTCTCGTTGGGACTCCATATTTTCATAAGTAGAATGAAAGTGTTGGATTAAATGATTTTTAATATCCCTTAAAGAAAAATAAATTATCAATCAAATACTTACTGTGTGCCAGGTATTGAGGATACAAAGTAAAAAGTAGGTCCTATCCTTAAGGAGATTACATTTGGATGGGAGAAGACAACATATGAAGAAGAATTAGGGAGGGAGTGGGGGATGCATGCCGTGGCATGGCCAGGAAGTGATATAGAAGTCTGACTTCAGGCAATAGAAGGTGAAAACTTCACCTATGACTGCCCAGGGACACTGGAAGATTCAAGGTAGTTCTGATGAGAGGATCCCAAGGAGGATGACCAGAGTGGAGGAGGAGAAAGCAAGGTTCACAAATAGCTGGGATGATCTGGAAATGTCCAGGAAGGATGCTGCAGGGTATCAGTTTGGATAAAAATCCTCCAAAATTCCTCCAACACTCTGCCCTAAAGGTTCACCAGAATTGTCCTGACCTCAGCTGTAAAATGAATGAGTTGGACTAAATGATCTCTTGTTTTGATACTGAAATCAAATTGGTGAGAGAAGGGATTCCAGTACTAAGTTAAACAACACACAAGTGCCATGTGCCAGGTATTCTGCTAGGCTCTGATGTTGTTGTTTAGTCACATCTGATTCTTTGTGAGCTCATTTGGGGCTTTTTTTGGCAAAGATACTGAAGTATCTTTCTGAAGTGCCATTTTCTTCTCCAGTTCATTTTACAGATGAGGAAACTAAAGCAAACAGGGCTAAGTGACTTGCCCAGGGTCACACAGCTAGTATGTGTCTAAGGCTGGATTCTGATTTCAAGCCCCACTTTCTATTCAGTGTGCCATCTAGCTGCTACATAGACTCTGAAGACACAACAACAAAAATGAAACGATCTCTGACTTTCATAGCCTTACGTTCTACTGAGGGGGCAAGGATAGGGGAGTGGAGACAAGGACAGATAAAAAAGTATGCAGAAAATAAGTCTAAGGTCATTTTTGGGGGGTGGTGAGGGGCTGGATCAGAAAAGTCTACATGGAGAAAGTAACATTTAATATGTGCTTTGAACACAGTCTAGAAGATGAGATGGAGAACTGCATTCCAGGCATGAAAAGATAATTTGAGGTCTAAAAGTCCAAGAGAGAATGTCATATTTCATTTTCAAAGCAATAAGGAGTCAATGAAGTTTATTGAGTAAGAGAAAGGAAATCATAATGCAAAATAACTTTAGGAAAATCATTTTAGTTGTCATGTGAAGAATTAATTGGATGGGTATAAAGGAGAGCAATCAGAAGCCTAATCCATTTTTAATTTAATTTTTTAATTAACAAGTATTTATTTTCTCTCCCTTTCATTACCACCCCATACTAAAAAGAAAGAATAACAAAATATTTATGACAAACATACATAGACAAGCAAATCAAAATCCCACGGTGACTGTGTCCAAAACTACATCTTATTCTGCATCATGAGTCCATCACCTCTGTTAGGAGGTTCGCACTGTTCTCAGCACAGTGCCTAGTACACAACAGGTAGTTAATCAATACTTATTGATGATGGTTAACATGGTTCATCCTTGGTTTGCTGGAACAGTGCTTTGCAGTTGCATCGATCAGATTTCTTAAAAGTCCAGTTCTTGAGTCGATAACAAGATCACCTGGGGTTCAAAGAGTTCCGGGATGATTTTGTCACAACTACTTCCCTTGAGCACCACCACTGTATATTCACTTGAGTTCTTTGAATTGTGAATCCATTCGTGGAAGGGATGTTCCCAATCACATAGTCTGACCTTCTGCTTTTACAGGTGAGGAAACTGAGGCCTAGAGAGGAGCATTAATTTTTCCAAAGCCGCATTTTTGGAGTGTAGTTCTACAGGACAGTGGCAGATTAGAGCAACATTCCACAGGAAGATGGGGGTGGAGCAGTTAAAGAGAGTTCTAGAACTGCCCAGGATCTAGGGCAATGTGGTTTATGGGGTTGGCATTCATATCTGACTACAGGGAACAGTTAGTAGCCTATTTGTATTTTCCTCTGACTGCAGGGATAGGAGCTAAGGAGAAAACTGTCACAGAACCAGCCGACTCCTCTTTCAGGAGTTCAGAGAATGACTACTGGAAGCAGCAAAGAGACGCTCTGAGTGACCCTTCCCCTGTTACAAATTACCTTTCTGAGAACGAGAGCAGGGTTGCTGATGTACATATCTGTCAAGGCCTTCTGCTCAAGCCTTTTAAGACTTTTCAGCACATTAAAAGCTCACATACCTCTCAAATACTGTGTCGCACCATTTGTAATTGTTGGGTGGTTGACCTTTCCTTGTGAGAGAGATTTTCCCACTAATACAACCACAACTTTAGAAATTTATTGGTGAGAGGCAATCAATTGTATGTTTTCTCTATTGGCATAAATGACTATATATGTTGCAAATAGCAAATTCATTTAGACAGTGCTGAATTATAATCAGCCTTGTCCAGCTCAGATACTGTTAGGGTGATTACAACCAATTTCACTTTAAAAATAACTGAGGGGAAAGCTAAGCACTAAAAAAGATTGTGCAATGGCATGGCTGTGGCGCCAGGATATACTTGGGGGGATTGGTGTTTCTCTATTAGAAGATACTACAGGCAACATGTGGTCATTTTAGCAATTCAAGGTTAACCAACAACTGATAGAGAAGAATCTATCAATGCTGGTTGTGGGTGAACCTTGCTGAGAATATTAGTTTCTGTGTAAACTGAAGGCTTGTTTTTAATAAAGTCATTGTTTATGTTGCTTGCCTTCTCAAGGGGTAGGGGAGGGGCTTGAGGAAAGGAGAAAATTTGGAATTAAATTTTTTAATGAATGTTAATTTTAAAAAAATTTAATTGGGAAATGTTTGATGAAATAAAAATATATCTTTAAAAAATCATTACCTACCAACATAATTCCTGAGTCTCTAAGGGATAGATCAAAATGTACAGGGTGGGGCATAGGGTTTGTTTAGATCCAAAGCTAACTAGCCAAATATATCTTCAGATACACATATATATTCCAGACAAGCCCTGATATTCTGGAAAATCCTTGGCTGTATAGAACAAATACTCTCTTTGAGTAGATCACTTATTCCTTGGGAGATTATTCAACCATTTGCTTTTAACTTGCTGTTAAACATGATGCATTACAAATTGGAGATACTGGATAGAGTTCAGGGCTTAGAATCGGGAAGACCTGAGTTCAAATCCACCCTTAGATACTCAGTGGCTGTGTGACCCTGGGCAAGTCACTTGAACTCTGCCTCATTTCCTCATCTATAAAATGGGGATAGAAATAGCACCTCTCTACCAGGGGAGTTGTAATGACCAAATAAGATATTTGTAAATCATTTAGCAAACCTTAAAGCACTATTTGAATACTAACTGTGATCAGGAAAAGGAGAAGGAAAAGTAATGGTAGAGGTGGTAGTAATTACTGTCATGGTCGCTTAAGAAATAATCTATCCAACAAGCATTTATTAAGTACTAACTGCATATTGGGTACTGTATAAGAACTGGGAGATACAAAAACAAAGATGCCCTCAAAGGGTGTACATTTATGATATCAAACTCAAATAGAAATAGATACTTGGGCTGCCGATTGAATTAGAAAACCACAAATTAACATTCTCTATGTTGTATTGTATTTTTATTTATTTAGTTAAATATTTCCCAGTTACATTTTAGCTTGGTAAATGTTCCAAGCTTGCAAAAAGGAGTTGGATACTTCTGATATACACTGCATTCTGCTCGAGGGGAGATGGAGGTGTGGTAATGGGATATGATGTTTTGTTGAATTGTTTTTCAGTTGTGTACAACTCTTCATGACTCCATTTGGGGTTTTCTTGGCAAAGATACTGGAGTGGTTTGCCATTTCCTTCTCCAGTTCATTTTACAGAGAAGGAAATTGCAGTAAACAGGGTTAAGTGACTTGCTCAGGGTCACCCAGCTGCTAAGTGTCTAAGGCCACATTTGAATTCAATAAGATGAGTCTTTTCCTGACTTCAGGTCCAGTGGATTGTATGAGCCTTGAAGGAAACTTGGGTTCTAAGAGACAAAGGTGAAAGAGCGTATGAAAAGGATTTTGTAAATTTGTTCGTTTGGGAGTCTATTTGTTGGTTTTATTAGTGTTGAACTAGATCGTTACCATACATAGCTTAGTATTTTGTTCCTTGGAGGATGGGAAAATTCGGACCAGAATAAAAGAGGCTATAAATCTAACCCACTTTCAGTTTTGTCAGGACCATAAAAAATTATTGATAAGCTAAAACAAGGCATTTGATGTTGTAGCTGTGATTTGTAAAATATTCTTTACCTTAGGTGAAGCCTGTGAGACTGAGATAAATGAATGTGAGAGTAACCCCTGCCATCACTCTGGGATCTGCATAGACCAGACCAATGGTTACATCTGCCACTGTCCCCACAACTGGATTGGACCAAACTGTGAAGTCCGTAAGTATTTCTGCATCTTGTTTCCTGTGATCAAACACTGAATTTATAAGATAAGGGGTAGAGGGGAGAGGATTGCTATAGTCTTTCCTTTACTAAAATCTAGTCCTTCTATGCCTTTAGAACAAAATTTTCATTTTATTTGAAAATGCAATTAAGGTTCAAATCTCTAAAGACTTTATATTTTCCTGAAGATGCTACATGCTTGTAAATCTTGGGAATTCACAATGTCAGAAAAAATCTACAATTATGAGTAAATCTAGTAGCGATGGATGGGCACAAACTAAAGGGTGCCAGCAATGGTTACTTATGCTGGCCAAGTGGCATAAAAGTAGTACTTTTCAAGGACCATGTGACTAGAGATGGAGTTGAGTCTGTCATAGGCCACAAATGAGAGATGGCAGATGGATAACCCAAGTGATGCCCTGGAACCCCTTAAGTGTTAAAAGGATGAGAAAAAATATTTCTAGTAGGTTGGATAGAGGGAGAACTTATGGGAAAGTTTGAACGAGAAATATATTGTATCAGAAGAAATCCATAGCTGTAGAAGTCGGATCCATATTGATAACTACAGATATTTCAGTGCTTTCCTAATACTCAATTCTTGGCGCTTAGTACTTAATGCTTTTTCACTTAAAAAACATATGTAATGTCTATTGTGTTCCAAGCACTGTATAAGGTACTTGGGTGGGGTGGGAGGAATACAACAAAAGAATACTTTAAGGAATTTACAATTTAGTAAATGATTTCTATTTTTATAATATATACAAAATCTGGGATTTCATCTCTGGATCTCCGGATCCCTTTCCAGGGGGAGTGGGACACGTTAGCAAGTAGGGCTCTCAATCACTTTACCATACTCATCATTTGTGTGGGAGAAATTTTCCAAAACTCACTCTTATCTTTGGGTGTGTTTTTCTCTCCCATTCCCCTACCTCTTCTCTATGCCCATCTGGAGGCAAAGTATATTTTTAAACCTGGCGTTAGGACCAAGGGGATTATGTATGCTTAATTTTCCTACCCAGCTTCCACAGTTATTACTGATTTCATTCCTAGTGATACCCTCTGGTGAAAATATTCTCTCTACTCTGAGAAGTTGTTAAAATAAGTCAGTAAATGATTTCTTTCTTTTATACTATGAGCCCTCAACCAGCTGATGAAATAGTGGTTTAAATCACCTTTCTTTCCAGGTATTCCTAATTTAGCCCCTCAACATTACATTCAAGCATTAACCATGGTTTTAATAGCTTAGAATTAAGACAAAACTTAGACAACTTCTAAACAGTAGTGCTTTAATTAGCTACTAAGAGGGAAAGCAAGGCTACTACCTCTTCCAAGGAGGTGAATCAATTGGGGACAAGTTTTGTGTTGTGGGTTAGAGGACAGCCTCTTACTGCCAGACAACCACAGTCTCTTTGCTGTTTGCCATTCTACCTCCACATTCCAAATCTGGTTTATTGAACTGGTTTATTTATCTGACTCCCATTCCTCTCTGCTCACTACTGCAATGCTAAGAAATCTGTATCTTATTTCTTCTTTCCACATGGTTATCCAAATCTTCTCTGGTCATAGTCTGTTGTGAGTGCCCTTCACTTCATAGCCTCTCATTCCCAAAGTCAAATGTGTTTCCCTTCCAGGAGACTCTGTCTTTTTATAATTGGAAGTAACCTTGAACCAAAGTTACTACACTTTGTTTCTAATTCTTATTTCCCTCTTGGCAAGGGGACATTATGCAAATTTTGAAGACTCTACTGGAATTTGTCTTTCACAAGCACCAGTCTTTGAAAACAGGCTCACTGCTGCATCACAAGGAATTAAACTTTAGTGAAGGTCAGATTTGTAAAGAATGAAAAGCTTAAATTTTAACTAACATTAATGAAAAACCTCTTAGGCAGGAACCCTGTGCATCCCTAAGAGGAGATGTATGGTATTCCATGCTGTGGTGAGTGCTTTTATAAAGAACCACTCCCTCTCTGGAAGAACCTTAATTAATAGGAATATTTTGTAATATTCCCCTGATGAGTAGTCAAAGAAAAATCAATTCACCAAAAGTTTATCAAGCACTATGTGCCAGGCACTTTGCTAACTGGTGGAAATACAAAGAAAGGCCAAAGACCATCCTTGTTCTCATGGAGCTCACAGCCAAATGGGAGAGACAACATGCATCAATAGAGGGAAGGCACTAGAATTAAGGATGATCAGGAGAAAGTTTCCTGGAGAAAGTGGGATTTGGATTGGGACTTGAAGGAAGCCAGAGAGGCTGACAGGTAGAGAAGAGGAGGGAGAGCATTCCAGGCATGGGGGACAACCAGTGAATGCCCAGAGTTGAGAGATACAGCATGTTGGGAGAGGAAGAGCAAAAAGTCCACGGTCACTGAGTCATGGATTATGTGGAGAAGAGTAAGATATAAGAAGACTGGGAAAGTCAGGAAATGAAGGCCCCTGAAAGCCAAACAGAGAGTTTTATATTTGATCCCGGAGGTAAGAAGGAGTCACTATTGATCAGGGTAGAGGGTGACATTTTAGGGAGATGATTTTGACAACTTTATGGAGAGGACTGGACTATGGAGAGATCTGAGGCAGAGACCAACCAGAAGGCTATTGATTGACAGAATCTAGGAATGAGATGATATAGGCTTGTACCAAGATGGTAGCAGTAGCAAAGGAAAGAAAGGGACATATATGTGAAACATTATAAAGCAGGAAAAGAAAGGACTTTGCAACTGATTAGATTACGGGGAGGGGAAGAGATAGGGAGGAGTCAAGGATGACTCCTAGGTTGTAAGTCTGGGTGACTTGGAGGATGGTGGTACCCTCAACAGTAATAAGAAGTAATGGGGGAAAGCTAATGATCCCAGTTGGAGATATGTTAAGTTTAAAATGTCTACTAGACATCCATTTTGAAACGTCTTCTAGGTAGTTCAGGATGGGAGACCAGAGTGTAGATTGCCCACCTTGCCCGTTGTCATCTAGAACCCATAGTTACATATTCAGTGAAAACAATCAAATATTTTCCGTAGCATATCTTGTAAATAATTTGAAATCATTCTCTATCTTCTCTAATGAAATCAGATTATCTCATTTACACATCATCAAATTCATTTTTCAAAAAAGTTTTGCAAAAGATTTTATTAGAGGAGTCGCAGGGTCAAGTCAAGTCAAGTTGCCAAGCACTTGTAAGTGCTACTATGTACCCAGCGCTGGACTGAGCTCTGGGATACAAATATATAATGCCCACCTCAAAGAATTTATATTCTAAAGGGGAAGATAGCACACAAAAATGAACTGAAAAGTCAACACAGGGATAAGAGGTTGGAGGAAAAACAACGGGGGCCGAGGGAATTTCCAAGATCAAAAGGCAGCTGGGGTATGGTGAGGAATTCTGGACAGTCAGAAGCAAAGAAAAAGGAAGAATGAAGAATGACTAGCCTGGGTCTCAAAAGTGAGATTCCAAAAGGAACTCATCAATAAGAGAAGGGGGCCGGAGGGGCAAAGGGGTGTTCCAGGGTGAGAAAACCATCTAGTCTTACCTCTTCATTTTTTTAGATGAGGAAATTGAGTCTCTGGGAAGTTAAATGACTTAAGGTTAAACAGTTTCAGAGGCAAGATATGAACCTATATCCTCTGACATGGGGCAGAGAGGTGGCACAGTGGATAGAAAGTTGGGTCTGAAATCAGAAATACTTACCTTCTTGAGTTCAAATCTGAGATAATTAGATACCTACTGACCTGAGCAAGTCACTCACCCTGTTTACCTCTGTTTCCTCATCTGCAAAACGAGCTGGAGAAGGACATGGCAAATCACTTTAGTATCTTTGCCAAGAGAACCTCAGATGGGGTCAGGAACAGTCAGACATGACTGAAATGACTGAACAATAACAACCTGACTTGAGAGCCAGTTTTCTTTCCAGTAGACTGCATTGCCCCTAGGGTATTCTCTGCTGTGTAATGTATTTTTGTTTTCTCTTGTTTTCATTAGTGACCTGAACAATGGTTTCAGATGACCCCCAGCTTCAGCAGATTTTATTTAAAGAATGGGATCAGAATCTAAACAACCTTGATAAATTATAGGAGTGAGTAGTTACACAGAGAGTGTGAATCAGAAAGGAGGAGTGCAGACCAGAAGATTTAGGAGAGAAAAGAGACTCCAAGACCATCTAAGTAAAAGTAGCATAGAAAGAGTGAGTTGTCATAGTGGTCCATAAAATAACTGATAGTCACCAAAAATACTATTTTCTTGCTAAAATAAATTGGCATGATTCATGGAAAACAAATTTAAAGGCAATCACAAAGTTAGTGCTAATGGGACATTACCATGTAACTAATTCAACATCATTTTGTAAAAAAAATGAAACTACTTTTCTTAAGAATGATACCTTTCTTATACACTTCATCAATTGTGTCATTTACTAGGTTACTTAAGCCATGTTTTGGGATTCTGTAAGTAGGGCATAGAGAATTTCAGAATGGTTCAGAAAATTTTACTAAAGACAAAGTAGGGGGAAATAAGATCTCTGATTAAAGGCCATGAGAACTACTTCTCTCAAACCTAGAGAATCAGAAGTTGAGAAGTAACAGTACTTAAATGTTTCGAAATATCTGAGATATGGAGAGGCGTTGTGGTATATAGCTGGGACATGGTTGGACTTTGAGTCAGGAAGACTTTGATTTCAACCTTGCTTTTGTCATCTGCTCTCTACATACACAATTCTTTAAAACTAATCCTTAGAGATCCATCAGTGTAGGAGTTTATACAATAGAAGTTTCCCATACCAGAGACATCACAGGTTAGGACAAAAATGCCCTCTCAAATCTGAGTATTGTTTTGAGGAACCATGACCAGATGGCCCCTATTTCCATTGATGGAAGCATAGTAACTAGTATTTGTGAAGGTTTGCAAAGCACTTTTTGTATTTTAATTCATTCAGTCTTGACAACCACTATGTGAAATAGGTACTGCTATTATTCTTTTACAGATCAGTAAACTGAGGCATAGAGAAATTAAATGACTTACCCAGAGTCTTACAGCTAGGGAACAGTGGAGGCAGGGTTCAGATTTAGGTCTTCCCTGATCCCAAGTCATGCACAATGATGGATGGTGGAAACCAAAAGACGTGTAATATAAGGAAGATTTTTCTAACAATGGAAGCTTTGTTGTTTAACTCAATGAGTTACCAAAAGAGATTATGTATTGTGAAAGTAGGTTAGGGCCTCATGAAGAGTTTTGTGTGACTTTTTTAAAAAAATTAATTTTTATTCATATGTTGACAAAAATATCTCCCTTTATCCCTTTTCCTTGCCCCCTTTCAGAAAGTCATCCCATATAATATAGAATATTTTTAAAGAAAAAGAAGAGAAAAAATCAGCAAAACTGACGAATACATCAAAAAAAATCTGAAAATATATGCAACATTCCATACCTATGTACTTCCAATCTCTACAAAGAAGTGGAAGGAGGTATTTTTCTCTTGAGTACCATGTTAAGGGGCATATGTAGACATCATTATGTAGGCAGGGGGAGCCACTGTAAATATTTGAGTGTGTGATATAATTAGAACTGTGAACTCAGAAAAGAAATATGGCAGCCCAGGGCTGGAAAGGAAGAGATTGAGATTAGAGAGACGAGTTAGGAGACTATTACTACTGCCTGGATAAGAGGCAATGACGGCATGAGCCAGAGTGGGAAAAATGGGAATGTAGAGGAAGGAACAGGGTCCAGGAATTCTCATGATTAAAGAATTATTTAAAATACTCACGAGTGGCTGGAATTGTTATCATAGAGATAAAACATAGCAGATTACTTCTAAAATTAGTGCCATGATGTTATGATACAATTTAAGAAGAAAATGACCTTGAAAAACTTCTGGTCACAAGAATAGAATTCTATAGAAAAGAACCTTATTGAATTGGATTTTAAACAACTAAACAAAGGCCCTTTAACTTCAGACATCACTCATGTATAGGAGTAGAATAGTTAGCTAGAAGCTAACTAGAAATGCCTTTTACTGTATTTCCCTACTTTCTGAAAGGCCCACATCTAACTGATCTAAAAGAACCTCAAAAAAAAGGTAAACGATAAGAATGTTCGATAATCCCTGTTGTTGAAGAGTTTTACCCCCTACTAAACAGAAGCAGATGTGCCTCAGCTTCCATCACTAGTAATTTCCTAATTGGCTCCATCAACGGATATGGAAAACAGCTGGTCATCTTTCGGAAAAAATAATTTTCCAGAAATCAGTTGCTAGCATTAAGTGGTTGAGTCAGGACTCAAACCTGGACTTTCTGACTTCAAGTTTAGTATTCCAAGCTTTGCTAGTAATTAGTTGTGGGATCTTGAGCAATTAATTTAGACTCTTGTGGCCTTAATTGTTTCATCCATGAAATGGGTAGGGTAAGGATTTGTTGTTCTTCATTTCCCTGTGGACCACAGCATATTAATACTGGCCATGGGATTTTCTTGGTAGAGATACTGGAGTGGTTTTCCAACCCCTTCTCCAGTAGATTAAGGCAAATAGAGGTTAAATGACTTGTCCAGCATCATACAGCTAGTTAGTATCTGAGGCTGGCTTTGAACTCAGGTCCTGTGGACTCCAGGCCCAGAGTTCTATCCACTGAGCTACGTAGCTGCCTGTAGGGGAAAGTATTGGCCTAGTTCTAAAATTCAAATTCTAACATTGTATGATTTTTGTCAAATGACTTCTTTGCCCTCACTCTCGAAATAACTGGCTTTTAGATAGCACTTTAAAGCTCACAAGATGCTGCACATACATTGTTTAGGAGACAGCTAAGTCATGGATCTTAAGTCAGAAAGATGTGAGTTCAAATCCAGCCTCAGACTTTTAATAGTTACATGGATAACAAGGATGATAGCTAATATTTATATTGTTCTGACTACGTGCCAGACGCTGCCTTCAGCACACTACAGTGATGATCTCATTTGATAATCACAGCAGCCCTGGGAAGCAGTGTTCTGATTACCCTTATTTTGCAGGTAAGGAAATGGAGGTAGAAGGTGGTAAAATGACTTGACCAGGGTGACAGAGCTACTTAGAGTCTGAGTTCAGCGACAAACTCAGGTCTTCCTGACTCCAGACCCTGTACTCTATCCACTGTGCCACCTCAGCTTCCTCATCTGTAAAATGGGAATCCTAGTAGCCCCTACCTCCCAGAATTGATATCAGGATTCAATGAGATAATGTTTGTGAAGTGCTTTGAAACCTTAAACTGCTATGTAAATGCTATCTATTATTCTTATGTTAAATCCATACAATGACCCTGTAAAGGAGGGTCAGCATTTATCGTTCTCTCCATCCTATAGATGAAGAGCCTGAAATGCAGACAAAGTTGTATGACGTGCCTATGATCCCCCAGTGAGTCACCATCAGTGGTCAAAGTGGAACCTGGTTTCCTTCTGACCAGGACTCTTGTGATGCTCCTGCTCTGCAGGACTTTATGATGCAACCCACAAAGCTAAAGGGTGAGAATCAGATCTTTTCTCCAGCACCTGGTGGCAACAAATGGGGACTGGGAGCTGGATTCACCCATCCCTACGAAATCCTCAAGGGTCTTCGAAACCAGACCTCTCAGACCTACCAGGGCAGAATGAGAGAGCGAGAGAAACAGAATGAAGTCTGTGAAACATTCCCAAAGAGCAAGTGTCTTAACATGACTGGAAAGGCAGTTGTTTGTATGATCTAAGTGTCTCCTACTCTTTACTTCTTCTTTCTCTAGAAAAAATCATGACCCCAGTTGCTGCTGCATATGGTAGTTGATTAGAAATGCATATGAGACCTCTCTCTTCGGCACTGAAAGCTCTTCTCAGTCGGGCCTCTTCCTCTCTTTTAATTGTCCTGTTCTTTGTTTCTTTTGATGTTTTCCAATGTCGCGATACTGAGCAGCTAGATGGCACAACGGATAGTGGATAGAGTCAGGAAGACCTGAGTCCAAACCTATCTTCAGACATTTATTAGGTGTATGACCCTGGACAAGTCACTTCACTCTGTTTGCCTCAGTTTCCTCATCTGTAAAATGAGCTGGAGGAGGAAATGGCAAACCACTCCAGTATCTTTGACCCAAAGGAGGATCATGAGGAGTTGAACAGGACTGTAACAAGTGAGCAACAAACATATTAACTTACTTGTGTTCTCCTACATGACTTTCCCTCTCCCATCTCCATGGCCTTTATCCTGGCTGTCCTCATGCCAAGAATGTTCTCCCGTCTTACCTCTACCTCTTAGTTTCCCTGGCTTCTGTCAATACACAGCTCAAGCCTTTCTTGCTCTCCCCAGCTACCATAACCTTCCCTCTGAGATAACTTTTAATGTATCTTTATACATATCTAGTTGGTTACATGTTATCTCTCTCATTAGAATATGAGCTCCTTGAGAGTGGAAACTTTACATTTTTGTATCCCTATTGCTAAGCTCAGTGCCTGACATGTAATAGCTTAAAGCTCTATATAAACATTAGTAATTGTTATTAATATGAATAAAAATAATTTTTAACTTGCTAAATGCTTATTAACTGACTGAGCTATAGACCAAAACCAGCTAAGAGACCCTTATTATGAATCTCATTAGAAAGCATTAGTCTACAGAGCTTCTGCAATTACACATGCCAATTAATTCTAGTTTAGCTAATCCATAGCTACCTCAATTACTCATTTTAGCCTAGAGCCATTAATAGTCTCTTACAGCTGGCAGGTAGTCATTATCTAGCATACAATCAGCAATAATAAAAAATAATCTAGTCCACCCCACAGATTTCTTTTCAGGTCTGCATAGAGAGATGAACTATAACCATTATCCTGAGAAGATAATTTTCCATCCTTATTAGTATTTGATGCTGTCTATGTCCTGAGATAAATCAGAATGTTCTGGGCAGTTACCATAACAACTCAGGTGTCTGAAAATCTGAGTCACTGGCACCCACATCCTTTGCTTTAGGGTTTATATCACATCTGTCAGGCTTTATTGAAAGAAAACACCCCCAGGAAGCTAGTCCTAGTAACAGCTTTACAGCCTGATGCCCACGGGGCGTTGTTTGCACTGAGAAACGTAAGGTTTTCTCATTGCTAGCAAAAGTCCCTCAGGTGGCTGTAATAATATATTTATTTTTAAAACCTAAAATGTATGGAGTATTTTAAGGTTTGCAAAACATTTTACATGCATTTTCTCACCTAAGCTCACATAGTAACTCTGTGAGACAGATGTAGAAGACATGACATATAGGTGGTATTGTTGCAAATTCAAATAATGCGAAATTTGATTTAGTTAAAATTATAAAATGATACCAGGTCCCACTTAATGCAAGCCAAAATTCAACTAATGCAACATGTGAGAGCTAGTTGAGGGTTTTAACACGCCATTCCATCTTCAGTCTGCACTTGCCTAGTCAAGTCATATATGGATATGATATACTGCTGGGTACCATATTACCAGCAGATGTGTTATACTAGGTAGACCAAGGTCTTTTCAACTTTAAACTGATCATCCTATTTCCTATATTCTGAGTTCAAATTCTACCTCTGATAATTACCAATTGTGTGACCTTAGGCACATCACAGCTTTTGTGGGTTTCAATTTCCTCATCCATGAAAGGAGAGAGTTGGATTTAGATGGCCCCCAAGGTCCTTCAAGCCCTAATTCTTTGCAGTTAAGTGAAGCTGTTTGGGATGAACAAAGTGCCATACACATTTACAGGAGGGTATGTTTATGGCAAACATAGTGTTAGCCTGTCATCCAAATGCTCTCTGGGTTGCACAAATGGGAAACATGTCCCAAGCTACCAAGCATACATGTGTTCTGGGCCATGTACCCACTGTAGCTGATGAGGTCATCTCATTTATCCCTCTGTCGATGCATCTTTTTTCCCCAGTCCTGGATTTTATCCAATGTAGTAAATGATTCATGCAGTGGATCTCCCAGGATGCTGCAAAGCTGAAGACTTATGAGAATAATGGATGAAATGTGACATGGCAGATGCGACCACTTGGTGTAAATAAATTTTCCTCCATTTCAGACAAAGTATTGGATTTATTCAAGCTAACTAGCTAAGCTGTCAGTCAAACTGAACCAGGTTTCTAAACAGATTTTGAGAGCAAAAACAACCCATACAACATTTTCTCCTGACAGAGGAAAGAGGTGGTCGTAACATGGGAGCAGTCCTTTAAAAACTAGACCAGGAAGTATTTCTTTTTGAGGTGTGTAGAAAGAATGTAGATAGTTATCCCCACAGCAAAAGAAATATAGATAAATGTATAATATTTATATATATTTATTTTATTTATTATATATTAATTAATTATTAAATATATTATATTTATTATATATTATCTATATAAATATAGATATAGGAGAAATATAGATAAATGAGGGAAGATACTGTATCCCAATCTTCTTAAACAGGCCTGGAACACAGCACTGAGAAATGTACCAAATGATCTGATAAAATTCATATCCACCTGGAATAGTCTTATGGGTATAGAATGTGCGTGCGTGTGTGCGTGTGTGTGTGTATGTATGTGTGTGTGTGTGTAAATTCATCTAAGAATCCTTAGTTTTCCTCAAAATTCACCTCAAGCATCATCTTCTTCCAATTTACCGTTATTTTCTCTATCCCTCAATTTACCTTCTATCTTTTCTTTCTCCTAAAAATTTCCATATAGACACATTGCTTCCCCTGTATAGACTGTTTCGCTTTAGTCTTTGTCTTCCCAGGACCTAGCACATAATAGGTACTTGAAAAGTGCTTGCTGATTGATTATGTATGTCGAGAGTATGTACATATATATATAAACACATGATACCTACAAAATATCTGGGATTTCATTGATTTAGATTTTGTTCACTGATACAGAAACCCTTTCATGGGTTGTGAGTTGTCATAGCTAAAAAACAACATCAGGTTTCTCTTCTTCTCCACCTTTGGTGATAGCAGCTAGTGGCCACCATATACATATACATATACACACACACACACACATATGGAGCTACTATGAGCTGGGCACTGTGCTTTACAAGCCTCCTTACCAATACTGTCTCATTTGACTCTCACAATAATCCTGCAAGGGAGGTATTTTTATCCTTATTTTACAGATGATAAATAGAAGGGAAGTGATTTGCCCAGGGTCACACGATAAATAGCCGAGACTAGTCTTCCTGATGCCAGGCCCGGCACTCTCCTTTATGTGCCACTTGTAATCAGAATGGTTCTTGAATGACATGGTCCATCACCAGCACTATACTCAAAACCTTTTCATCCTGGTAGACGAGCGTGGTAAAGCTTAAGCACCAGAGGAGGTGTAGGGTCACATCCAAAGCACCACAAGGTGGAGAACTTAGAGGGAAGAGCCTCTCTCTATATATATATTTGTAGGGGGGTAGGGGAATGTAGTTGTACATATATAATAAAAAAATAATTTAGCATTATACAGTTGACACTCGCTTATATTATCTGATTTGAGACTCAAGCATTATAGGAGATAGTATTATTCCCATTTTACAGATAAGAAAATAAAAACTCAGAAATATGATCTCCCCATGGTTCCAGAGCTAGTAAATGTCAGAGGCAGGTTTTGAACCCGTATTTTCCAGACGCTGAATTCAGCAGTATACACTGTTTTGTGTTATCTGTCAATAAATGTATGCATGCTCATTTATGTGTAATGTTACATATGCAGATTATTTCCACGAAATGCAGTAATATGATGTGAAAAATCCAATGGAAAGTTGTCTGGCACGCTTATGGATAATGTCATCTAAATAAAGGATAGACTCAAAATACAAATATGTATCTGCTACCCTCATGCAATTACTGAAAAGACTTCTGAAAGTTTAGCATAATCGTACTGAGTGCTGGATTGCAGCCTACACTTTTTTCCTGAAAGAATGTTGAAATACTTGGAAATCAAGTGAGTCATAGTTCACTTTCACCAGCCAGAAAATAACAGTTGTCTCTAAATGTATACCAGATCTTTTCAAACAATTCTTTGTGGCCACTTGATTTAAGGAAAAAGCACTGCGGGTCATTCTGTAAATATCTCATGATCATTGTATTTACCCGTATCCTTGGGAATTGTTCAGTGGTAGCTTCTTGCATTGTCCAATTTGCATATTTCCATGACTAGGAATTTATAATAATTTATACTATGTCAGTTTCTTTCATTGGACTACTTAGAGTACAAGTTTTGGAAGGTAGATGGCTGCATCTCATTCAACACCAATATTTCATTGTAAGGCAACACTGTTCATGAGTCTTTAAAAATCACTAATTTGAAACAGACCTCAGAACAGACCTAGTTTATTTCCTGTCTTCCTGGTCATATGGTATCCAACAGTACAGGTGATAACTACGTTGCTGTTACTTCTCTAGGAAAAGTGTCTTCAGCTTCTCTTGATAGTTTCTTTCTGTGTCTGACAATGCTCATAGCCATCAAATTTCTCTACACAGTGTTTTCATTGAGGCATTTTCCCCTCTACCCAGCCAAACCTCTCTTGAAATTTAAATTTTTTGCCTTCCTTTCCATTCTCAGAGTGGATGGAGAATACTTGTTACCATCTTCCATACTCTCTGAAGAGATATTATGGAGGCAAAGGCATAGTTCTACAATGGGCATGTTTTACCAACTGTCGTATCCCCCTAGTAGACTGAAAATTCATTGAGTCAGTTTGTTTTTTCTGTTGTATCTCTGGTGTCTACCACAATACCTTATGCATAATATGTGCTTATTGGACTGGGTTGGGTCGAGGGCCACATATGCACAAGCTAGTGGTCAACGTGGGGGGATTTCGAAAGCAGAGAAGCCAATTCCCATCCATTACCAGTGTCCATTTCTAATTGCCAAAAGTCCTAGTATACTTCTAATTTCCATGACAAGATGGTACCAAAGGAGAAAAATGAAAGAAGAAGCTGTATGTAGAAAGCAAGAGAAAAGAAGACATTGGGGATACATCGGCGACACTCACTTTATGCCATTTTTGGCATTTTTATGTCTGACACCTACTAACTCATTTTAAGTTCTCTTAAACCCTATTTTTCAAAAGATCATTGTCTATGGTGCTCACCTGGACCCTGTCCTAGGCATGTATCCCTATCTTTGGTACGTGTCTTCCCTGGGCTTCAGTTGCTTCACCTGTAAGAAGGAATTGGACTACATGGCCTTTAAGGTCCTTTCAAGCCATAATTCTTTCATTTCCTTTACCTGGCAGCTCCCACATTTTACACATTTTATAAACTCCTACCCTAGGCCTAATGTAGAAACGATACCATCTTCTTGTACATAAAAGCCCTGTTAATATAGGTCGTTATTCTTTAAAATAATGCATATTATAATGAATAACTAAGCCTAGTGTTTGGCTTTTGGAATAGTTTATGAATATATCTATATAGTAATGAGGCAATTAGATGAATAGATCTCTGCGCCTGGAGTCAGGAAGAGTTGAGTTCAGATCCAGACTCCAGTCATTTACTAGCTGTGTGACCATGGGCAAGTCTCTTAACCTCTGTTTGCCTCAGTTTCCTCAGCTGTAAAATGGGGATAAAAACAGTACATACCTTGCAAGGTTGTTAGGAGGATCCAATGAGATAGTATTTGCATAGCTTAGCATAGTTCCTGGAACAGGGGCATTCTGTAAATGCTTGCTGCTTTCCCTGCCCAATGTTTAAAATCTCATGTGCTTTTGAAATCCCTGACTCCTCAAGTCTGAGAGTACCAGAGTTAGGAAGGAATGGAGAGAAAACTTCCCTACGCTCCCCAATAACATGATAACATCTGTTTGCTTATCTTCTCAGATATCCAGTGGAGGTCTGGACCCATGGCAGAGAGCCTGAGCACCATGCCGCGTCACTCGCTGTACATCATCATTGGTGCCCTCTGCGTGGCCTTCGTCCTCATGTTGATCATTCTCATTGTGGGCATCTGCCGTATCAGCCGGATTGAATACCAGGGCTCTGCCAGGCCTGCCTATGAAGAGTTCTACAACTGCAGGAGCATTGACAGTGAATTCAGCAGTGCCATTGCCTCCATCCGCCATGCCAGGTGTGTGGATTGGAAAAGACAGTGACTTCATGCCCTCAGCGCAGTCATAGGAGGCATCAGAGTGCTGTAGAAAGAGGCTCTGAAGTCAGAGGATTTGGGTTCAACATATCTTATATCTGATGCCTACTACCCATGTGACCAGTTAAATCATTTAACTTTCTGGGCCTTAGTGCTATGGTGCCATCTAGTTGTCCTCTTTAAGTACAGTACTATTAAGTACTTTTCTGTGGGGCGCCAACAGGACTGGCAGTCTGGTTTTGTGATTTCATCAATGTGATTAACTTAGGAATGGAGAACTAACTCTAATTTGACTACTGAAAGTCAGTGATGCAACTGTAGCTTGTATAATCTTAGAGAGCTGCCTGGAATGCAGCTCTTGTCCAGGGTCACACAGCCAGTATCTGTTAGAGACCGAATTTGAACTCAGGTCTAACTAATTCGAGGTCAGCTTTCTACCTGTGAAGCTATATGTCCTTTCTCACTCGAATGAGACATACAGAAATAAGGTATATAGAAACTTGTCAGTTTTGTGTAGAATCCAACAAGCACTTACTATGATCTAGGCAGGCTCCCTGACTCTTCTCCGTCAACCTGGAGAGGCTTAGTTTATCTCAGAGTAAGTGGGTTGTCACCTTGTTCCTTTAGTGTGGCTCACAATGGTTATAGGAATGAACCTTCTCACAATAGAGTGAGATGGCCAGGGAGTCTCAGCTGCCATTCACACCAATAAAGGTGTGTCTTATAGCCTTTGAGGGCTCTAAAGGAAGGAGACAGAATTTCTAATTTTCCATTCCCAAACCAGTTGTCATGGACTTTGAAGATCTCTGTATATTTATGATGAGCTCCTGAGGGCTGAACTTGCAATAGTTCCCAGTAGATAGCTCATTGAAGTCTGTTTTCAGACTTCAATCAGTTGGATACTGTTGATAGGGGAGGAAGCAGAGAGTGTCAGTGTTGGAATCTGGGGCTAATTTTTAAAGATTTAAGAAATCAAAACCACTTGCAACAGAATGACAGAAAGGCAAACTCCTCACGTGAACCAAATGACTAAAATAAAGCAATTGGATTTAAGACAATATCTTCCAGAATACCTGGAGTGGAGGAGTATTTGATTTCTAGCAGTTTCCTCAACTGTATGACATAGTTTTCACCAAGTGAACCTTGACTGGGTTCATTGGGAAATAGCCCAAGTGGGGGGGCCTACCTTGAAGTTTGGTTTTAGGCCTGAAACGTCACTAAGTCAACTAGCAATCAGGGCTGGCTCAGTCTGGGCCTCTGACCCATTGTCTTGTCCATGTTTTCCTCCAAGAAAAACATATAAAGCCCTCTTGACTTAGATGTCTCTCTAACACAGATGTCCAAATGAAGGAACTCTATCTCTAGCTTTTAGCCTTCAGGTTACATTGAGATCAAATTGATGGAAGTATTGCAGCAGTCAGGAAGAACAAGGGTTTAGTGCATCATTTGGATAAAATAGAGAGCAAAGATAGAGTGTTTTACTCATCAGAGCCAAAGGTCTTTTTATTTAAACATTTATTAGGGACTGAAGGCAGTCTTTGGCAACCATGATGTCAATACCTGTGATGCCAATATCCATTCTGCCTTGGGGAGGGGAAGTGAAAGCAGGAATGATGAGGGCTGGAAGGGGGTGTGAGACCCCCACAAAGACTGAGATACCAGGGGCAGGTCACCTGGAGAAGAATTCACAGACCCAAGCATTGTTGATGTCAAGGTAAAGATTTATTACACTTTTCAGTGAACAAGAGTTCTTAGGGAACCTGCAACCTTGTAGGGGTACAGGGAAAGTTTATATAAGATATTCTATAGTATCACTTGTGCCAAACATGCTAACTAGGTGTTTTGGGGTAGGATTAGGGAGTAGTTAAGAAGTGGTGAGTTCTGAAAGGAACATGCACTATTGATATCTACTATCCAGATATTTTACCCAGAGTTCATTGGGAAATAGTCCAAGGGGGCGCAACCTGGAGGTGTGGTTTTAGGCCTGAAATGTCACTAAGTCAACTGGCCGTCAGGGCTGGCTCAGAAAAACCCGTTACTCTCATCAGTGTCTTGTTAGACAAGATAAATGTAAGGGAGTGTGGGTATGTCTAAGTCGAGGGTACATATGTTTGGTCAGTGAGTAGTAAATGTCTTTATGATCCAGTGCACAGCCTGTTAAGCCAGTACACATCTGGTTCAAACAAATGAGTTCTATAGATACATCTGGCTACTATAGCAGGAAGGGAGATAACGGTTGTTGGCAGGCTGTGTCCTTGGGCTGGGGAGAACCTTCCTGGGATAGTGTTTTGAGGTTAGGGAGAAATGTGGTTTTTAAAGAGAAATGTGATTTTTAAAATAGGGATCCAAGTACATGCACCCAATACCCCATCAAGATGACCTCTAGACTGGCTACCAATCAACTACCCTTTGACTCACATTGGTCATCTGACTGCCAATCAATACAGTTTCCATTTGTTTTGCATGTTGTATCTCAGGATAGTATGGGTAGGATTTTCCCTCTCCTTCCTCTTCTTGACTCCTCCCTCCTCTTCTCTCCTCTCTTCTCTTCTTTCCTCCTCTTCTTTCTCTCCTCTCTTATCTCTTCTTTCCCTCTCCTTTCTTTCCTTTTATCTTCTCTCCTTTTCCATTCTCTCCCCTTCTTTCCCCTTCTCTGTCTCTTCTTTCCTTCCCCTCTCTTTCCTTTTCTCCCCTATTCTTTTATCTCTCCCTGCCTTTCTCTTGCCCTCCCATCCACTATCATTCCTTCTTTTTCTTTCCCTTTTTTCCTCTTCTCTCTTCCCCCTCCTTTCTTTGAAAACTTTATAAGGGATCAGGGGATAAACAATAAAACCATGGTACAATGGGTTGATTGTATGACAGGATTTAAAACAAAAAAGTTCCAAAGAGATCATCTGTTCTAGACTCTTTCTCCAGATGAAGAAACTAGGGTCCAGGGAAGCAAATTGACTTAACTAAGGTCTCATGGGAAGTGGCAGATACTGAGAAAATATTTAGTCCAGGCTTTGATTAAATGACAGATTAGAGAGCTCTCTTTGATGTTTTGCTGACTGTCCTTTGACCCACGGGTTCAAAAGACCTGAACTTTAGGAGATGAGGAGGCACTAACCTTCATGTCCATGAAGATGATGTCATTGACATATTGATGTTATGGTACATTTTGAGGGCTGCTCCCTGCCAAGTGGGGAGGGGGAATTTGCAACAATTCATTCCCTCATTTTCACCAGATAAAATTCCACAATTTATTCAGGAGTTCTCAACCTTGGAGACCTTGTATCTTTAAAACAAGTTAGTTTATCGTATTTCAGAATATAATTGGTTTCCTTTGTGACCCTATGTGTTTTATGAATTTAAAAACATTATTATGAGAATGAGTCCATAGGCTTTATCAGATCATGAAAGGGGTCCAAGACCCAACAAACTTTAAGAGCCCGTGGACTGAATTCACTCATTCAGTTTATTCTAAAAACATGTATTAAAGAGTAAGCAATGGCTCTCTAGACTCAGGAGACATGGTTTCATATCCTTGCTGATATGTAGTATATGTGTAACCTCAGCTCATATAATTTTATTATTATTAATAAATACACTATGCTAAGCACTACAAATATCTCATTTGATCCCCACAGTGATCCTGGGAATAGGTGCTATCGTTATCACATTTCACAGTTGAGGAAACTTAATCTCTATGGGCTTCCTTTTCCTCAGCTGTAAAATGGGAATGATAATCGATTCCTTATCTCACTGGGTTGTTCTGAGGAAAGTGCTTTATAAGACTAAGCATCATTTCTCTAAATATAAGCCACATGTGGAGGTCTTTGCTGGATTCTAGAAGGGTTTGTGTGCTTGTTTCTCTTAATATGCCTTATGAATATGGAATGATAGTCTAAAACAAGTGAGTGAAGGTTTAAAACTCTTTAAATACCTACTATGGGGCAGCTAGGTAGTACAGCAGAAAGACTACTGGTCCTGAAGTCAGGAACACTCATCTTCCTGAGTTCAAATCTGGCCTCAGACACTTACTAGCTCAGACCCTGGGCAAGTCACTTCACTCTGCCTCAGTTTCTTCCTCTGTAAAATGAGCTCGAGAAGGAAATAGCAAACCGCTCTATAATTGACAAGAAAAACCCAATTGGTGACTGGACATGAGTGAACAATAACAAAAATTCCTTTTACATCTTAAATCAAGCAGAGAGAACATATAAAAGCCCACTTAACATTTTTTTCCTTGCTACTTAGGTTATTAGTTTATCACTCAGTTTGGGTGACTATACCCAAATAGAGTCAAATTCACTTATCTGCTAGCATAATACTTATCTGGCAATGAGTGGAACAGTTTCTCATATTTTAAAAAGCTCTAAAAATTATTGTTGAATGTTCTTGAATGTAATGAAAATAGACCCAGTTTGCTCACGCCAATACTGTTTTTCTAACTTCTAAGACCTTTATTTTGCTTGGTAACTATCTGGCATCATGAGCCTTCTACCTCCTGGAGAGGAGCCATCTGGAATGAATTGGCATATGTCATCAATGAGCTTTTCCAAAGGAAAATGGCTTTCAAGAATGTTGTTCAGGGTGGGGGTTCAGCTGACTGACCTCCGAGGGTTTTTCCCATTCTGGGATAGTAGAATTCTATGAAAGCATGATATTCTCTTTCTCCATCTCTCTCCATCAGAAGTTCAAGTTCTCTGATGCCAAAGCTCTAGAAAGAAACAGGGCAAGGAACAGAGCCAGGGTTGGTTCATGATGAATAAGCTCATTACATTTCTGGACAACCTGATCAAGGAAATATGTTTTTAAATTAAAAACATATATTAAAATAAAAGTTTTCATAATTTTTGCTTGAATAGGTCAACTGCCATTAAAGATTGTAAAGGAGAGGCTAGTTAATTTTTTAAATTGGGGTTTTAAGTCATTGTGGTGAATGTAAAATGAGAAAATAGTGAATAGAAAATAACCTAATTTCTCTGAATATTTATGGAGTTTAATAAAGGAGAGAGAAATCAATATGAGTTTTCTGGAAATCCACCATGCCATGTCTGAAAGCTTTGTGAAGGATGAATGCAAAAACTGCATGAGCTTGGACTCAGTCAATCTTAATGCAATCCAACAAACATTTATTAACTGCCTGATATATTCATGGTGTTAATTGATGCTGGGAATTCAAAGACAAAATCAAAACAAGTCCGTGTCCCTTCTAGGGGCTTTTACCTCCTACTGAGATTGGAGGAGGGGATACAACTCATAGCTTAAGAAAGTATAAGATAAATTCAGGAGGTAAAGATCTTTAAGAACTAGGAGCATCTAGAAAAGCATATGATACCTGAACAGAGTCTTGAAGGGATAGATAAAGAGGGAGTATGAGCTTGAAGCAGTAACTTACCATTTTTGAGTCTTTTTCTTCAGTTGAAAAATAAATGCATTAGACTAGATGAGTGGAAAAGTATTTCCATTTATAAAGGTCTGACATTGCATGTTCTAAGGTCTCTCTCCTAAGCATGAAATTTTAGGATCCTATTATCTAGGCACAGATAAATGTACACTTGTGATCACAGAGAATCTTTCATCTTGACATTGATCTAGACATAGAAGGGACCTCAGAGGTTATCTTAGTCCAAACTTCTCTTTTTGGATCTTTGAGGAAACTGAGGCCAAGAGAAGAAAAATGACTTGTCCAAAGTCACAGTTAGCAAACCTCAGAGATAGGATTTGAATTCAGTTCCTCTTACTCTAGACCCTGGTTTTTTTCCCCACTGGAGCACACTTCCCCTTGAGCCCTACATGAAAGAAAATATTGGTTCTTTGTATAATAATACTATTAGCCCATACTTTTATAGCACAGTGCCCACCATGTAGTTAACTCTTGTAGACTTTGGCTCAGTGCGTTCTTTATAACCCTGTGAAGTTCAAGGATTATTATGTCCATGGTTTTTTATTCTCCTGTATCTAAACACAATCCATAGTATTTGGGTTCTTTAGTTACCTTACTAATGCTATATCAAGGAGTCTCAGATCTTGACATTACATTGAGTTCTTCATCCTCCTTCAACTCCCATATCTGATCAATTGCCAAATCATGCCATCCCTACTTTCAAAGCATCCCTCTTATCTATTCCTTCTCTCCACTCACACATTCACCACCTTTGTTAAGGCTCTCATTACCTCTTGCTTAGATTATTTTAAACCAACAGCCTCCTAATTCATCTCCCTGCTTCAAATTTCTCATCCCTCCAGTTCATTCTATATTCTACTGCTAAAGGAGTTTTTCTTAAGCCCTAATCTGACCATATGATCCCTCCACTTGACCAACTCTAGTGACTTCCTATTGCCTCTGGGATAAAGTAAAAACTCTACTTTTTGACTTTTTAAAGCTCTGTGGAATCTGACTCCAATCTATCTTTCCAGTTTCATTGAACATTATTTCCCCTTTTACCCTCTGTCATCCAAACTGGCCTTCTAGCCATTTCTTCACAAAGATCCGTTTCTTCATTTCCCATCTCCCTGTCTTTGGACTAGCCATCCTACGTGCCTGGAACGCATTTGCTCCTCACATCTGCTTCATGGAGTCTCTCTCTTCCTTAAAGAGACAGCTCAGGTACCATCTTCTGCATGAAACCTTTCTGGAGACCATCTGCTAATGCCGATCTTCTCAGACTACCTTATATTAAATTGGTATCGATGTGCACCTACTAACTTTATATTTATACTATGCATACATATATGTATCTGTGTCTATATACATACACATATGTATGTGTATGTGTATGTACTTGTCTCCCCCATTAAACTATGTTCCTTGTGAGTAGGGATTATGTTATTCTTTGTATTCAGATATTAATGACTAGCATAGTCCGAACATATAGTAGACACTTGATTAAAAAAACAAAAATATATTGATTGTTCCTGAAATATTTTAGAATCTCCATTCATTTCTTTTTTAAGGGGAAGATGTTTATCATTGGTGAGTTGGTTAATTGACCTAATGGGGCACAATCGTTGTTTAACTAGAAATCTATTTACCTTTTGTGTTTCAGATTTGGAAAGAAATCCCGGCCTACTATGTACGATGCAACTCCCATCGCTTATGAGGATTACAGTCCCGATGACAAACCCTTGGTCACACTGATTAAAACGAAAGATTTGTAATCGACTGTATCTTTTTTGGATTATTTTTCAAAAAGATGAGATACGACACTAATTTAAATATTTTTAAGAGTAAAAAAAATCCTAAGAAATTTAAATCGTTAGCTGCTCAAGAATTTTCTGTAGAATATTTAAGAACTAATTTTCTGCAGCTTTTAGTTTGAAGAAATATTTTAAAACCGAATTTGTGAAGTTCATAGACTACATTTTAATGTACTTTCAGCTCTCTGAACCATAGGCTTCTAATAGTGTGTGCTCTTTTCATGGTAGACACTATTATGACACCCAGATTAATTTCTGTGCTTGTTACAGAATAGGTCTAACGGAGAAGTTTCTATTTGACATTAAAGTGCCGGCTTTCTGAGTAGAGTTAGGAAAAAAATGTAAAGCATAGTCTGATGCATAATACAGTATATCCATATCTTAAAAGAAGTCTAAGATGTGTGTGTTGTGAAAAAGAAACTAGTTACATTAATTATTCCTCACCTGAATGAATTAGCTTTTTGCCTTATTCGTGCATGGGTAGAGATTCCTATTACTGCATTATTTGGTCGAATCTTGTGGAAGCATATTTTGGAGTTCAGTGTTTGTCTGGTTTGGTTTGATTTTGATAACAGTCTTCAAGGTAGACCAACTTCACAGAACAAACAAATTACAAGTTCAGTGAGTACCTGGGAAGGCAAATATGGTGATGGTGTTGATCCTATACTTTTCTTTGAAAAGTTCAAGTTTTTCTATTGTAAGTAAATTAAATCTATGTTTTAAGTTGTTTGCTCTTAAGAGGTTGCAAAATGTATGAGAGAACCGGCTCTTTGAATAGTGTGTGTTTCTCCTTGCATATCTTATTTATACCCTTTTTTGTGGCTGTATTTGAATGCCATGTGCTTCTTCAAGTTCTTGCTGATTTCAAAGGATATTAAATAAATGTTATCAAATCAGTGGTACCATAGACTCTTTTATCTGGGAAAAAAAAACACCAGAAGTCTTTGATTTGCTTCTCTATGTCCAAGAGAAAAACCTGTTTTAACCACTCAGGTGAGTTTATCTGCAGTTGAATCCAGGAAGAGTTTGGTTGTGGTTCCTTCTCTAACACATTCTGGCTGTGTGACCCTGGACAAGTCATCTAATTTTCAGATGCTCTACACAGCTTTCTAAGACGATCAGGTTACTGAGAAGGCGCTTACCCACATTGGTAGAGAAAATTTATCACCAGAAGTTCCCTACCCTAATGAAATCACAGGTCTAACCCCTACCCCTCAAACTGCCATCATCATTTATTGTGTCTCCTATGAATTCTTCCTCCTTTGAATGGACTTTGGGAATGGAATGAAAAGGGAGAGGACTAGGCAGGATTGTATCTAGGACTTTTTACTTCTGGGATAAGCAGCATTCTCAGTCAGTGGGGTGAGGATGGAGGGAGAACATTAATTTATAGGGGAGGAGAGAAAGACCCAGGAGATGAGCATGAGGACTTGTGGGGTGGGAGAACACAGTGGGACCTGAGAGGAGTTTATCAAAGGGACTGCAAGTACTCTTAGTGTATTTTCTATTCCTCAGGTGCATTACTGGGCAACTGTTTTGTTTCTGGGACTGAGGTGGCAAATTTTCTCTAGGGGGATGTAAAACTATGAGACATCAGAAGTGGGAATGGAACCCAGGTCTTCCTGACTTTAGATCCAGCTCTCCATTAAACCCCCAAATGATGCAAAGCACACATCCCTACCCCACCAAACTTGATTGTTCAATGACACTGGGCAATGAATGGGTTGGTGTGAAGTTTTTATTGGGTCAAGAATACCATCTGGTGAAATCAAATGTACATCTGGCTGATGTTAGGTTGGCTTCTGGACATATAGAGAAGTCTGTGGGAAAAATACTACAAAGTGCAACTCAAGCATTCTCTCCCTCTCTCTCTCCCTCTCTCTCTCCGGCTCTCTCTCCGTCTCTGTCTCTCTCTGTCTCTCTTTGTCTCTGTCTCTCTGTCTCTGTCTCTCTCTGTCTTTCCCCCTCTCTTTCTCTCTATGTGTGCATCTACCTCTCTCTCTCTCACTTTTGTTTTCTACTCTACATCTATCTCTCATTACGTCCCCCAGAATTTACCTTGTACCACAGAAACACTTTTAAGCGAAAACATAGTAACGACAGTGTATTTCTGTGTTTCTAAAATTCTGTGTCCCTACTCCACCAACTCAGGTGGAGAGGAGGGAGGTGTGGTTCATCATTGACCTCTGTGACCAAAATTATTTCTGCAGTTTTCCAGTCTTGTTCAGAGTCATGTTGATATTTCTGTTTCTCTGGCAATAGAGCAGGCCCATGCATGTGGGCATATATTATACACACATATCTCTTCACATATATTTCTATATGTATATTTACATTATCCCACTTTCCACATACTCTAATCCAATACCATCAGTCAGTTCCCTGGCCTTTCTTTGCACAAAACACTCCATCTCCCAGGGTCTGGGAGTTTTCATCTGCCAATGCCAATCTGCCTAGAAGGCCTGTCTGCCTCCTGGCTTCCCTGGCATCTGCAAGAAGCCACTCCCAGGCCTCCTAAGTGCCGTCCCTCCCTCTGACACTGCCCCAAATTTAGCTTCTGTGTACCTTGTTTGTCCATAGTTGCTTGTATATTATCGAGTTCCATGAGGGCAAGGATTTTGTATTTTCAGCACTTATGTGCCTGGAACATGGTAAGCATTTAATAAATGTTGGTTGACTGACTGTAGATAAACATGCACACATATATATATGTTTGTGTATGTATATGCATACACCCATACCAAAAACACGTCATGTGCCTCTATATACACAGTAGACCAAAAACACACACCAGCCATGCAAAATGTGTATGTATATAGTGTAATAATGTGCATGTGCACACATATA
Source organism: Potorous gilbertii (assembly GCA_028658325.1). Lineage (NCBI taxonomy): Eukaryota > Metazoa > Chordata > Mammalia > Diprotodontia > Potoroidae > Potorous > Potorous gilbertii. Next base: position 502,224,758 of record CM053771.1, on the reverse strand, counting down.
TGTGCATATATGTGTATGAGTATACACATAAACACATGCATGATCACAAACCTATGCATACATGCATGTGTCTACATACAAACATATACCTACATACATATAAATATACACATTAAATACACACATACAGGATAGATAGATAGATGGATATAGATAGATAGATACTACCAGATGAAAAAAACTCTTTTACTAATGTAGGCCAGCATCTTGTCTGCCTAGAGCATGGAGGTCACAGAGCCAGGATGTGGCGGAAATGGGACTTGAGCCCAAGGGCCTTCCCACCTTTGAGGCCAGCTATCCACTATACCACACTGCCTGTCCTATATCTGTGTTCAGAATAAATATAAAGAAGATGGATAAAGTTAAATACATGGGAATCTGTGGGCACGAAAAGATGAGTGACCAGGAAAGACTTCCTTTCAAAGGTGATGCCTGAACTTCATCTAGCAGGAAGAGAGGGATCCTACTAAGTGGGGGTGAGGAGGGACTGCACTCCAGGCATGAGGAATGACCAGGACAAAGGCACAGAGGAGTGAGATGGCATGCCATCCAAGAATAAGACAGAGAGGGCCAGTTTGACTGAATCTTGGGAGAATAATGTAGAGGCCAGAAAGCTAGGTTGGGCCAGGGCTTTCAATGTGAACCAGACTTATTTGTTCCTAGAGTTAATAGGGAACCCAAGAGTTGGTAGAGGAGGGACGTGATTGAGATTCAGAAGGACTGGGAATTCTTGCAGGTGGGACTCTAGCTAAGACTTGATTCATGCTGAAAGAAAACCCCTTTGGCTGCTGTGTGTAGAATGAACTGAAGGAGGGAGGCCTGGAGGCAAGTCTGAGCTCGAGGCCACTACAGTAGTTTGTAAGAGAAAGAAGGGGAGGTTTGAGGCAGAAGATATTGTAGAGAGAGAAAACGACACAACCTGACCCCAATTGGATATGTGGGGTGGAAGAGAGCTCTGATGTTGGCAACCTGGGAGACAGGAATCCTGGGGCCTTTTTGAGAAAAGGGGAAATTTGGAAGAGGGGGATGTTGGGGGGAAAGCAGGGTGAGTTCTATTTTTGGATGTGTGCTGCCCAAGTTTCCTCTGGGATAATTTCCCTGGATGTCAATAGACATTGGATGATGCTGAGCTGAAAGTCAGGGAAGATTCTGAACCTGGATGGATAGAGGGTGAGTCATCTGCATAGAAATGATAATTAAGCCTGCAGGAAGTGATCACACACACACACACACACACACACACACACACACACACACACACCGCTGCGTTGGAATCCTCATTCACTGGGAGTAGGAATTGGGTCATTTTTGTTTGTTTGTGATCTTTAACCCTAGTACCCAACGCAGAGCATGACACATAATTGGCATTTAGAAATGCTTTACTTCGTTACATGCCCTGATTCCCTGCGTGACACTGAATAGGTCACCTAATACTTCTGCATTTAATTTTCTTTACCTGAAAATGAAGGGATTGGACTACAACACTGATGACAAAAACATGGCCACATGTGGCCCACAGCACTCCTGAGGACAGCCTGAACCAGATTATGACCTCACTGGGAAATATTTAACAAAATAAATAAAAATACAATAAAACATAGGTAATGTTAATATATGGTTTTCCAAGTCAGTATGGATCCACAGGTACCTGTTTCTATTTGAGTTTCATACCCCTGGACTAGAGCCTCTCTAAGAACTCTTCTGGTTGTCCTATGATCCTAATAAGAAATTTAATTCATTTGAGCAACCATATATGAAATGCCTACAAGGCTAAAGACCCTATGCTGATGCTAGTGATAAAAAAAGGATGAGAACTAACATAGTGTCTGCTCTCAAGAAGCTTCCATTCTACTAGGGAGAACAAAGACAAAGTTATATAGTATGATCTATATTAGTGCTTAGAGATAGCTAGTAAATGAATAATCAGAGAGGGTTTAGAAATGGAGTAAGGGTCCTAAATGTGATGTGACGTAGACAGAGAACATTCAATTCAATCCTAACTCTTCCATTGATCACCATGTGACGTTCCTTGGACAATTCACATAACTTTTCTGGGCTTCCCTTTCCTCATATGCAAAGTGAGGTGGGTGCTATCAAACTGATTGATCCCTTATTTTGTTATCTATGTGGCACAGTGGATAAGGCAGTGGATGTGGAGTGAGGAAGACCTGAGTTCAAATTCAACCTTAGACAATTCTTCACTGTGTTACTTTGGGCAAGTCATTTAACCTTTGTCTGCCTCAGTTTCCTCAAATATAAAGTGGGGTATAACAGCACCTACCTCCCAGAACGATATCTGGAGCATAATGTGTGCTTAAAAAGACTTGTTTACTTTCCTTCCTTCTTTCCCTTCTAACTCTGTGATTTTATGGTAATCTGCAGCTTCTCAGCTCAACCATGAACAAGGTAATGCCTCTGAATTGAGGAGAAATCAGGTGCAATCCCCTTATCATGAAGGTGGTACCTACCACCCATGGGTGGTAGTTGGAGTGCTTTCAATCTGTGAGGGCTATTCTGAAGTGTGATTCACTAGCATTTAACTGTTTTCAATTACAATTTTAGGAACAGATCCAAAAATACCCTGCTGCTTTTGGAACTATGCATGGGCCAAGGCTGAACACGTTTCTGGATTGAATCAATATTTTTGTAATGGGTTTCTGTGAGGGTGAATTTCCATGCTGCTTTCTTTTTTAATGTGCAGGTTAAAATTTAACCCCTGGTTATATTGCTGGTCCACAGATGGGCAAATATCTTTGGTTTTTCTTTAGTTAAAACCGATCAGTCCAATACCTCTAATTGCCAAGGACCATGCCCACAAGGTAAAAATGAGCATCTATTAAGTTCTAACCACATGAAGGTTAAAGATAGGCCCTGTCCTCAAGAGGCTCACAGACCATAAACAAACAATTGTGTACAAACAATACAGCCATAGAAATCAATGTCACATTGCCAATGTTTTTGGTTAATCAGATGCTTTCCAAGACACACAATTCTTCATTCCCATCTGAGATTCATTTTTCTTGATGTCTCAACAATTAACACTGATTCTAGTCTCCAGAGAAAGTCGTCTGTAGGTGTTAGATAAAAGGTTTCTCCTTGACCTAGAGTGTCCCATATGTCTCTCTAATCAATTTCTAGAAACTTAATCTCCTGGGGTTCCAGCATTCTCAACTTGTTCCCTCTCAGCATCTTGAAGTGAGGAAATATTATTGATGATGAATACTCATTATTCATCATAATTATATAATATTATTATATATAATAATATTATATAATTATAGTACAATTATTAATTATTGTTAACATGTGTGTTATTAATGATGATTATATTAATTAGCATGCTATTAATAAGTGTACAATTATTATTACACAAAAGATTTGCCCTGACAGAAGTTAAAAAGCAAAGCAAAATGACAAAAAATATAGCTTATGTTCTAAGGATCACTAATAATATAAAGGTAATTATGTTGAAGTTTCATGAGATGTTGTGGTAGAACCATCTCAAAGAATTCAGGGTCAAACCACCTCTAATTCAAGTATAGGCATTTGTTGAGACTGATGCCTCTCATGAAACGGGCCAAGTTCCAAGAGGAAACAGCAACTTCAGAGAAAGTAGGATAGATTTTATAGGGTAAAGATGCAATTACATAAAAGAAATTTACATAAAATATAGGAACATGATTAATATTAAAAAGGCTGGAGCAGTTTGTTAAGGGAATAGGTAATGGAGAAGGGGTCCCATCTATGGCTTATTGGTTAAATATTCTGGTCATGCTGCCTTCCACTTGGCTACCTGTTGTGGTCCTGTCTGGTCAAGATAGTTAGGTATTGTAGTTCTATCTTGGGCTAGATGGATGATGTGATTGTGACTGACTATAAGAACACACCTCTTTCTGTGCGAATGGGTCTGGGGGTCATGGCTGGGTAGAGGTAGTAGCTGAGTTCCCACACCTGCTGTTTCTGTGAAAACTATGAGTTTTGGGAACACACCTATTTTTCTAGTGAGCAGTGAAACCTACATGAAAAAGTTAGGACATTGACGGGGAGGCTAGGTAGGTACAGCGGGCCTGTAATGAACTTAGACTATTGGGGCTGGGACAATTCTATTAGGACTATATAAGTTATATTAAATTATAATATTATAATTTTAAATAATTATTATAAAGTATAAAATAATTATTGAATTTCAATAATATAATAATAAAAAATAACAAAATATTTGCATACTGCTTTAAGATCTGCAAGGTTCATATATGTAAAGTGCCTTGTAAATATTAAAGAAATGTAATCCTGTGTGCTCACAAGGCTAAGGTTCAGTATTAGTAATTTTGCTCCAAAACTTCTGTTTCAGTTTATTTGGCTTGTGCCCTGCCTGAGGTTTCCTCTTGGAACATGAGAATTTGGCCCATGATAAGGGCTTTCAAATCCCATGCAAGCACTCAAGCTAACAAAACATTTAACATAGGAGAGATTTTATTTAACCCAACAAAAAAAATGCAAAAGACTAATACTTGAGTTCAGAAGTTGTCAACAACTCTTATTTTTTCTCTAGGGCCCCTGCCTTCCCCAGGGATCTGTGTAGTCATTCTAAGTTATAATACTCCCTGGGTCACTCTTCTCTTCCTCCCCCACCACCCCCCCCAACATTCACAGAAGGGGAAAAGACTGGATTTCTAGAGAATTATTCCAAGTCCCCTACTCTGGGAAGGTTCTGTTTTTCCAGTCTCTAAATTATTAAACTACCCTGGGCCACCTCCTTTTAAAGCTGAACTGCTAAGCTGTCAAACAACTCTTCTCTCTTAGGAGTTTCCATCTCATCAGGAATCTGTTGCAGACTTGTATTCACATCTTAGATCTGAGACCCTCAAAATGGAGGGGAGCTCTAGGTTACCACAGAACCACAGCCCCTCACCCAGATATTCCATGAGATCATGTTAGTCTACGTGACACAGAATAGCAGGATCTGGGCTCCTCCTCCTCCCCATCATGATTCTTTGCCTCCTAGCTCCTCAGCTTGGTGCTCCAAGAACTTCTCCATTGCTCCTTGCCTCCAGGTTGAGTTTCTGCTCGGTCTTTTTCCTAGGAGACTCCACCACTTGTGTTAGGTGAATGATGAAATTACTGGGGAAACAAAGGCTTGATCTTCTGAGCATATTGATTGCCCAACAAACCAGGATCAGGCCTCCTCAACTTATAGTTGGACCCCAAATATAGAGGGAGACAGACTTTTCTACATGAAAAACAATCAAATAAGACTAAGTAATTCGAAGGAAACAATACAGCATTAAGTAATCTGATTTCTAATTGAATGAAAGATTGAAGACTTTCTAAGTTGGGAGGGGGAGGGTGAACAGATGCAGTTTCCTACAATCAGAAAAAGAGGTGTCCCACTCTCCTCAAGGACTGTAAATAGTCAAAGGATATGGGAATGATAATTAATAAGTATGGGGCCAGTTTTCAGATAAGACACATGGATTGCCTGTGGTGTAATAGTGTGAGAAAACTCCTTGCATCAATCTTTGGGTCTGATGGGATTTCTGGTCAGCACAACCTAGGTCCTTAGTTAAGGGTCTCTTAGCAGCTGGCAGAGGTGGTCCAATTTACCAGCCATTTGGGGCTGGATTCAAACAGTACAATAGGTTCTCCCAATTCCCACAATTGAAAAACATTTTCTCATAAGACAGAAGTTGGACTAGTCCCATAACTGAATAGAAAGGAAACTGAGCTAGCTCCAGAACTGAGTCACAAGATGGAGTCAGTGTGGTTCACTCAAATCCCACAATTAATCATTTGCTGTCCTAATCCCCTCAATTCCCTCACACTTTCCCAGAGATAGTTTTGGTCTATGCCTAAGTAGCTGCACGTGATCCCTAGCCCAGGAATATATTTCATCAGCAGGGAATGTTGATTTTTTTGATACTCATTGCAGCAGCTCTGTAGCTAGGAGTTTAAGTCAATGCTTGAAACTTTGTCCCAAAGAATTCACAGCTTGGCAAGGAAACGCAAATGCGAATGAAATTATATCCAGCACTTCTTGGGACATGCATGGGTATAGTCATCATATTCTAACCCCAATTTAGAAAAATTGGAGTCCCTACAAATTATACTAGAGTGCCTTCTGTGCTCAAGGTGTAATTCTAGGTGTCTCTAGCAACCTGAAAAGACTGTATGGTTTTAGGCAGCTTACTTATCAATCAACCAATCCATAAACATTTATCAAATACCTGCTATGTGCCAGGTAACTGTGCTAAGCACTTGATAAGTCTACTATGCCATCAATATTATACCCCCTCCTCAGTACCTTTGCCAGTACCTTACAGTTCCCCTAACAGTTGACAGAAGTGTATAAAATCCTCTTAGCAGCATCCTTATCACACTAAAAGCAATGTCAAATCAGTAGTCCTGATGAGGATCATACCCATAACTGAGTACTAACTTTCCAGTCATTCAGCAACTATGGTGGCTACTTACTTCTGGCATATGACTGTATGGTTCACCCTAAATTTAGAAGTAGACAGCTAGGTGGTGAGGTGGATAGAGTACTAGGCATGGAATTGGAAGACATGAATTCAAATCCAGCCTCACAAAACTCACTAACTGTGTGATCCTGGGCAAGTCACTTAACCCTATTTACCTCAGTTTCCTCATTTGTTAAATGGCCTGGAGAAGGAAATGGCAAGCCACTCTAGCATCTTTGCCAAGAAAATTCCAAATGGAGTCATAAAGAGTCAGAAACAACTGAATGACAATAAAATTAAAACTCAGACTATTTAGGGCTTACATGACTCAAGGTCAGTGTCTACAGAGGATAGATGCAGAGCTGGAAAGGACTGCAGTGGTCATCTGATTTTACTCTCTGCTGATCATGAGTCAGAAATGATTTCAGAAAAATAAGGGAGTATTGTTAAATGTTTAACAACTGGCTCTTTGGAGACTTTTAAGCTTAATCATCATTTTTTACACTTCCCCCATCACTTCTTAAGTCTAGACAATAAACAAAATCGATCCCTGATTTGTAGCATTTGTTGATCTCTAACGTGTAAATGCTTACACTGAAATCTTAGCCATTGGCTCTCTGTAGTTCAAGTTTGCTTCAGCACAGACCTGCCCTGGGAGCTATCTCATTTGGCAGATGAAGATTAACTAAGTCCAGGAAAGTTGAGCAACTTACCCAAGATCATGCCAAGAGGCATGTAACAAAGCAAGGATCCGAACCCAGGCTTTCTAATGTCTGGTGGAATACTATTCCTGCTGTACCATGCTGCCTCCATCCTAGGAAGCATATTTTCCAAGGTTAAGGAGGGGGAATGAGAAATAATTGTGGGATTCCTTATATATCTGGGATTCCAGCTGTCACTTTCTTGGACAATGACTTCAGATGAAATGTCACTTTTAGATATGAATCCTTTGACAACAGAGCTTATTTCAAAACCAGAAAGTGAGATTATTCCATGAGGAAGACTTTCCAGAAAATACCTATTGAAATGTCATTCTTATCCTTCTAAAGTATACATCACACCTAAGCTAGCTCTAGTCTGCTTAGCTGCCAGTCATCTTTGACATTAGTGGAAGTTCTGGACGTGGAAGACTTGAGTAGGCATTGAGAGAGGCCCAAGAACTAGACCTTGAAGAGACTTAGGACATCACCTTAATCTATTTAAAATAAGAACATATTATTACAACCCTGATCATAGGTGGCTCAGTTGGTCATCCAAGGATTAGAGGCAAGAGATGGTATTTGGTGATCCCTCAGTCCAAAATGGCCACCAAAGCCCCTCTTCTACTCTGCACTGAATGTAACCATTTTCCATTTTGAACCAAATCACTTGAGTTTTCTTCAGATGGTCTCTGGCATAAATAATAAGGGAGACTCATTTAGCCAAGAAAATTGAAAGCATGAGTCTCACAGGTTTTCATTCTGGGATTTGTCATTTTTGATTAATCTGCTTTTAATCTGCCGCAACAGCAGATTCTTCGGTCAAATGTGCAGGAAGTAGGGCTATTTTCAGGCTTGGGCCTACATAGCTAATTAGGTAGTATGTCACCTAAGGTTTAAAGCAGTGATATCAAACTTAGATAGATACTGGGGTCATCAAACCACACATGAAGGTCCCTGAGGGTAGCACACAGACTAAGTCACATATGAACATTATTTGTGTTCTATTAGATTCTTATTTATTTTGCTAAATATTTCCCAATTACATTTTAATCTGATGTACATTTGACACTTCTGGTTTAGGAGACCTACCTGAGAATACTACATGCTTATTCTGGGCCAGGCACTGTGTTAAGCCTTGAGATTTTCCCTCATTTCTAACCCCCTTTTTGCTGCACTAACCAAAGGCATGCCTTCCCTGGGGTAGCACTCAACATTTAGCTTTAAATGGGTTCTGTTTGGATTATTTTCTCATAAAGGAAGTTCTCTATCCCATTAGTTACCAGACAACTGAAGAACATTACCTCCAAACTTTTCATTTTTCATGTGTACACTTTTAGGATCATAGATTGAGTGCAATCACTTACACCAACCCACTTGTTTAGCATATAAGAAAACATGTAAGAGGATGAGAGACCTGCCTAAAGATGCACAGGCAGATCTCTAACTGGGAATTCTCCATCGTGGGGAAAATTCAGTTGTAAGTGGGGTTGGCTGATATTTGCAGACTAAATACAAACCAGGCCAATTTTCTAGCAGAAGGTGGCTCTATGTGAAATCCAAACAGCATACTACTTGTTTCCCTAAACAAGAAAAGGATTGTTGGCACTAACTGGGCCACATCTACAAGTTCCAGCTCATAGGGTCTTATACATCCATCTCACAAACAAATAACGTATCTATTTATTTTGCCCCAGGAGGCTGTTAGTTAAAGGGTGCCAAGGGGGGAGGGAGAGAGAGAGAGAGAGAGAGAGAGAGAGAGAGAGAGAGAGAGAGAGAGAGAGAGAGAGAGAGAAGGATGGGGGAAGGGTAAGAGAACAGCAAATTTTCTGGAAGTGAACTTTCCTTCCTTTCCAGTCTTGTCCACATTGCCTTGAATAGGGCAGTCACCTTCAGACCAAGCAAAAGGCAAGGAAGGAAAATTGAGATCATAAATTCTCACCTTTCCTAAGTGTTCACGTGGAACCATGCTGTGATGCGACTGCTTCCATGGCCACAGCTGAGCCAGTCACCAACTGGGATCCATGGTACGAATGAGGTGACCTGAACAAATTAGCTCTATTACTTGACCTTTCTAACATTTTTTCAAGAGATTGTTCTCTTTGGCTACATCCTGGACAAGAGGTAGAGACAAACAGGTTTTTAGCACAAGTTTCCTGTTAAAACTGGTTGGAAGTAACCTTGTTTTCTTACCTCCTGAGGGCTTGTAGACTTAAATCCATACGTTGCATATTTGGAGATCAAACAACCTTTCTCTAGTCTTTCAAAATGGCCCATGAGAGGCCCGGGGGCTGGCGTAATTAATACCTTTTGTTGGTGATGTAGAGAAATGGATTGAGGAAAAGAAATGGGAGAAAAGGCTGACACTCTGGGTGTGCTGTTCTCATCCAGTGATCTGGAACTGAGGTGGCAGTGCCCAGTGAGGGAATTATGGGACAGAGAGGAGATGGGCAGGATCCCCCTCCTTAGCCTTTGTCTTCCAGAGCACAGCTTCTTCCCCTTACTGTGTTGTAGTCCCTTGGACAGTCAATCTAGTGAAGTCTATGGACCCCTTTCCAGAAGAATGCTTTTAAATGCATCGAATAAGATACTTGGTGCTACAAAGGACTCCAATTCTATTGAAATATGGTTATGAAAATATTTGTAAGAAACAAAATGTCATGGACAAGGTCAGATGTAGAATGGAAGCTCTAGAAGATGTCTGGGGTGACGGATTCTTTTCCCTTTTTGGTCTAGATCTCTGATTTCATCAGAGTAGAGAATTCACTGTGTGGAAACTCCTTTCACTTTTCCCAGATGCAGATCAGCAAGCTAGAGTGTCCTGAAGAGACCTGTCCAGGGTCACACAGCCAGTATATGACCAGGTGATTTTCACTCGGCATTCCATGCACCATGCCATACTCGCTTTCATCATGCTGTAGGAATGGATGGGCATTCATATCTGTATCATTCATTTAACTTATTTTATGTTAAAAGACAAAGTAATTATTTCACTGTGTGATTTTGGTTCTGTTTCTTACCTCTCTGTGCCTCAGTTTCCTCATCTGTCATGAAGACGTTGGAGTCAGATGATGCCTCTTGTCTCCTTCAGCTCTAAAAGAAAATATCCTCCTGGTTCTATGACTCATCCTGGTCTTGTCTTCCCATTGCTCTGCCCCTGGTAAATTATTTTGAGAGCGGAAAGTTTTCTAGCCTCATCACCCACTTTGTGAGGGAGCACTGGCTTCCTCCATCATTTACAGTAAAATCCTGGCAGGAAGGCATGCACAGTGGGCATACACATTAATGGTCTCTGCAATGGTTTTCCAGCAACCTCCATGTCTATGACAGGTCTAGGAGACAGGTAATTTGTCAAGGGTCATTTTAGCTCTGTCAGGCAACAGACTTTAGGTCCTAGAAATCACTGGAGGACTCAGGCCTGGGGGTTTATCTTCTGCCTTTCCACTGATTGTATTCAAGCAGGCTAGCATATTTTGAAGTGTAACCCTGTCTCTGCCTCTGCTAGGGTAAGCATTTACACACTCTAGCAACATGGGTGAGCTTGGCACTACAGCTTTCCTTAATGAGTGCTTGATCCTGGCTCCCTCTGCACTGTTGGGGAAACTGAAGGAGGCCGAGCTTAAAAGATTTGCCCAAAGCCAGGGAGTGGATCGGTCTGTGGTTCAGCCAGGAACAGGGCTGCCTGCCTGACTCAGCTTGCCACCTACCTGGTTTTTAGATCAAACTTCTGGGTCCTGTCTGGTCCAGACCAATCACTCATTTGTTTTTCGCCACATGTAGGAACGCGGGGCAAGGATCCGCTTTTGTTTTCTAGATAGATTGAGGGTTTTTAATTTGGGGTGTCCAGATACCCAAGAGATTTGTGGATAGATTTCAGGGGGTCTATGACTTTGGATGGGGAAAAATGCTTTCTTTTCATTAGCCTATAACTGAAATTTATCATTTTCTTCAATTTTGAATGTAGACAGTAGACATTGTTCTGAAAAGGGGTTCATAGGCTTCACCAGACCACCAAAGGAAGCTAGTTGGTACAATGTGTAAAGATCTGGGCCCGGAGTCAGGAAGACCTGAGATCAAATCCAGCTTATTAGTTGTGTGATTCTGGGTAAGTCACTTAATTTGTCTACTTCAGGTTCCTCAGTTGTAAAATGGTAGTAAAAACTGGACCTACTTCTTAGAGTTGTTGTAAAATTCAAATGAGGTAATATTTGTACAGAGCTTACATCAATGCCTGGCAGAGAGTATGCACTTAAAATGGGTATTTTCTTTCTTTCAAAAAAATACTTAAGAATCTCTGAGAAAATCCCTGATTTTCAGTCTTTCAGTCTTTTTTTAATGTTTTTAAAATATAGTAATTATTTCACTGTGTAATTTTTGTCCTGTTTCTTACCTCTCTAAGCCTCAGTTTCCTTATCTGTCAGATGAGGAGGTTGGAGTCAGATGATGCCTCTTGTCTCCTTTAGCTCTAAAAGAAAAGATCTTCCTGGGTCTCTGACTTATCCTGGCCTTTCAGTCATCCCCTTGGTCCCAACTAAACCACTTATCCTTTAAACTTTTCCCTTATCCAAGGCCACCCCAACTCCAGGAAAAATGGTTTTTTTTGAAGTTTATAGCATTTAGAACTGGAAGCAACCTTAAAGATCAGAGATTGCAACCTTTTCATCTTTGCAGCTAAGGAAACTGAGGTTCAGCAGCATTCACGGGTCCAAATGTCAAATTGTTAGTAAGCAGAAGAGCCCAGATTTGAACCTAAAACTATGGTCGGCCCTCTGTCCAGGGTGCCATGCTGTCCAGTTTATCTCACTGACAATTATGGGGCAAAAAGTAAGGTAATAAATGGTGCTGTGGAGAAAGAATCTTCAGCAAGTGTTAGGAATGGTGATTGCTGTGGTTAAAACTGTATTCTATTGTCAACAGCTCAAGAAAGGCCTGGAAGCTATGTTTTTAATAATATCCCAGATTCCTGAAGATTGACCTCATCTTCAAAGACATGGTGAATGTATTAAGTCTTCAGAATCTCATGAATACTGTTTGCAGAGGAATAATATCATTGATTCACAATGTTTGTACTCTGTCTACTTAGTAGACAATCTCTGTTCCAAGTGGTTTCTTTTAAAAAAAGTATTGATCTATAAAATGTCCTGAGACAAGGTACACACTTATTAAATACCTGTGGACAGACTAGTTCTTCTATTGGGTTGTGATCCACGCAGAATCTAACAGTTGTTGACATGCCTCTGTTTGTTTTCCAAGGTCCCTCAAAGAACGATTTTTAGAGAAGCCTTCACTATTCAATATGCCCAGGCTGCTTGCTCACATCATCAGCATTTCTCTCTTCCAAAAAGAGCTTCATTTCTATTTAGACAAGCCAATGAGCAGTTAACACCAGCCAAATCAGCAAGTGTTTATTATGCCCCTACCACATACAAGGCAAGGTGCTAGGTGCTTCAGATACAAAGACAACATAATTTGACTCGATCACAGCAGCGCTGTAGTTGAGATCAGGGCCATCAAAGTAGCTGTATAAAACAAAGAGATGGTAGCTTTGTATTATGTAGGCAATTCGTACATGAGTTGGGGAGAGGAACAACTTCTCAGGAATATTTCAGAGGTAAATCATGCTCAGGCACAGATAGGGTTAGAGTTTAGAATTCTCAACAAATATGAGAATTTACATGTTGAAAATTCGTAAATGCCACAAATCAGGGATTGGTTTTTTCCTTTTTTAAAAATCTTATTTAATATTTTATTTTTTTCAATTACATGTAAAAACAATTTTAACATTCTTTTTTTTTTTTTTCAAATTTTGAGTCTCCCTCTTTCCCCTCCACCTCCACTGAGAAGGCAAGCAATTTGACATAAGGTATACGTGTGTAATTGTGCAAAGCACATTTACATGAGTCATGCTGTGAAAAAAAACTGACAAAACACCCCAAGAAAAATAAAGAAAGTAAAGAAAAAGAGCTTTGATCTTCATTCAGGGTCTGCCAATTCTTTCTCTGGAGATGGACAGCACATTTTATCCTAAGTTCTACAGATTTGTCTTGGTTCATTGTATAGCTAAGAATAGCTAAGTTATTCATTATAGAGCACCATTGTGTACAATGTTCTCCTGGTTCTGCTCATTTCTCTGTGCATCAGTTCATTTCCATGTTTTCCTTGAGGGCATCCTGCTCATAATTTCTTCAAGTACAATAGTATTCTATCACAATCATATACAACTTATTCAGCCATTCCCCAATTGATAGATATCCCCTTGATTTCCAGAATTTTGCCACCATTAAAAGGGCCGCTATAAATAGTTTTGTACACACATAGGCCCTTTTCTTTTTCTTTGTTTTCTCTTTGGACTACAGACATAGTGGTGGTGTTTGCTGGGTCAAAGGGCATGCACAGTTTTATAGCCCTTTGGGCATAGTTCCAAATTGCTCTCCACAATCATTCAATCAGTATACAACTTCACCAATAGAATATTAGTGTTTTAATTTTCCCACATCCCCCTCCAACATTTGTTATTTTCCCTTTCTGTCATGTTAGCCAATCTGACAGGTGTGAGGTAGCAGCTCAGAGCTGTTTTAATTTGCACTTCTCTCATCAGTAGCAATTTAGAGTATTTTTACATGACTATAGATAATTTTGATTACTTTGAAAGCTGCCTGTCCATGTCTTTCGACCGTCTATCAATTGAGGAATGGTTCTTATTTCTATAAATTTGACTCAGTTTTCTATATGTTTCAGAAATGAAATATTTTTCAGAGAAACTCACTCTAACATTTTTCCACAGTAATGTTTACCAGCTATGTATTTCCCTCTATCCTACTTTCCATCTATTTATCGTATTCTCTCTCTCCTTTTACCCTATCCATTCTCACAAAGTATTTTGCTTCTGGCATTTTCTTCTCTCCTTTTCATTCTTTTGAATTTGTTTGATTGTTTCTTGATGTCTCATAAATCCAGGGTTGTTTTCCTGTTTGTCTAGCCCTAAGAAAGTGATGGAGAATATGTTAATGCAGATTAAACTTAAAAGTGAGTCTCACAAACCTCTCTTCCTCCAAAAAAATATTGGTTGTAAACACTAACAGCACATTTCCGGTTATGGCTCTCGTGTTCTGAATTCCAGCCCTAACTCTATCACCAAGTCACTTTATGACTTTGGACAAATATTTCTTCACCTTTCTGGACCCAAATTCCTGAATCTGTAAGATCAAAGAGACAGGACTCAGTGATTATTCTTTTTTCCTAGCTTTAACATTCTATATCAGTGCTATAACTATTGATGTTGAGTTATTTCATTTGTGTCAGAGTCTTTGTGACCCTATTTGGGGTTTTCTTTGCAAAGATACTGGAATGGTTTCCCCAGCTCATTTTACCAATGAGAAAACTGAGTCAAGCAGGGTGAAGTGACTTGCTCAGGGTCACAGAGTTAGTGTCTGAGACCAGATTTGAACTCAGGAAGATGAATCTTCCTGACTCCAGGCCTGGCACTCTATCTACTGTGTCACCTATGCCCATGCCATAACTAAGAAGGGGTAAGTAGGGCTTTGCTTCAGGGTGATGATGGTGGAGGTGGAGAAGTGGGGATTCTCCACATAGTCTAGAGACCCACTCAACCTATACTTGTAGTCCTCCACTGGCCATCCATAGGGTCTTATCACCATAAGCCCCTTTCCCAGGTCTGCCTTCTTAATTCAATTTAATAAACATTTATTAAATAAGTATCTGCTATGTGCAATGCTACGTTCTTCGTAGTTATTCTCATTCAGTCCTTGCAATATTATTTTCGTCATTATTATGTCATCATCACTGTTATTAATGATCTTCCAGAAGAAATTACAGTGCTTTGACTTCCCAATTCAGTTCAATTTAGTTCAAGCCAATTAATTAATTAATTAATCCAATTGCTAAGCATTTACTATGGGCTAGGCACATTATTGACTGTTGAAAATACAAAGATGAAAAAACAAGAGTCCTTGTCCTCGAGGAATTTACAGCCCAATGTCTGGAATTATATGTACATAGAGAGGTAAATAGAAAATATATTTATTTGCATACTGTTTCCCCCATTAGATTATAAGTTCCTTGAGGGAAGGGACTGTCTTTTGCCTCTTTTTGTATACTCAGTGCTCAGCACAGTGCCTGGCACATAATATAGGCTTAATAAATATTTATTATTTAATTATTGCTTGATATATAAAAATAAATGCAAAGTAATTTTAAGAGTAGGATGGATGCTAATTGTTTGGGGAACCAGGAGCAACTTTTTGTAGCTTATAGTCTTGAAGGAAGGTAGGGATCCAGAGGCAGAGGTGAAAAGGAAGATCATGCCAGGTAGCATGGGTTGCCTGTGCAATCTTAGAGATGAGAAAAGAAATTAGCAAGTTGGCCCAGTTTTCTTGGAACGTGGAGTATGTGCTAGGAAATCACATGTAATCAGCTTGGAAAGAAAAGTTGGGTCTAGACTTCTCCATGCTGGAGAAGAGGCTGAGCCAGAGTAAAAGGGGCTTCAGAGATGGAGGTGGTACATGAGAGTCAAAGCTGTTTCCATCAGCCATCGGGGAGAAATGGGCCCTTTGCCCTGGGAAGGCTTCATTGGCTTCCAAGGCTTAGTGGCTACAGTAGAGAGGAGAAAGGATTTCATAGCCTTAACCACAATGGCAGCAAAGGTCTTCAAGAACTTTCTGGGTTGCAATTGATCATGTTTGGAGCAAGACCACCAGGGGTGTGCCGGTTTCCACCCCTCCTGTTTCATCTGGTGCAGGCCATCTGGGACTTGAGTATAAAAATAGCTATAAGGATAGAAAAGAAAACAGCAGATTGGATGCGTGCGTATCTTGTGAAATGCTGAAATCTTGTCATGAGAAGTGGAGAAATCCACTGGCAGGTCGGCCCGGCTCTCTTCACTTGGAAACCATACAAAAGCAAACCCAACATGCCTTCCCACTTCCTCTGTGTGTGTTTCTTTTTAAAAATCATAATCATCACTTTTTTTGTTAGTCACCCACACATTGACTTATATTAGATTTGTGTTTAGTTTGAAAGCCAGTTGGGTTGGTTTGAGTGGCGCTGAGCAGAGCCCACCAGGGTATCACAGGGAATACCTTGTCTTGGTCAGAAACCTTCAGAACAGGGAGCACAGATGGGAGATGACATATACCTGTGAGGGTACTGTTCCCATTGGGTCTTAGATGAAGGCTGCTTCTGATTTTCCATCAGGCCCTCTGCTTCCCACAACTCTCATTTGCTAACCCTTCATATAATGTTGAAACAAGGGTTATCATAAACTGGGCTGCCCCACAGGATGATTCCTAAATCTAGGACTGGACAAATTCCTAATCAGTGGTAATCTAGTCCAAGTTCCTCCTTTTGCAGATATGGAAATAAAGCAAATTGTCTGAGATCAAATAGGTAGTAGTAGATGTTAGAGACAGGAGAAGGGGATAAGCATTTATATAGCATCTGTTTTGTGCAGGCATTGTGCTAAGCCCTTTACAAATATTATCTCACTTGATCCTCACTGCAACCTACTGTGAAGAAGATGCTGTTTTTATCTTCATTTGACAGTTAAGGAAACTGAGGCAAGCAAGGTTAAGTGACTGGCCCAGGGTCTCACAGATAGTAAGTGTCTGAGGTTGGACTTGAACTTGGGTCTTCCTGACTCCAGACCCAGCTACTCACTGCCTCTAAATCATGTAGTCTTTCAGTGTCCCCGGGTATGCGTCTTAGTTGCAAAACAAGTGCTGATCTTATTGATATAGGCAGTGGACACCTAGTCCTGTGCTCCCTCTTTCCAAAACAAAAACCAGAACAACAATAAAAAACGTTTTCATGGGAAGTTCTGGATAAGGTTCATGACACTCTGAAGAGTGAAGCCAATCTCAGGTTGGAATCATTAAGGAAAGTAGCAGGGAAGTAAGATTTTGGCCAAAAGCTTTGGACACTTACTCTCTCTGAAAAATGTGCCTTTTCTCTTGTCAGACAGTGATTCTAACTCTGTCACTTACCTTTGTAGCTCAAGACAAGTAATGTTACCTTTTGTGCTTCAATTTCCTCACTTGTAAAATGAGACCTTGACTAGATACTTTCTAAAGTACCTACCAACTCTAAAATCCTAAGCTCTTAGGATTCAGAAAGATTCTTGGGACGAGATGAAATGCTTGCCTCTGGACACTGTTTCAATTCTCAAATCAATACTAATTCAGGAGAATCCTTTGACCCAAGACACATCACCTTTCTGGGTCTTGGTTTATTAAGCATAAAAGGCAGTGTGGAAAACACTAAATTATATTTAGAATTCTGGTCACAAATCCTGGCTTGGCTACATATGACTTAGGTGACTTTGTCAAAATCATTTCATCTTCCTCAATGTCATCATTCAGCATCCTTCAACATTCAGCATCCCCATTTGTTAAATGGGAGGGTCATATTAAATGGTCTCCAGGTCTCCCTCAGGTTATCTCTTACAAAATGATAGGGCTTTTTATGATGAAGTAATTGGAGCATTCAATTAAATCCTACCCAAGATCTTTCTTTTTAATCTTTCATTCATTTCTGTTTAGCAAGTATTTAAAATATGAACATTTAGCTCTGACCAGCATATTGGAAAGGTAGGGGATGAGGGGGAGAAGCTCTAACAGATTTCTCTGAGCAAAAGGAGCTAGCTAGGTCAGTTAAAAATGAGGCCACAGGATCACTTCTGGTGGTAGCAAGAAACTTTCAAAGCTATCCAGCCTGTTTATGCTTCCTTACCACCTTCCTTCTATTCTCCTCAATGCATTCATAACAACAAATACAAAAACAAACAAAAACAAAAAAATAGGTGTATGCTCAGTACTTAGCACAATACCTGACACATAATATATGCTTAATAAATATTTATTGGTTAATTATTGCTTGATATATAAATTAGTAAAAGACTGAACAAATTGTGATATTTGAATGTCACAATGGAGCATTCTTTAGCTTTGAGAAATGGTAATTTTGAAGAATTCAGAAAGTAAACATGGGAAGATGAGAACAATATACAGAATGGCAATTTAGACCACTTGGCCCCACTCAGAAATGCTAGGTCAATGTAACAGAAGCGGTCAGAAGCTTATAGCTGAGAGAGTTACCAGGTGATGCTCTGAGCTGGAGTACTTGTTCAAGTTCTTTTGTATATATGAGCATAATCAACAGTCCTCTCTCTCTCTCTGAGCTTCCTAGCTCAGTCATTTTTTGCTTACATGAATTCCTCTGACTATCCTCAGCCTCATTGCCTCCTTGGCTGCCTGAACCCTGGATTAAAGTCTAGAGATAAGGGTTCTTTTGGTATTTGGAAGATATGGGGTTCCCAACTTGCGATTTCATTAAGATAGAATACTGGGTATGTGACCTTTAGATCATCCAATCTCCGGGACCATTGTCATCTCTTCTCAGGACTCTCATTTCTTATCTAGTCTTTAATCACTAAATGGGTATTGCCTCAGACAAACTAGATCTAGGAAAGACTTTTCCTTAAAAAGACCAAGATCTCCTACTGCATCTGGGGTCATCTCCAGTCATCCTTATCTATATCTTGCCACTGGACTCAGATGACTCTGGAGGAGAGAGTGAGGCTGGTGACTTTGCACAGCCCTGCCTCACTTAAATCCAATTGACTTTCAAGTCAAGATCTAACCCTCCTGATGTCTCTGGTTCTCCTTGAGAGTGAGAAATGAACAACAACGAGACCATAGTGCCCAGTGGCCCCCATGCTCTTTAATTCTCCATCTTTTTTTCCTCTTCAAAGTGAGCGCAGATAGAATTCACTTATCACAGAAACGGCTTTTGTGGTAAAATGTTAAAATAATACATTAATAATAAATGTAATTGAATCTTTAATAACAAGGATAACAGCACCAACTATAACAACAATTACAATCTATAAAATCTAGGTCAGAACAAAGATTCTCTTTTTTAATTTTATTTATTTTTTTGCTATGGACTAAACACCAAATCAAATGAGCATTTCTATGTACAAAATAAAACGGGAAAAGAAGACTGTAAGAAACTGTAAATCTCTATTATATGGAGCTTGATTTTCATTTTACATATGTAATGATTTCAAAAAGCACCTTTCAAAACTATCCAGTTTGTCTGTGTTTCCTCCTGACCTCCCTTCTGTTCTCTTCTGTGAATTTTTAAAACACACTTCCACAATCCTCTTTTCTCCTTTTCTTTTTGGCCCCCTTTATCATGGATCTTCCTCCCCACCCCATCTCCCACCTCCTTACACACATATACACACACACTTATAAATAGGCCAATTTCATTTACTGAAATAACAAGAAAGTACAAATTGAAAAATAAAATGACAAAAATCCAAACTCTTGCTCTTTACCAAGGTCTGAATTTTCAACTCCTCTCCCCTTATCTTCTGTTTTCCTCTGACACTCAAAGTCCCAGCTTTTTTAAACTGAACATTGCTTGGTCTCAGGACCATAAGAGAGTAGAGGAAACCTTAAAAACATTTGGCTCCCCCATTTTGGCTGTGGGATCCCATAGAGATTTCCTTCTTAGATTCCTAGATAGTAAGCAACTAAGTCCATGGTCAGCTGCCTTCTTACCATCTTCTTTCTCTCATGGCCACCATATCCCTAGTTTGAACGCTGTAAGAGTGAGAGAGATTAGACCTTGGGAGAGAGAGTTTTGAAGCCCACCATCACCCTTTTTAAACCCTACATTGTCACATCATCATCATAGACTCTTGCAATTCCTTTTATGTAGGGGTAAGCTTTTTTTTACCACTTTTTCTCATTAGTGCTTAAAGATACTAAAATCCAGGAGGAAAAGGTCTTCTCACTGAATAGTAGGTAAACACCAAATGAGAACAATATTAAAAAGCAGTTGCAACAACCAGTCTTGGAACTGAAGAACCAATATAAAAATGCACTTCCCTCTTCTCAGCAGGGAGAGGGAGAGGAGTGTGGGCTATGGTTGGAGAAGGTTGCATAGTTACCATGTGGGTTAATTTTGTTTAGCTACTTTTCTCTTTTATTCCATGACTTGGTACACAGAATGAAAGTGTGAGTCAAACTTTTAAAAATGAGGCCACAGGGTTCTGAGAAACTGAGCATTGTCCCCTTCCCTGGGACCATCCTGATCTCCCATCGTTACCCTCATTCTGCTGAATCGTCTGCAACTAGAAGCTGGCGCATGATCACTTTTGTTCCTATCCCCAAAGGTCTTGTTCATACACCATGAGGTGCCAAAGTGTCCCATTCCAGGTTCCCTGTAAAAGGGACTCCACAGAAGGACAATCTAAAGCTGCATTTCAAACAACATGGAGCACATTCCTTTGGGGACTGTGGGAGATTTGGGTCAGTTACTCAAACGCTGCCCTGTTGAAGTATTTCTTCCACAAACTATTTACTGGGAGTGAAGTCAAGATTTGCAAAGGTTGATCATGCCAGTCATGGAAGTAACTGCTGGGGGAATTACTATAGTTAATTGAATGATAAATAGTGCTGAAAAGACCCCTTCTTTTTGGATCAGAGCTTTCCCAAATAGGCTGTCACAACCCATTTTGTGCCCTGGGGGCTCTTTGGAGGGGCAGCAGAACTACTGTTCTGATGGTTTTGCTAATAGGGTAAATAAAACTCTTCTGAATTAGCTCTGCTTACTCTTTGGAGGGGAGTGGGATGGGAAGAACCTTTCCCCTTTCCTCCTGCTTTCCTACCTCTTGATTCCTCCTGCTTCAATGAAGTGAACATAATAGAACTAAGTTCAAGTTAGGTAAAAGAGGAGTCTCTGAGGTCATTTATTCCAATCCCCTCATTTTACAGATGAAGAAACTGAGCTGAGTTCATATCTGGCCTCAGACACCTACTGGTTGTGTCACCCTGGGCAAGTCACTTAACCCTGTTTGCCTCAATTTCTACAACGGTAAAATAAGTTGGAGAAGGAGATGGCAACCCAGTCCAATATCTTTGCCAAGAAAACCCCAAATGGGATCATGAGTTGGACCCTACTGAAAATGACAGAACAATAAGCAATAAAGGGCCTTGAAGCCCACAAACATTTTTTTAAGGCATGTTATGTGTATGGCATTGTTTGGGGTATTGGGGACAAAGGTAAAAATGAAAAATCATGGCCTCAAGTAGCTGGCATTCTGTCAAGGGAGAATAGTAACCAAAACAGAGACGTGTAACGTTACCACCTTACCAAGTTCTCATCATCTTGCCAAGTTCCGTTATTCCATGAGTGGCTGCTTAATTTGGGGGTCTTCAGGCAGAAAATCTCTTTGGAAAAAAAAACAACTCTCTACTCCTCATAATCCTTTTCCTTTCTCTGCCACCCCTACCTCCCTACAGTCTTACTAGCATGAATGGGAGAACTGGGACTGCTCTTGATGAGACACCAGTGACGTGATGTCTGATTTTTATTAAAGTATAAACACTGTCATTATAAACATCCCTGGTACAGTCTGCATAACACCTGGAGGAGATCCATGGTCCACACTTGGAGAACCATCTGAGAAACTGACCTCTCCCAGTCTCTTTTAGTTCCAGAAGGATCACATCTTTCCAGTATTCATGTTTAACTTCTGAATCTGAATTCCTCTCATTTACCATTCAGACACTGATGTGGACGTTCTTTTCCAAAATTGTTTTCTTACTGGAAGTATCTTCTGACTTTCTTCTCTTCTGTTGTCAGTGATTTGCCAGGTAGAGTCAGGTTTGGTCATGGAACTTAGCAGCATTGTGGCATAGTGAAAAGGGACCCAGATTCAGGCAGAAATACTTGGGAGTCTTTTCACAATATTCCTTTTTTTTTTAAAGCATGTACTAGGCTGTATGACCCTGGGCAAGTCAATTAAACTCTCTGAGTCTTGGAGTCCTCACCCATAGAATGAGATAGTAATGGTGCCTATCTTACAGGAGTCTTGTGACAATCACAATGAGATCATGAATATCAAGAAATTTGCACACTTTAAAGTATTGCATAAATGAGTCATTAGATAACCATGTTGTTATTATTGTGTAGTTGTTTTAATTGTGTTCAACTCTTTGTGATCCCATTTGGAGTTTTCTTGGAAAAGATGTTGGAGTGAATTGCCATTTCCTTCACCAGTTCATTTTACAGATGAAGAAACTGAGGCAAACAAGGTTAAGTGACTTGCCCAGGGTCACATAGCTAGTATCTGAGGTCAGATTTGAACTCAAGTATTCCTGACTCCAGGCCCAGCACTCTATGTACTATGGTGCCACCTAGTATCCTTTCTAGATTTTTTTGGAGGTCATTTAATCCAACACTTTCGTTTTACAGATAAGAAATTAGGGCAAGAGAGATGAAACTGTATACCTAAGGTCACTCAGGTAATACATGGGAGAGTCAAAATTTGAAAGCAGGATTTGTCCCCCCGATCCAGGGCATTTTCCATTATGCCGTGCTAGTTCATTGATCTGCAGAAGAATATAATAAATAAGTGAATCACCAGAGCAACATTTAAACAGAAATGTTCTCCATGTCTTCTCTAGATTTCAAAGTGGAGACAAAATCTAAGCAAATGGATACTCTCCTTTTAAAAAAGATATTAAGTAATACTGGTGATAAATACTGTAATTATTTAATAACATTTGTAAGTATCTGAAATACCTAGTAAATTGCCTTTCTCAAATTGGATATTTCCTACTTATTCTGTGAAATAAAATCTGTCTCATTTTTTTTAATGGAAGGGAAAAATAGTTGGCTAGAATCAGAGTAATTGGTGAAAACAGATCCAACAATTGCCTTTCTGTTTCGTCTCCATGAGATGAGTTTAGAGGAATGTCCCTAATCTTAAATTTAAAAAAAGTCTTTTTTAATAAAAATGACCATTTGTGGAAGATGGTAGAGATTCAGGAATCAAAGAGCCAAATCTTATTTTCTGCTTTAATATGTAAGCTTTTGGTTAAAGCAAGGCTTGAATTTTAATGTTTCTCAGCTTAGAGATTTGACCTCCCGTTCCTCTTCCCAACCCCCTTATCTCTCTTTTTCAATGTTCTTTCTTCATCAGTAGAGATAGCAAGGAAATAACCGTTGCATAACAATGTAAATGAAGACATTCAAGGGGATGCCAGCGTTCTCTGACAGTCACATGAAAGCTGTTCCGTGCAGGTTACAAATGAAGAAGGATTCTCTAAATATCATGAAGACCTTTAGATATTCAGGACTGTGAAGTCCTGAGGAACCATGGTACTTCCTCAATGAAAAATAATTCCTCAATGATCTCCAAAAAGATTAGCCTAACAATTCACATGAGAAAAACCAAATGGATGATGTATGCCTTTTGCCCACATTAGAATGTACAATCATAAGTCATTGATTTAGTCTATCAGTACATCTATCTTGGATACACCAGAAGGATCAACAGTGGACTGGGCCAAGAGGAGTTAAATTGGAGGAACAGAGAGCACTGAAGCAGATTTGAGAAACTGAACAGAGCTTTCAACAAATCCATGACATCACGGAACACAAATCTCATTCTTTTCAACACCTATATTCTCCTAGTGATATGGAGGGGCTGTCAATCCTGGAACAGCATTATCGCCAAAAGCACAGTTGGCCCCAGGAGGCAATGGAAGGTCTAAGTAGGCTGTAGCACATGATCAAAGAGAGCTTATGACACAAAAAGTCATCTAAAATATCTCATTAAACATATGTATAGCCTGAAAAAGAGGTGAGTTGGTCATACAAGGAGGGTAACAGATAAAAAATGAATAATTCAGTTTCTAGACTGGTAGCTGCAGATTACTAAAAGACCTCTAGGAAGGCTTCTACCACTTTGGGTTTAGCCTTTTTGTAGGACTTATGAAAGGACATAGGCAAAAGTCATACAAAATAAGATGGCATAGATCCATTGGAAACTTCACCATTGGATGGAGTATACCTGTATCGATAAGGTCAAAGGTTAAAGATTGCTCAGAGTAGTGAAACAATGGTCATACTTGGCATATTTGGTTACTTAAGACCAGATTTGAGAAGTATGAATAAATTAAACAACTATGTTGCAATTCTCAATAAATACTCTTCTCACATCATGCAAATGTCCTCTTCCTTCTTTGCCTCAGTTTCAGAGGCGCCATTTTGCCGGCACTTAAAGGAAGCCAGGGAAGGAAATAGGGCTGAGGAGGGAGATTTCCAGACAGGACAGTTAGTGAAAATGCCCAGAGTTGTGAGATATATTATTTTGATTAAAGGATAGCAAGGAGGTCAGGATCATTGGATTGCAAAAATACTGGGGGGTGAGGGGCAAGAAAGATGTACAAAGATTGGGAAGATAGTGGGAGGCAGATTATGAAGGCCTTTGAACACCAAATGTAGGATTTTATTTTTGATCCTGGAGGTGATAGAGAATCACTGGAGTTAGTTGAATTGCATATGTCTGTGTATGTTTAACAGATTGGAGTTGTGAGACACTTAAGGCAGGGAGACCAACCATAAGGTTATTAAAATGGTCTCGGTATGAGGTGATGAGGACTTGCAGCAGAGTGGTAGCAGCATCAAAGAATAGGGGGTAAAATTGACAAGACTCAGTATCGTGTTGGAGAAGGGGGTGAGAGGAGTGACAAGTGAAGGATGACCTCCAGATGCAAGCTGGTGATTGGGAGAATTGTGTACTTTTAGCAGTAATAGGGAAGTTTGGAAAGGGGGAAAGTTTGGAGGGAGAGGAAGATAAAAATTTCAGTTTTGGAGATATTGAGTTTAAGATAATGATGGGACATCCAATGCAAGTATCCAATAGGAAACTGGAAATCTCAGAATCATCAGCATAGTGATGCCAGTTGAATTCATGGGAGCTGATGAGAATACCAAGAAAATGATATAGAGGGAGAAAAGAAAAGGATTCAGGATAGAAAAGGGGGTCATACTTCTCTCAAACTCCAACCCCTGATGTCCTTGTGATAGTGTTTGGCAGAGCTTACAGGAAAACCAGACTACAGTCTTTTCTTCTCTTCTTTTCTTTTCTTGTGTTAATTATAACACATATGATTCCTTTTCTTATGTTAATTATAACATAATATATGCCCTTGAAGGCAGGGACTGTTTCACATTTTGCATTTGCGGCCCTAGAACTTAATACCAGATCTGACAGAGTATGCACTTAATGAAAGTGTTTTCATTCGTTCATTCATTCATTCATTCATTCTTTCACAAAACATTGCGATCAGAATGGATCATCTCTTCCATATGGCAAACAAAGAAAATGAGGCCCAAAGAAGCCAAGGGATCCTTGTACAAGAAGGTTAATGAGCTGGCACAACCAGGACCAGAAGCTAGATAAACTGATCCCCAGGCTGCTGTCCTCTCTTTACCATAATTTCAGCTTCTGTGCATACATTAACTCATTTAAGCTTCACAACAACCCCATGTGGGATGTACCACAGGTCATTGCTATTTCTATTTTATCCATTTTGTCATACATACGGCTAGTTAGTGTCAGAACCAGAGAACTCAGACTCTCTAACTCCAATTCCAGTAGTCCTTGCACTACTACACACTGCTTCTAGTCAAATGAATCATACAAAAAGTGCAAAAGGAGAGTAAAATCCAAAATGGAGTGACATGATAGAAGAGCTGGAGACCAGCATGGTGCCATGGATAGGACCCGGGACTTGGAGTCAGGAAGACCTAGGTTCATATACCACCTCAGATGCTTAAGAGATGTGTGTCACTTAAATGCTCTGTGCCTCAGTTTCCTCATCAGTAAAACGAGAGGGTTAGAATCAATGACCTACAAGATCCCTTTCAACTCTAAAATTAAGGAACAATGTGATGGTCTGTGAGTTGCATCCTCAGCAAATAGTGAATGAGAAGTGAAACAATAGGGCACATGTAAATTAGGAAGCAGAAAAAGAGGAAGGAAACAAGTCTTGGACTGTGTATTAGTCTGGGCAAAGATAAAGGATGGAAAAGGGCAATTGGTCTTCACATTATTAGGACAGGGGCTATAGACTCATTGGAGCTATGAAAGAAGAGACATTGGTGCTTCATTAGATCCCAAGACAGATGTCTGGAGAGACTTGGAAGCCAGAAGATAGAGGTTTCAGGAGATTTCTTTTTGATTCTTGATGGAAGAAGGTTTACATGGTTATGGTTGTAGCCTTTCTCTTTCTCTCACATGGCAAGGATAGGTCTGCTCTTCAGACACCAAGGAAAAGGAGTAAATCTACATGGTATACTGGAAAGGCCACTAGATTTAGAGTCAGAGAACCAGGGTCCTGGTCATTCCTATGCCACTACCACTGTGATCTTCTGCAAATCACTTAAACTCCTTAGAGCTGAGCCTTACCATAGACTCTGCATCTACCTACACCTTCCAAACCCCAGGTATGGTCATCTGAGCTATTGATGTTACCCAAGCACCCTTGAGCCTTGCAACTTAACCTTCCATATTTGAGTGTAATCTACTTGAAAGTTGGAGCTTTCTTGTTTTTTCTATCTGTATCTCCAGTGGCTTACAATAGTGCTTTGCCTCCAGTATGTAAATGTGAGACAAAAACTTATTCTTTCAGTTTCTCATCTGCAAGATGAGAGAGCTGAACCTGGTGACATCTGAACTCCTTTTCTGCTCTAAATCCAAGACTGATTACCGACAGGAAGCAAAATAAAAACAAGAAGAAATTAGAAATAGTTCCATGTAGATGTAGACCCTACCTCCCTCCCTAAAAGGGGGAAAAGGGTTAGTGGCAATTATAATTACAAAATGAAAACAACAAAGAAAATGACCAAAAAATCACTTAAAAACCAAATGTTTAGATGATTTAGATAAGAAAGTAGGAATGTCATTTTCTCTTCTTATGATATATGTTGTTTTTAAATCTACACTGGGTTAGACTCGTGGTCTTTTCAAACCAGAAATTTATCTCAGATAGTGACATTATAGGGATATGTACTAGAAACAGATGTGAAACTAGGGGTAGTAAAGGTAGGCAGTTTTCTAGGAGAAGGGAGAGCAACAGAACAGAGCACAGATAGGAATATTTTTAGTAAGACATTTTGAGTGCTTACATAGCGCCAACTCCTCTCTCCCCCAACTCAAATATGAGCCCCCATAGATATACCCTTTGGCTAGCAATTAGGTTCAAGATCATGCTGGTATGAGTCAATACCCACTCAAAAAAACCATAACCCGTAAGAACATTCACCAATGTGTTTGTTTTGCCTTTAATTTAAAGAAAAAATCATTTAATTCTGAGGAAAAAAAGAAATTACTTAGGTATTAGATTGCTTTGGAAAACCAAGCCAAGTGTCTAGGAAGCTGCCCAAAAAGATTAGATTCAAGAGGCTTCCTTCTGATTCTTAACAGAAGAGAGCGGTAAATGTGGTTTTTCACATATCATGAAGATAGGTAATAAGAAATCTCCTCCCCTATATGCATAGGGATACACTGTCCCAAAGTTCCTTTCCTTAGGGAAAGGAACATACATAGGAGATATGTGACCTTTGTGGCCCACATTGTGGGGCACATTGACCTTTGTGGGGCACATATGTAAGGAGCACATGAGCACAGGGCTTTTTCTGTGTGGTTTTCCCTCTACTAAGCCGGAGGGTCTAATGTTTCTCCATTTTTTCCTGGGTGTTGTTCTCTATTGTATATCTCTAGTGATGCTGGGAATCTCAGCAGCTGTTAGGTGCCTACAGGGTTGCTCTCTGTTACTGTCAGCTACTGTTTGGATGCTTCTCACCTCAGGAGAAAGAGGTCTATCAACTTCTTAGTATGATAGCTCTTATTTGATGCAAGCCCAAGCCAACCCTAACCAGTCATTCGGCTGTAGGCAATTGAAGACTTTTGTCCATCTTTTGCATTTAGTTTTTCCTGATGCTGCTTAGGACACCCAAGTCTAAATTTTTATTTGAGAAAATGGCATCAAATGATTTTAAAATATCATATCCCTGGGTCATTATTCTGAGCCCCCTTCAAATAATACTGGGGGCTTCCATTAAGAAGACTACAAAGGTACTGGTTATTCAATTTAAAAAAACCAATTATTTAGTGTCTACTGTGTGCTAGGCAGTGTCATCATTGTGGATAAAAATTTTTAAAAGACAGTCTCTTTCCACAATTAGTTTACAATCTAACAGGGGAAGACAAGACAAAGGGAGTACTTAGTGGGAGGTGAAGAGGATGGTACTCTGTTGTGGTTGTGATTTGTCCTTGGTTTTGAAGAGGACCATGACATCAGGAAGATGATGTGCCATGACTTACAAGTGGATTGAATTTTAGTGAGGGAGGGCTGTGCAAAGTCACCAGCCTCACTTTCTCCTCCAGAGCCATTTGGGTCCAGTGACCAGATATAGATCAAGATGACTAGAGATAACTCAGGAGGCAGGGGGACTCTTTAAGCTAAGGTCTTTCTGAGTTCTCACTTTAACTGAGACAATGGCCATTTAGTGATTGGGACTGTAGAGTAGATGTTAAATAGAGCAACAGATAGAAAAATCTTCTTAGTGCTGTGGTTAAGGGATTTCTTTCAATACTATCATATCTGTAGTTATGATACAAGTCAAACGGTGGCTGAGACTGAAAGGAGTCAGATGAATCGAGTGGCCTTTTTTTCTTTATGTATTCCTACTTTTCTTACCAGTCTCTGTGCTCTTGAAAATTCATCTTTCTATGGCCAATGGAAATTTTGGTAACATGCCTTGTTTTTTTAGAAGTCATATGTCTTACAATAAAGATGAATAGTCCCCAAAGCTCTGATAGATGTGTGTTCATCCTTCATTGCCAAAGAAGACCATGCCATCCGAGAAATGATGACATGACTTGCACTTGACTTTGTTTTGAGTGAGGGAGGACTGTGCAGGTCACCAGCCTCACTTCTCCTCCAGAGTCATTTGAATCCAGTGACCAGATATTCATCAGGATGAGGCAATTGGGGTTAAGTGACTTGCCCATGGTCACACGGCTAGGGAGTGTCGTGTCTGATGTGAGATTTGAACTCAGCCCCTCCTGACTCCTACACTGGTGCTCTCTGATAGATGATAATTCACAGGGGTCACCATTTTGGAGCCTTTGCTGCAGTGTGTCAATGCCTTGTTCCACCTCTGAGTTAGAAGGGCAGAGTGATCCTCCTAGACAAACTAAAGGATCAAGCATACAGGTCAGAACTTTATAATTTCTCTTTATAATGGATTATAAATCTGTCATTCATGAATTTATTTGGAACTAGGCAACAAGGAAAGAGGAAAAACTAAATAATTTATTAGATGACATTGGTATTACTATTATTACAAGAACATTGATAAAGCACAGGAGTGAAAATTTCACTTGAGTGTATACGATGTTAAAAAATGGAAATTAGCTTGGGAATGACTTTGACCTTTCTGAAGGCTGAGCATATTTTGTTTAGCACAGGAAAAGACAAAGACAGCAGATAATTAAAGTGAGACTTCCTGTTCAGGATGCAAGGGAGTTGTAAGAGAGACTGGAAACGATGATAAAGGAGGCAATAAGGAGAAGGAAGCCTGCAAGCTAATTTAAAAAGGAGAAAGAACATAAAGGATGGGAGGAGATGTTAAGAGGAAAATATTAAGAGTGTGCAGGAATGAGGGAAATCAACACAACCAGCTGAGATTAAGGGCGAATTCGAATAATATGTATATAGCTGTGGGTGCAAGGAGAAATGAGTACGATGGAGTGTTATCTGTACACATATTATAATGTGATGAGAGGTAGAGAACAGTAGTCATTTACTCTGAGGGACAAAAGTGTTAAAATTAAGACCCCTCTAAAATAAAAATGAGAAATAATTATTTTTTTCCCTTTAGCTTATTGAAACAGAAGAAATGTGTCAGGAAGACACCAGGGTGCCCACTCAATTGGTATTGACAGAGAAATTGATGATTAAAGTGGGAGAGGTGCTTAATCTGGGATCCATGGATCCCCAAGGAGGTCTCTGGATAGATTTCAGGTGTTCTGAAATTGACTGGGAAAAACTTCCATCTTTATTTTCATTAACTTCTAACTGAAATTTAGCATTTTCTTCAATGATGAATTCAGGCAACAAGCATTATTTTGAGAAGGGGCTTCACTAGACTGCCAAAGGGGTTTGTACCACAGAGAAGGTTAAGAGCCCTTCATTTAGAGGCAAATAAGCTTTGAATTCTTGTGTGTTTTGCTACATAAAATATACTGAAATATAAAATATTTTGTATTTGTTATATGTTATATAAAAATATACTGAAAATAAAATTTATATATTGTTATTATATCAATTTTTTATTACTATTGAAAATGATGATATAGTTCTGTGGCATCTTTAGGTTTACAAAGTACTTATATCTCAACCACACTCCAGCGTAATTAATGCATATAGAATTATCCCCATCCTACAGATCAGAAAACTGAGTTTCAGTAAAAGTTAAAGGACTCGTTCAGGGTTTCAATTATTATGTAAAGGCTTTAGACTAGATCTCTCCTGACAATAAATCTCCAATCCAGCACATTCTCTACAATGTCATGCTGCCTCTCAAAAAGACTGTGTAGGAATAAGAGACAGGAATCGTGAGGTATTTGGTGAAGAATGGGAATACTTTTGTAAATGGGTTCAGGGTGAAGAAAGGATAAAAGAAGGGCAACATACAGAATTATTACAATATGGTAAACTAAGGCAATTCTAGAAAGCAACAAAGGTCAAGTAAGAAACAATAGTCAATATTGGTTCCAGATTACTGGACACACACTTCTTCTTCTGTTAAGAATTGGCAGACTTTATGAATGGAAAGTGAAATAAACAAGGTGGTGGTAGTTGTAATCACTATATCAGATGGTTTTGCTTTATTGTTTTATTTTGGGGGGAAGATCCTGTGGGAGAGATTGTTTATTGAAAAGTGATTTATGTGTCAAAGCGCAGTGTATGAATAATAAGCAGTATTTTCTTTTTATGATTGGGCTGGCCTTGGAGTTTTATAAAGAATTCTCTGGCAGTTTAAGTAAACCTTTGTCAGAGGTTTTCAGTCAATTTTAGAAAAGGGGGAAATGGCCAAATCCAAAAGACAAGGTGGAAACTCAGATTTTTTATTTTGAAAAGTAACTGCAGGTTCTTAGCAATATTGAATTCAGATTATAATATAACTGCATGAATTTTATTAGCAAGACTAGCAGCAGTAGTGAGAGAGATAGAGAGAGAGAAAGAGAGGGGGAGGGAGGGACAAAAAGTGGGGTAGAAGGAGAGGAAGACAGAGACAGAGTGAGAAAGAGGAGAGGGAGGGAGACAGAGAGGAGTAAGAGAGGAGGAGGGAGAGAGAAAAGGAGAGGAGGAGGGAAAAAGAGAGGGAGAAAGAAAGAAGAAAGGAGAGAGATGAAACCTCATGTGAGAATAAAGAAGATAGGGGTAGGGGAGGACTGCAGATAGCTCAATCAATGTATAAGAAATAGAGATACATAATAAATGGGAGCAAATAGTAGCCGTAAGCATGGATCGAGAGAAGAGATTTACCAGGAAAACACAGGACTTGGGGGATTACTGTAAAGGCATGTGGACTGCTATCTGTACTCGTGAAATGTGAAAGCACCATGTAAAAACATGACCTGACGTTTAGCTTTCCAGTCAGGGTTAGACTGGAAAGGAAATGAAGGACAGGACAGGGTTAGGGTAAAAGTAGAGCTATACACACAGTTCTCTGTTGAATGCATTAGCAAAGACCTCCCAAGAACAAAGGACTATGCACATAAGTACGTGCAAATAATAGGCCCAGAGGGAAAGCACACACCTGGAATCTGGTGCAGGCTCTGGTAAAGAGAACAGCACTGTCCCAGGGCTGAGCCAAAGAGTTCCCCAAATCCAGAGAAGGAAAGATTCATTAAAAATTTGCTAGACTGATGGCCCAAAGCTAGGTGGAGATATCAGCATGAGGTAGGTCAAGTAACACCATGATGGAAACAGCGTTAGGGAAGGATAAATATTTCAGGCTGAGATGGCAATCCTTTATGAAGACAGCCTGCTAGACTTTCCTGCTTACCCTTTTCCTGCTCAATGATATGTCTGCCATTTTAGGTCCCAGTAGCAGCCCTCCTACTGGAATGCCTTACCAGAACTTAAGGATGTGGTGTAGTGGGGTATCGTTGATAAAAGGCTTCCTTCAACTCTATGGAAAGTATGATGTGTTCTGCTTCCCATGTTCTCTTTTTTGGATCTATAACGTTCTTGGTCTACTATAATAGGTACTAAAGGTTTCCCTATTGCCCCCATGAAAACAGGACCTTCATCTCTACTTGAGGAGTTCAGATTCACTGGATTAATATGGGGTCAAGTTAGGCAACCTCCTTCTCCCCCTGCTCCCACCAACAACAAAAGACCAAGAGATTACTGAGTGGATAGATAATGAGAAGGGTAAATCTAGCAGGTATAGAACTCACCACCTGAGGGACGAGAGAGAGACTCACTACCTGGTATACCCTTTTTCCATAGGGTCTTTCCAAGTATGAAATTCAGTAGGACAGAGAGATTGGATTGCCTATAGTTAGATGCTGTGTAGCAGCCAGTCTCCCATTTATGTGCTACTTTGAGTGCATTAGGGGATATTGCAAGTCAGCTTCCACAACCCCAGAAGATTAAGGTGACTTTCCCAATGTCAACAAATAGTAAGATCAGAGATGGGATTTGAACCTCAGTACTTGAACACTCTAAATTCAATGTTCCTACTGTGCCATACTAGCCAGTTACAGGGGGCATGACCATGTATGGGATGAGTATAGAGATGTGGCGCTGGAAGCCACAGTTTACATAAAAGGACATGTTTTGGGCAGATAAATGAACTGTGCTTTTACAATAGAATTCAGAAGTAGGCATTAGGACAATCTTCTTGGCAGGAGATATGGAACACTTGAGATATCTTTCAAAAATCTGATTCATCTATATTTCCAGTGTATTGGGTCATTTTAAGCTATAGAAATGTGAATTCTGCTGGGATGATCATGATGAATCTAATCTGGAAATGAGGGTGAATTTAAGGCGTCTGATCACAGATAATCTGAGAGGGGATGCCATGAAACTGGAAACTGTCTTTCAGGAAGAGACAAATAGCCTTATGGGTGGTGAGAATGAGCATGATGATGATGAAGATAAAGACAATTAACAATAACTAATATTTATAGAGCACTTTAAGGTTTACAAAGTTATAAATATTTGTCATCAAATTTTATCCTCATAACAACCCATGGAGGTAAGTACTATTACTCATTTTACAAATGAGGAAACTGAGATGGGTAGCAGTATTTGACTTTCTAAAGGTCACACAGAGAGTAAGTGTAAAGGTTGGAATTTGAATTCAGGTTTTTTTTTTATATTTATTTAAGTTTTCAACATTCACTTTCACAAAATCCTGAGTTCCAAATTTTCTTCCCATCTCTCCCCTCTCCCACCCCAAAACGCCTTCCATTCTGATTGCCTCTTTCACCAATGTGCCCTCCCTACTAACACCCCTCCCTTCACTTATCATCATCTTCTCTCTTGTCCTATAGGGCAAGGTAAATTTCTATGCTTCATTACCTCTTATTCTTATTTCCCAGTTGTACACAAAAGCAATTCTCAACATTTGTTCCTAAAATTTTGAGTTCCAACTTCTCTTCCTTCCTTGCTCCCTCCCCACGCATTCCCACTGAGAAGGAAAGCAATTCAATATAGGCTATATATGTGTAGTTTTCCAAATGATTTCCATAATAGTCATGTTGTGTAGGACTAACTACATTTCCCTCCATCCTATCCTGCCCCCCATTTCTTCTATTCCCTCTTTTGACCTTGTCCCTCCCCAAGAGTGTTTACTTCTAATTGCTCCCTCCTCCCATTTACCCTTCCTTTCATCATCCTCCCCACCCTGCTTAAACCTTCTCCCCTACTTTCCTGTAGTGTAAGGTAGATTTGCATACCAAATTAAGTGTGCATGTTATTCCTTCCTTGAGTCAAATGTGATGAAAGTAAGCTTCACTCTTTCTCTCTCACCTCCCTCCTTTTCCCCTCCATTGGAAAAGATTTTTCTTGACTCTTCTATGAGAGATGATTGGTTCCATTCCATTTTTCCCTTTATCCTTCCAATATATTCCTCTCTCACCCCTTAATTTTATTTTTTTAGATATGATCCCTTTCTATTCAACTCACCCTGTGCTCTCTCTATATATATATGTATGTGTGTGTGTATGTGTGTGTGTGTATAATCCCACCAACTACCCAGATACTGAAAAAAGTTTCAAGTTACAAATATTGTCTTTCCATGTAGGAACATAAACAGTTCAACCTTAGTAAGTCCCTTATGATTTCTTTCCTGTTTATATTTTCATGTTTCTCTTGACTCTTGTGTTTGAAATTTTTTTCAAAATTGAAATCAATTTTTCTTTTCAGCTCTGGTCTTTTCATCAAGAATGCTTGAAAGTCCTCTATTTCATTGAAAAGCCACTTTCCCCCCTGAATTATACTCAACAGAAAAGTGAACAGAAAAGTGAGGAAGAATGATAGGGTTGATAATGAACGTGGAGGTGCCTGATTCCTTAAAACATCCCTTCAACAGCTCAGGTACAGCCAAGGGCTCCTCCCATATGACAGTTATTTCCTACCATGTTGTATTTTGAAGAGATATGTGTGGGAGTATGTGGTATGGGAGAGGCCAACGAGAACTTTGAGAAGACAATTCTTTCTGAAGTGCTGGGTGACCAGCGAATTCTTCGTGATGACTTGCCTATGAGAATCTGGGAAGACCACAGTGTGGGGGTACAAGACAACGGGTGCTTGATTTCACCTTCCACACTAAGAAGTTCCTTGGAATGCTTGTATAGGTTTGGAACAAGGGCAGAAAAGTTTGGAATTAACCTGATAAAAGGAGTCTTTACTCTGAACCTCTACCTAAGGTGGCTACACTCTGGTTACCTGTTGGCCTATTAGAAACTCCTTATTTAATTGGTACCTCTTCCAATTTATCAAATAATATTGATTTAGGCAGTGGAGACTACCCTGGAACAGTTTGTTGTGCTGGGCAGGGTCTCATGAATAGATGAAGAGATCTGTAAGGTTAACTATCATGACTCTTTGTCTGGCTGGTCTTTAAACTCTACGAGGGTATTGCACAAACCCAAACATACAATGTAGCATTCCTATGGGCCAAGGGCTCTTAATCAATTTATGTCATGGATCCATTCAGCAGTCTGGAGAAACTTATGGATCCCTTTTCAGAATAGTTTTTATATAATAATGCAAAATGTATAAGATTATAAGGCAAAGAAATTACATTGAAATGCAGTGATTAAAACCTTAAAAAAGACAAACAAAAATAAATTCACCAATTCCAGGTTAAGAACCCTCTATAGTAGCTATAAATGATCACAGAAGGTTGATCATTGTTTCCACTTGTTGTGTTTGTCCTTTTTTGAAGAGGATCATGACATCAGGGAAATGATGACATGAATTGCTGTTGACTTGGATTTAAGTGAGGCTGGACTGTGCAAGGTTACCTCCAAAGCCATCTGGATCCAGTGACCATTCATCAGGACAACTGGAGATGGCCCAGGATGCAATGGGAGACCCTTGCCCTTTTAGGCTGAGGTCTTTTCAGGTATTCACTTAAAGTGAGGTAACCCCCATTGAGTGAATAGGCCTTGCCTCTTTAAGAAGTGATTTAATTAGAAAAAAAGAAAGCAATCTGGGAGGGGGAAGACTCTCAATGTTGTTGTTCCAAAGAGAAACAGACATTCACTCTAAATTCACTCAAATCCAGGAGGGCCCAAAATACAGCCACCAAGTGGAACCTGGGCAGGGACCTATTGTGGTCCCATCCATGAGCTTCAGAGTGAACTGGATTTGAGGTTTTGAGAAAGAGACAAAGGAAGGAAGGAAGGAAGGAAGGAAGGAAGGAAGGTCATTCCACTTGTAGAGTAGGGAATCAGCTATATGCCAATGCCAGTACCTGAGGTCCTGGTTTCTTTGGTACTCAGACTTGGGTCTCATGCCCAGATCACACAGCACTAACTTTGGACTGCTTAATGGCCTATTAGAATTTGATACCCACAATTGCACTTCAGTTGTATTTTTTTTTCTGTACGGTGTACAAAGGAATTATTATTGCTCTAATTAATATTAACACATTTTGTATTATCATAACCTATTAGCATTTCTTTTAGTCATATCACACCATAAATTTATTGATATATCAGTTAATTAAAATCACTACCTACTTTTTGAAATATGAACTCCTATTCAGGCATATCTCCCCTTCTGTTTTGAACCCAAGTAGAGGACTCTGCCCTTAACCCTAAGATTAAACTTAATCTTGTTGAATTTAGCACATAAGCATCTTGAAATCTAAATTGTTATCTACCATATTAGTGGTAAGCCATCTGCAAATATTACAAATTTGCCCTCTATATCTTCATCTAAGATAAAAATGTAGAACAGGACAGGACTAAAGAGAAAGCTTTGCAGCAATCTATTGGAGATGTCCCTGCAAGCTGACAATGACACATTAATCAACATCTTCTACATATGGCCATTCAATGAACTATAAACCAACTAATGGTATTTTTTTTCTAGCCCACAAACAAAACAGACAACACAAGAGACATTACGAATACCTTTTTGACATGAATCCCTTAGCATTTCACTCCTGAAGTACCAAAAAAACCCACAAAAAAACCCTAGCAAGGGTGGAAACCCATAAGAAAGACCCATAAAAATACCAGCTGTGCTTTTGGACAAAGGTCAGCGCAAAACTGATCTGAGAAGATATATGGAAGAAAGGCAAAAATAAAACAAAACCAGAGGGAGTTTGGAGAATAGGACGGTTAGAATGCTGCCCATCTGGTCAAGGAGTCCTAATTCCCAACTTTCTATACATATGTTGTATCTGGCTGCTATAAACAAAATTTATGATGCTTTTGTAGACTTCTAAAAAATCATTGATAGCACAATAAAACCATCCTGATTCGAAGGTAGCTGTAATGTTATTTGTTTCCAAGGACAAGGCAGTGATAGGGAGCATGGTGACTATCTTTCAGAACTTTTTGTTTATTTTTAAAAATTCTATTTGAATTCATTCTATCTCAAGAACAAAGGTAAATAAAATAAGTATATGGCCCATGTACCCTAACAGAATGGAACAGAATGGAATTTGGGGGCCTCACTTAATGAGATCTTTAGGCTTGCAAAATTCCTCACCCAGGACTAACCCATGGAATATCACAATTTGCCTCATTACCTTTCCCACAAAGGGTCTTCAGCTCCCCTCTAAGCATCTAATTCAATCCAACATTTATTCCTAAGCTCTTTGTAAGACACTGAAAATATTAAGACAAAAATGAAATTCTCTGCAATTGAGGAACTTACATTTTAGAAAAATGTAAGGAGGATAGATTAGAAAAATGTAGAAGGAGGATAAAACATGAATACAGATAAGTAAATATAGAAGGAAGGAGAGAGAGAGAGAGAGAGAGAGAGAGAGAGAGAGAGAGAGAGAGAGAGAGAGAGAGAGAGAGAGAGACTAACAACTGTTGGGATTGGGAATTGGAAGGAATGGAAGGTGTCGATGTAAGAAGTGGACACAAAAACTTTGTAGACCTAATATTATATAGATTAGATATTATATAGAGAGCAGATTTTATTTAACTCAACAAAACACAGCTCTGGATCTGAACATATTGACAGATAGGAAGACTTTCTTTTCTAGGACAACAAGAAATCCTTCCATCTAGTAAACTTTGCTGTTTATCTAGATCTACACAGGCAGCTAGGTGGTCCAATAGATAGAGCGCTGGACTTGGAATCAGGAAAACTTGAGTTCAAATCTGGTCCCAGACACTTAGTAAGTGTGTGACCCTGGACAAGTCACTTCACCCCTGTTTACCTCAGTTCCTCAACTGTAAAATGGAGACGCACTGGAGAAGGAAATGGTAAACTACTCCAGTATCCTTGTCAAGAAAACGAAGAGTCATATACAACTGAATGACTGAACAACAATACACAGTCCATACAATTCACAGTATGATGAAAAAATTAGATCTGAATTGCTCGTTGGAATTTGGTTCTCTGTTCTGCTTATTTATCTTTTCTTTTGTGGACTTCACAGAAGGTATGACCTTTGGATCGCAGTCTGAATAAGGCTAAGCATCTGTTTTCACTCCCACTTTGTCTCTAAGACCCCCCCCTCCCTCTCTCTCTC
Source organism: Potorous gilbertii (assembly GCA_028658325.1). Classification (NCBI taxonomy): domain Eukaryota; kingdom Metazoa; phylum Chordata; class Mammalia; order Diprotodontia; family Potoroidae; genus Potorous; species Potorous gilbertii. The sequence continues at coordinate 502,186,462 of CM053771.1, read as the reverse complement.
TCTCTCCCTCTCTCTCTCCCTCCCCCAAAGGCTCATTTATCCTTTAGTCTCCCTGTCTGACATAATTCCCTCTTTGTATTTTATGTCTATATTTCCCTTCTGTGTCTACCTTTTGATGGGAGCCTGCCTTTGTGAAGGTCAAGTCCAAAGACTAATTCAAGTGCATAAACTCATATTAATATGGTATTATCAACTTATTGACCATCCATTATGTTGCCTAAGGAAAAGCCCTGCTCATGGTGCAGAATAGAGTTAGGAGGTTTACCTTCTTGGTGTGTGTCTGAGCGTGCCTGCTGCAAACAAGCAACACTATTCTGTATGATTTTGAGTGTGAAGTCGTTTCAGATACAAATTACCCTGAATATCTTCCATGCTCATACAGAAGACCGTAATGGTAACAATTCACATTTAAATAGCATTTGGGGCTTCTTCACTTTGAGGTAAGTAGTACACATATTATTCAGATTTTACAGATGGGCAGACAGAGGCTCAGGGAGGTTGTCCACAGTCAGTGAGTGGCAGAGCTGGGTGGCACCCTGATTTCCTGCCTCTTAAACCTGCACTCTTCGTAGTTTACCACACTACCTCTGTTTTTAAAAACGGTGGTTCTATAGCACAAAACTAAGCAGCTTCTTAGCAGCAGCCGCAGAGGGAGACAGGGAAGGATGAGGAGGAAGAGGAGGAGGAGGGGAGGGCCTGTGTACAGCATTAGAAGGGCCTCCTAAAAGAGGAACATTCCTGCTTCCCTTTTCTAATTATTCTTTTCTTATTTCTGGGTGATAATGACAGGAAACCAGATGACTGAAGTCCCAGAACCAAGGAGATCTCCGTTTATCTACTTCAGAGATAGAAAGAGTGTATACAGAGAAGTCTAACTTAGAAAGCAGTGTGAATACAGTAGCTTATTAGTATGAGTAAATCACCTTTCTACTCTTTCATTGTTTGGTACTGAGACTACTGCATATTGACTTGTTATTGAAGTAGTGAGAAATAGTTGTCGAGATTACTGTCCACATAAAGTATTTCTTTCTATTGTAAACCTGTAGTGATAGGATTCTAGACAAGATCAATCCCCAAAGATAGGGGAGAAAGAGAGACAAGAGAGGAGAGGAGGAGAGGGGAGGGGAGAGGAGGGAAGAAGAGGAGAGGACAGGACAGGACAGGAGAGGAGAAGATAGGAGGGGAAAGGAGAAGAGAGGAGAGAGAGAGAGAGAAAGGAAATTTGTGGGCCTCTGAAGGATGAGCTACTTAAGACCATCTGAGAAAAGAGGGATCTCATCATTTCAACCTGAAAAATCTTGACCTTGGTGCTAACCAATACTTTTGCAAACTAGGAAGAACTAGTTTATGCCCAACAGAAAACATGGTGCCATATACAGGAAATGAAGTCATGCTTTTGAAAGTCCCTGGAAGAGATAGCCAAGGGCAGAAGGCTTAGCAGCTGAGAGATACTTACTAGCTATACTGCATGGTTACTAGAGGGTCAATATGTAGGCCAAGAGAAAATTACAGTAATTGAATAGTGAAAGTTCAACTATGGCTTTCAGGAAGACCTGTGTTCCAGCACTCATTTCAAAACTTATGAACGATATAATTATGAGCAAGTATTTTAACGTCTTTTGGGCCCTAGTTTAATTCCTCTGTAAAATGGGGATTACAATTGGTGAGGAAAAGTTCTTTGATGGAAGCAAATTGCTATACGAATATGAGATATTCTACAGTGGTAAGTCCCGTGTGTACATTAAGCTTTAAGGTTTACAAAATGTTTGCACTGTCTTAGTTGATCTCCTCTGAGCTAAGTGTTATTATTTATATTTTACTGAGGAAGAAACTGAGAACTCGGGGAGATTAAAAGATTTACTACTGGGTCATGCTGCTGGCAAGTACCCGATTAGAATTCAGGTCTTCTAGACTCCAAGTGCCATATTCGTTATATCATGCTGCCTCTTCAACTGCAAAATTCCCACCTGGTAAGAAATTACAAGAAGTTGAGACAGGGAAAGCTAAGGAACTATATCTTCTGAAGAAGATCATTCCTAGTTGAGGGGAAATAGATGACGAGAGCCAGTGTTACTTAGGATTCCAAAGGAGAAGCCGAGAATTAGCTTGGATTCCTCCCCAGTCACATGGATTTTGCTCTTTTGTTCTGATTCTTTTCAGTAAGGTATACCCAACCAAAGCCTTCTCTCAATCATGAGTTCTCCATCCCTCCAAATTGAAGTAGTACCCTACAAGAAAAAGGGTTTTTTTCTTATTTTTTAGGGTCTCCTTGGGATATCCTAAAATTGGTCAATTTCTGATAGAGTGGGGAAATTTCAATTCCTGCCTGGTTATCCAGTGTTTATAAAAATGTTTCATTTTTTAAAGTTAGCACAGTTTTCCCCTGACCTTCCAGTATATAAAGAAATGAGTGAGGTTTTGGGTCTTTTTTTTTGGTCTGTATTTTCTTTCACAACATGGAAATATATTTTGCATGAATGCACATGTATAATCTATATGAAATTTCTTGCCTTCTCAAGGAGGGGAGAAGTGAGGGAGGGAGAGAATTTGAAAAGCTAAAATTTTAAAATAGAATGTTAAAAATTGTTATTACATGTAATTGGGAAAAATAAAATATAAAAAATATTTAAAAAGAAGAAACAGACAGAAAGAAAAGCATTTATTAACAACTTTGTGCCAGACACATGTATGATGCCACTATTGTGAGTAATACATTTTGGGCAAATTTTTCAGTCCATCCTTCTTACTTCTGTGAAAATGAAAATTGCCCTCCTACCTTCCTTTCTAACCATCTTCCTCTTCCCTTTTCTTTTCTTCCTCTTCCCTGGACTGTTCTGCCCTTCACTTCCCTTTCTTTCCTTTCACCAGCAAAGTCCCAAATGATAGACTGGGGCTGGGTCAGGGCTGGGGGAGAACTGTTGATGCATAAGTGTTCAGTTCATTCCCTTGGTATCCTGTCCTCCTCCTTATCCATTTGAAGTCCCATTCAGACTCTGTCAGTGTATACAAAAGGCTGTCAGAAATTTGAGGGTTGACTTAAATAACAAAAAATGGTTTGTGGGCTTAATAGAAACCAGGTTTCTTGCTTTGTAATGATACCTCAGCAGCCTGGAAGAGTAAAAAGTGCACTAGATTTGGGGTCGAAAGATCTGGGTTTGAATTTTACTTCTGTTATTATCTATACTGGGTCTCTGGAAACTCACTTCACCATCCATCTTCTGCAATATGGAGATGATACCTTCATTACCTACCCAGTAGGGCTGTTGTAAAGCTCAAATGAAATAAATTATTGAGGATGTTAATAAATTGATATATAAATGTAAGTTTCTTCTATTAATTCAAAGACTAGTGCTATCATCAAATCACACAGTATAAAGCGTGGAAAGGGTGTAAATACTTAAATGGCTCTGTTGTCCTATTGTGGGAGTGTGAAAGAATAAAGCATTGGATAGAGTGGGAGACTTGGAATCAGGAAGACCCGAGATTAAATCTCAACTCTGATACTTACCAGCTGGCCAATCATCCATTGTCTGCTGAATCCACTCCTCAATAAACTCCAGTGACTCCTTATTCCATTCAAGTTAAAGTTTAAAATATGTTTTTCATTTTATGCCTTCTACAATCTGAGTCTTTGATACTTTTGCTGTCTCCTTATACTTTATTATCTTCCTCTTAGAACTTTACAATTGAGTGACCCTGGCCTTCTTACCAAGCCTTTAATCTCTGAATGGGTATTGCCTCAGACAACCTGAGAGCTTGGAAAGACCCTAGTTTGAAAAGGCCAAGGTCTCCCACTGCCTCCAGGGTCACTGCCAGTCATCTTGACCTATCTCTTACCACTCAGCTCTGATGGTTCTGGAGGAGAGAGTGAGGTTGGTGACTGCACAGCTTTGCCTCACTTAAGAACAATTCACTTGAAAGTCAAGAAATCACCCTCCTGATGTCATTGGTTCTCTTTGAGGCCAAATGAGAAGGGCTAACTGAACAAAAGCAAGTGATTTCTATGCTTTTTTCCCATTAAAATATGAGTTCCTTAAAGACAGGGACTCTTGTTTTTGCCTTTTTTTGTATCCCTATCATTTAGCACAATGGCTTGTATATAATAGTCACTTAATAAATACCTATTTACTAAGTGACTCACTGAACTTCAAGGTCCTCATCAGTAAAATAAAGTGGGTTGGACCAGACAACCTCTAAGTTCCTTTCCAATTCAAACTTGATGGTCCTATGATCCAGTCATGCATTATCCTGTGGGATTTTTGTCTATGCTTGGGGATCAAGCCTCCTCAGGGTTTCCACCCAAAGTTCTTGGGCCCTCCTCACTTCTCTTGATATTGTATCAATACCGGGTTAGCCCACAGGCTGTTCTTGCCACATCACTGATTTCCACTAGTTGACCTTCCTTTCCCATCATTCCTTTCCCTGACTACATCCTTTATGTCACTTCTCTTGTGTAATTTGTGGCCAGACATTTCTCAAAGGCTAGTCACATGTACTATCCACCTCTTCACTGACCTGTGGGAGATCTTCAACTTTCATCCTTCAGAGGCTTTGGAAATACATGGCTCATATCCACATGCAAGTTTGTTAAAGAATACTATTAAAAAGATGGCAGTCTTTAGTCTTAAATAGTAAATCCATAGTCATTTATTGCATGTTTACCATATGTCAGGCACTACACTAAAGCACTGGGTGTGGAAACAAGAACAGTTTAATGTCCTGACTCTCAAGGGGTTGACAGAAATAAAAATGACCAGTTTAATGTTGCTTTCCTTTATTCTATGAGCCTGTGATAATGAAAACTGAATGAATTCCATGTCACTCATGATGACAACAAGACATCCTGTGGCACTGTCTGATTCCTTATGACCATTCTTTGAATAATGCTTGGTGGATTATAAATTAGCCTGCCCTCAGTTTTACGGGAATACACACTGGCTCATCAAACTGCTAATTTTCTCAGTATAGTACCTACTAGAGTATATATGAACACTACAAAGAGAGAGAGAGACTCATTAAATTACATTCCTGCATTTTTCAATTAAAAATCTATTAATAAGGCTATAATACGCCACCCCACCCCATCTGGCATGGGCCAGCATCTTTACGGCTGGATATCATTCCCTGTAGTACTCAGTGGAGTAACTGGTCCCCTGAATTCTCCTTTGCATACACGAGTCCTAACCATCACTCAGCAGAAAGTAACTTCATTCTAATCAACATGTCTCAATAGTTTGGCTCTGTTACTTCATAGGATTGAAGTTAGAGTAGAGTGAATCATTCTGCCCTTCTCCTTCCCTCCCCTCCCCCATTACAAAGAATCAGAAAGAAACGATGTTAAATCAATCAAATAATCAACAGGGATTTTTATTAAACGCTTACTATATGCCAGACATTATGCTATATCCTTGGGTTACAAATCCTCAAGGATGGGTTTAGAGTTCACATTCTAATGATCTTCAGTTATTATTATATTTTACCAAGGATGGATAAGCAGACAGATCCCCAACATAATACTAAAAGAGGTCTAAGAATATTCCCCTTGTTCAAACTCTTTTCATTTCTGAGATGATACAATTGGGTGTAGACTCTTGAAGTATTGGCTGCTTTATTTGGGGCGGTGTTGTTTGCTCATTTCAGTCATGCCCAACTTTTCATGACCCCATTTGGGGTTTTCTTGGCAAAGGTAATGGAGTGGTTTGCTATTTTCTTCTCCAGCCTATTTTACAGATGAGGAAACTGAGGCAAATAGGGTTAAGTAACTTGCCCACAGTCACACAGCTAGTAAGTGACTGAGGCCAGATTTGAACTCATAAAGATGCAACTTCCTGACTTCAGACTCAGCACTTTATCCACTATGTCACTGATCTACCCTTTGTTTGTGTAGCTATAGTTAAGTTACTCCCTTTGCATTCTCTCCCTTGGCAGCATCGCTCATTCTTGTGGCTTCATATCTACACGAATAACTCCCATTCCTATCTCTAGTCCTGTCTTTTCCCCTCTGTGATAGCTACATTTCCTTCTTCACTATAGGAAATCATTTTCTGGATGGATCACTTTGGGTGCTTCAAACTGAGCTTCTATGCTGAAATCGTAACCATTTGCTCTCCTCCTCCTCCTGACGCCATCATTTCTGTCTTTGGCACTACCATTGATCATTGTTTTTTCATGTTTGGCTTTACCTTTAAGTCTTTCTCCTCTCTCAACTCATTTCCCATCAGTTATGGAATCCTGTCAATTCTACCTCCAAAACATTTCACCTCTGGCCCCTCCCTGCTGTTGCTACTGTTACCATCTTCTGAGCTATTGTATTGCATTGTATTGTACTGTTTTTCTCATCATTAGTTTGAAAGTTTTACAAAAATGGACTCAATTTACTGATTTGTAATAGTTAGTTCCTTTGCTTTTTTCCCTAGCAACTTTTCAAAGTACAAACAAGAATTTTTTAAGCCAGAGAGCAGAAAATTGAACTAAATGTTAATTTTAACTAAATGTTAAAATAATAAACTAAATGTTTATTATACTATTTATATATCTATACCTATCTATATTATATATATTTATTATACTATTTTATATATATTTATACTATTTTAATATATACTGTTATATATAGATTATAGTTTTATATATATACACACTGTTATATATATGTATGTTTTACATATATTTATTATACTGTTTTTATATGTGTGTATATATATATATATATGTATATAGATATATGAGTTTGCACAGGCATGCAGCCAGGTATATATATTCTTTTTTATACATGACCCATTTGCAAATAGTCATATGGTCCTCTTGGAGAACCTTTTAGAATTACTCAAAATCAATATTAGTTTTGACTTAATAAATAAATGAATAATTTAATTAAATAGGATAAATAAACCCAGACTAAATGGCAATAGTTCCAGTGTATATTGTTTTTCTGTCTACAGTTGTTAAAGTTTAATGATTCATAAGTACCTACTTTTAAGCACTGTTTTGTCCTCTATTCTTGGCTAAAGGCAGAGATTAGTAGGAATTTGCATTACTGTAAATCTTTTTTAAAATATGTGGACATCATTTGGTTTATAATATTTATAAAAGGTTCTCTGGATTTTGGCAGGGTCTATTGGACTTTATTATAGAATAAATGAACGTTTGTGTCAAGAAAGGACAAGTAGAGGATTTATACATTTTATTACTATTTAAACTTTAATTGCAGAAAAACTGATTTTTTTCATGTGAGACTGTCATTAGATTGGATGTAATTGGCAAATAAAATTGTTTTGTTTTCACAAATTCTAAATTTCAAAAGTCTCATATTTCACACTAAGAAACAGAGCTCTAACACTCATGTTTAAAACATTTCTATGCATAAATTTTACTTTAACAATTAACTGTCAGGTTTAAACTGTAAGCAAAAGGCGAAGCCACTAAGTTACTAATTATTCTTCCATGTTCTAGCCATTCGTTGTGTGATTTCTATCCTTAAAATGTATGTGTGATGTGTCAGGAGTGAAACTTGGTTCTTCCAACAGTAACTAGTTCAAACATAGACCAAGTTAATCTGTCAAATTTGGAATAAATTGAACATTTACAATATTACTATTTGTACATCTAAAAAATCTATATGAAAAACCATTCCTTAATGAAAGTAGCAATCAATAATTTTATTAGCAGATTAAATAGAAAAGGCTTCTCCCTAACCCCACTATCCACTATCACCCCCTACCCTCAGTAGAGGAGGAAAAAACACAGTTGGAATGGTTTAAATATTAGTAATTTATAATAGACAGCAAAACATTTGTAGATTCATGTTCCTTGATACTTCCCACCCAAGGGTAACCACTGCGCTACGAATACCGTCAATAGATGCTAATAGATGGTTTTCTCATTTCCTCTGCTTACTGTGCACTGCCTCCCAGCTGACTCCCAGGGCTGACACCAACTTCTACAACTTTGCTACCTCTGACCATATTTTTATGTCAGATTGTTTCTCAGGCATTCTGAGATCCTTTGAAAAAATGGTTTTGTCTGTATAAATATTATTATTAATAATTGTTATCATAAACAAGAGGGAAGAAAAGAGAAAAGCGATGCGGAGCGGATACACAGTGCCCTGGGTGCCAGACACATGGGAGAATGTTCTACTGTTGTTATCATAATTCAGCCTCTAATCAAGGTTTCTCACAATAAATCATATCTCAGAGCTAAAGGGGAGTTTCTAGGGGCTAGAAGGTCACATGATATATAGCATCAGGGAGTAGATAGAGTACTGGACTCCGAGTTAGGAAAACCTGGATTCTAAATCTTCTTCAGAAAAGAGCTATATGACACTGGCTAAATCATGGAGCTTCTCTCAGCCTCAGTTTTCTTATCTGTAAATGTGGAATAATACTTATGGTAGCTACCTCATGAGGTTTTTGTGAAACAAACAAAATTACATATATATATATGTGTAAATATATATGTGTGTATATATGTGTAAATATATACGTGTGTATATATGTGTAAATATATACGTATGTCTGGGTATATATCACAGTGATACATAAATCACAGCAGACTTTGAACTGTGATATAAGTGACAGTTATTAATTATTATAAAATAAATATGATACTTATTAATTTTATTACCATTCTTTTCAATGAAGTTCAGATTTAATGGCTATATAATATATACTGTATATAATGGCTATAATATAGAATACTATATTAATATAGTATTTAAGATTTGCAAAATGCAAGACCTTTGGTCTTGGATCCACTGGTCAGGGTTGCCTAGAATGCAGGCCTTAAAGTTCCTGTAGCCAAAATGACAGTCAAAGCAAGGATTTTGAAATTTTTAATTGGCCAGACAGGGACAAAGTCATGGAAAGACTTAAGTTTCCTTGCTTGTCATGATTGTTTACCTGATTCCAAACTTTATTTGGCTGAACATGAGTCTTGTTTTCAATAAAACCCATATGGGAGAGAATCCTCCTTCCCTTCATTTCTTCCCTCTTTGATGAAGGTGGAGTCTTCCTGGGTGATTGCCACAGTATTTTTCAGCACTGGCCCTACTCTCCCAATTCCCTTGGAACCTGGGTGAGAGTGACTTGCCTAGCAGTCATCAGTTCTGTCCTTACTATTGCAAAAATCACTCCCCTCTAATAAGAGGAGCTGTGGTGGAACAGGTTTATGTGTTCTGTATTTAGTAATAGGTATTTTATCTGTATCAAGTGGGAAAAGTTATTGGGTAGAGGATAGAGAGAAGGCATGTAATAAATGAAACAACACGCCCAACTCTTTAACTTTAGCAAGGGTCTCATCAGTACCCAAACAATGGTCCTCTTTTTCCTTATTTCCCCTTTGTTGGGTCATTGGTTAATATATATAGTATAGAACTTTTGCTGGGGCTATGATAATTGGAAATAGTGCTTGATTTGGAGGACTTGGTTTCAAATCTTGCCCTCTTTGTAGTTTTGTTGACATCAAGTTAACATCTCTGGGCCTCAATTTCCTCATCTATAAAATGAAGGTGATGGGCTTTATCAGGGTTTCTTTATCTTCAATGTATCATGGATCCCTTTGGCCATCTGGTGAAGCATGCAGACTCAGAATCATGTTGATTGCTTACATTCATAAATGAAGGAAATATTAAAATTCACTTAGAGATTAATGAAAATATATTTTTTTTCTTCCTAGTTCAGAGACTTTCTGAAATCTATGTATCTGTTGGGGGGATGGGGGAGGGTATTGTAGACTCCAAGTTAAAAACTCCTGGAAGAGATTATCTCTAAGCTCTAAATCTATCATGTTATGATGCTATGAAATCTACACCATCAGAAACCTAGGGAAAGTTTAAAACAATAGGTCCTCCAGTCATACTGGGAGCAGGAGGATACATCAGGGATACAAGATGCTCAAAATCTGATTGTACTAGACAAGCAGATTTCAAATGTTTTGGTCTCAGGACCCTTTTGCATTCTGAAAAATTATTGAGGACACCAAAGAGTTTTTATTTATATAAGTTATATCTGTAAACATTTACCATATTAGAAGTTAAAACTGGTAAAATTTTGAATATTGATTATTATTCATTGAAAATAGCAATAATAAATAAATCCATTGCATGTTAATATAAAGGGCATATTTTATGAAAAAATCATTATATTTTCCAAAGCAAAAAAGTAAGAAGAATGACACTGTTTTAGACATTTTTGTAAATTTCTTTAATGTCTGGTTTAACAGAAGACAGCTGGATTCTCATAATAACTTCTGCAATCAATCTGCTGTGATATGTTATTTTGGTTGAAACATACAAAGAAAATCCAGCTTCATGGATATGAAGTTTGAAAAGGGAGGAATATTTTAATGGGCAAATGATGTCTTAATATTATTGTGGAAATAGTTTTGCCTTTGCATACTACCTGAAAGGGTCTCAGAGACTCCCAGGGTCTATGGACCACACTTGGAGAGTCACTGCATGAGATTCATTCACATGGTTTACCCCCTTGAAAACTCAACTGGATGAACTTTTCACTGAAGTATTCCATATGGTATCTTTCCTGCCTTAATGGGTTAAATGCAGAGGTTCTTCATTTTTGTGATTGTCATGGACCTCTTTGTCAGTCTGGTGAATCGTCAATATGGATCCATTCTCAGAACCATATTTTCAAATGTATAAAATTCATAAGGTTACGAAGGAAACTAATTATGCTGAAATAGTCTATCCAATCTATCTATCTATCTATCTATCTATCTATCTATCTATCTATCTATTTATCTATATTTTCTGGACCCTAGATAAGATCCCTAGTCTAATCCAGTCAATTTCTGAGAAATTCTCAAAACACACAAATACTCAGTATAAGAGTAGGACCCATTATTTTAAACATTTCTCAGATTTCTACTGATGCTCACTTGCCAGATCTCCTAGCTCATTCTAAGAGTCATTTTGCTCTTTCCAAGTGTAGGCTACCTTAGAAATAAGGAACTCTCTTGAATTATCAGAAAAGGATCTCATCATTGTTTTGAGAGTTATTCATCCCCTAAGATTTGGGGATAATGGTGGAAATATAGTCTTTTCATATATTCAAGATCCCAAACCATGTTAAGAAGGAACAGAATTTTCACTGTGAAAACCTAACAGGGCTCCATATTTATACAATATTTTAAGTCAGCAAGGTTGAATGCTAGGTCTTATACCTTCAATTTATCCTTTATCAGTCTAATTCAGGCTGCCATTACTGCTTTTTTTGAGGGCACCACTATTTGTATCCTGCCTTTCTGTCTACCCTCTAGAATTCTTCAACTTCTCCACAGTCAAATTGAGCTATGTCCTTTCAGACTCCTTATTCAAAGCAGCCAACCCCACCTCTAATCCTCATACTGTTTATATTTCCCTTAAACTCGAAAATCTGCTTGCCTTCTGACAGAATCTCTGCCAATTCCCTACCCCTAAGGAAACATTCTTGTCTGCCCCATCCAACCACAATGGACAACTTTAAGAAACTGCTTGTCAAGAGAAAAAAACCAAGGGTCTGAGCTCTTCCAGACTAGGGTTCCTTTTGCTGGCATACAGTAAGTGCTTGTTAAATGCTTGTTGACAGACTGACCTGATGTATTCCTACCTCCTACATCAAAACTGAGGCAATTGAGAACCTGCTCTGTTCTTTATAACCTTGTTGGTGATGCTAAGTTTCACAGTCTGATCCAAAATTTTTAAGCGACAGAGACAAAATCTTACTCCTAATTTAACTCTAAGGTTTATTAATAACATGAAAGCTACCAGTAAGACATTTATATGAAAAGAAAAAAAGGATACCAGATGAAATGTGCTTATTTCTCTTGAGTAGCAGTCTTGTTTTGTTTTTACTAAATGAAGGTACACATGTAACCTAGATTGAGGAAATGAGTTCTTCCCAGAACTGTGGGCTGAATCTGAGTGGCCCAAAGCAGTTAGGGCCAGTACTGTTTTATACCAAGGTAAATAAAGGGAAGCTGGCATATTGCGAAAGCTACTAGTCTGAGATGGAGAAATTCCCTTGCTTTCAGGTGGGAGAAAGGCCAGTTCCAGTGGGTAGTCTCTTTGATGCCATTTTAGCTGCTATATATCCTCTCTCCCCTGTCTAAGGAATGGGAAATGGTTTAGAGCCTGGTCAATTCAGCCTACATCACCATCTGACCAAATGTCATAAATATGAGTTTTCTAGTATATCGCTCAATAATATAATAGCTTTTATATAATATTTTTGGGTTTGTAAAACCCTATGTTACGTTATTATGTTATTTCCTTCAGACCTCACAATAATCCTCTGAGATACATTCTGTTATTGTCCCCATTTTACAGCTAAACAAGGAAATTGAGGCAGAGTGAGGTTAATTTACTTGCCCAGGGTCATACAAGCTAGTGTCTGGGCCAGGATTTGAAATCAAAGTCTTCCTGACTCCAAGTCCACTCCTCTATCCACTGTGCCACCAACCTGCCTAATATGTACCAGATACTTCAAAAATGCATGTTAACAATACAATGAATTTTATTGACATGGTTCGAGGCAGTGTGATGAGTGTATGGATGTTCTGTATACTCATTATCTGTATTACTATATATACTTTTATCTATAGCTGATTATGACCCACAGTGAGGCTGTCCAGGTGTTGGAAGCATATAAACACATGAGATTGGACAGAAGATGGCAGAAGGAGGCAACAGTAAGAAAAGGAGGGACCTAGTTCCTTCTCACTCTAAGTTCTTTCTATGATTTCATTCCAGAGCTATGGAATTAACTCCCAGTTTCTTACTCCTGGAAAAAATTCTGTTGAGTGGACAGTACAGAAGGTGAGTGAGTGGGAACAGTACATGTTCCCACTCTGATCATGAAAGCAGTCACATTGGGAGAGGGTATGGCCCATCCCAATGCTAGATGCAGTGAACTGGCTACCATAGTGAGGAATTACACCTTCCAGAGGAGGAAATAGGCTCCACCAAGGAGGAAACAACCCCATGCTGAGTGTCACCACCCTGAGACAAAGTCATATCACGTTCTAGTTTTGCATCACGATTGATGCAACATCATGATTGATGTTGACAAGGATGGCTACAAATGATGGCTTTTTATAAACATTGACTACTCCAAGGGATGTCAGGAGGTTCCACTGTCTCTGAGCTACAATTTTCCAGGTAATTCAGTGGTACCAAATGTGAAACTTATAATAGGGAATGACTGTAACACCAGTTTATTAAGTTTTGGGCATATTTACAATCTTGTGCCGCAGAAAGAGTCAATTGCCTCTATTCCTAAAATAAGATGCAGACTTATTTTCCTTCTCTAAATGCATGAACAAACATGCAGTCACACATACAAGAACTCTTGAGGAAATAATGGTCCATTGCCAGTCAACAATAGAAAATCTATTTTGGGATATTAGAAAGGAAGGAATGTGGTTCTAATAACATTTTCATCATCCTTTTCCTTCTTTTGATGTTTTATCAAATTTAGTATATTTTTATCCTTTCCTGTCCGGTCATAAAGAGAATAAAATCACAGGATCCTAGATCTAGAATTAGAAGGGACATCAGAAGCCATGTAGTCTAACTCCCTTGTGTTTGAGATGAATAAATGAAGACAAAAACATTTCAAATGACTTGTCCAAGGTCTTATAGGTAACACAGTCACAGAAACAGCATTCAAACCCAGGTCCTCTCAGTCCACATCTAGTCTCATACTATCTCTCTCATCCTTCATTCTAACACATCAGGTTATTTCTACCACATTATCTGTTCCCCATGCCTGGAATTCCCTCCCTCCTGAAAACCATTACCTGACCTCCTTTAAGTCACAGTTAAAATACCACCTTATACAAGAAGCCCTTTCCAATCCCCCTTAATCCTGGTGCCTTCTCTTTGTTGATTATCTCCAATTTCTTCTTGATAAATCTTGTTTGTACTTAGTTGTTTTTCTATTGTGTCTCCAGTTAGACTGTGAGCTCCCTGAAAGTTTTGAATCCCTTGAACATAGTGTAGTGCCAGATACATAACAGACACATAATACATGCTTGTTGATTTGATGTGACTTTATCAGATTTTATTATAGAGTTGGCCTATATCCCCAGAAATCTAGCCAGTATCCGCCCTAGAGGTTTATGGGATTTGTTTTTGACATTCTGTTCCTTTTTTTTACGACTCTGAATTGTTCTTGTGCCTTGACCCATGTTCAAACCCTGAAATTCTCTCTTCCTTGGTTTGCACAATTCAGGTCTTCTTGCATTTAGACTTAATCGGACAGTGCCAACTTCCCCTGTAGTGATTACCCAAGAGTAGCAGTATGGCTATACGTGAACTGTGTTGGGCCAGATTTCATGGTGCTATGAGAAGTATTTGTACTTTTGACAGATTACTGGAAAGTGTATACAAGTTTCATAAAATGGAAGCAGATAGTAGAATAGATTAGAAACAAGAATCCAACAATATGTTGTTTACAAGAGATGCACATGAAATAGAAAGATACACAAAGAATTAAAATAAAGGGCTGGGCAAAATTCATTATGCTTCAGCTGAAGTAAAAAAAAAAGGCAGGGCTAGCGATCATGATCTTAGTCAAAGGACAAGTAAAAATAGACCTAATTAAAAGAGATAATCAGGGAAATTACATTATACTAAAAGGTAACAGACAATGAAGTAAGATAAAAAATTTTTCCAGCAAGATTCTCTGATAAATACTTTGTTTCTCAAATATATATGGAGTATAGAATTGAGTCAAATTTATAAAAATAAGAGCCATTCCTCAGTTTATAAATAGTTAAATGATATAAACAAGAAGGTTTCAGAAGAAGAAACCAAAGCTATCTATAGTAATATAAAAATGCTCTATATCACTATTGATTAGAGAAATGTAAATGAAAACAACACCTCACACCTATCAGAAATGACAAATGCTGGAGGGAATGAGGGAAAAATAGGTACACTAATGAACTGCAGGTGAAGTAGTGAACTGTTCTATCATTCTACAGAGCTGCCCATTCTACATGTATGTCATGACCAACTGTAAAAGACTTGGCTACTCTGATCTATATGACAATTCTAGACAATTCCAAAGGACTCAAGATAAAAAAAAGTGCTATCCACTTCTAGAGAAGAACTGATGAATGCTGAGTATGAATTAAAGCATAATTTTCTCACTTGATTTTTCTTGCCTTTTTAAAAAATATGACTAATATGGAAATAGGTTTTACATGATTTCACATGCATAATTGATATCATCTTGCTTGCCTTCTCAGTGGGAGAGGAAGGAGTAGGAAAGAGGAAGAAAATTTGGAACTTGAAATTTTTTTAAGAAAGGTTATAAATAAATAACAAATAGGAATGTTAAAGAAAAAGAAATTGCATTTACCGACTTTGAACCCTAGAGTCATTTCTTTGTTTAGATGAGATTCTTTCAGTCAGTCAGTCAACAATTTCACTAGATGTTAGATGCTATCGTTAAGTATTGTAGCAGAAAGTAAGTCCTTACTATATGCCAGGTAATGTGCTGAGCATTTTACAAATATTATCTCCCTTGATTCTCACAACAACACTTCTTCATTTTACAGGTGATGAATCAGAGGCAGACAGTGTTAAGTGATTTGTACAAGGCTACAGAGCTAGAAAGTGTCTAAGGGTGAATCTTCCTGCCTACAGGTTCAGCACTCTACCTACTGTCCCACCTAGCAGAGACAGTCTTTACCTTCCAGGTGCTTACATTCTAGCGAAGGAGATAATATGTAATAACTAGGTATGTGTAAGATAAATCAAAGGTTGTCTCAGAGAAGATGGTGTTAGCAGCTGGCACGACCAGGAAAGGCCTCCTGCACAATGTGGAATTGCAGCTGAGTCTTGAAAGAAGTCAGAGAAGCTGAGAGGCAGAGGTGAGATGAGAGCATGGTCTGTGAGGGGCAGACAATGTTAAAGGTAGAGATGGGAAACAAAGGCTGTGAGAGGAGCAGAAAACAGACTGTAGCTGTTTCATACATGGAAGTTTCATGCATCTTTAATATATGCATGGATGGTTTGTTCTTAGTTCTTAAACAGGACCATGACATCAGGAAGGTGATGTCATGTCTTTCAAGTGAATTGAATTTAAATGAGGGAGGGCTGTGCAAAGTCACCAATCTCACTTTCTTCTCTGGAGTCATTTGGGTCCAGAAGCCAGATACACATCAGGACAACTGGAAATGGCCCCAGATGTAGTGGAAGACCTTTGGAAAGGTCGGAAGAGGCTTGGCTACCAAGGGAGGTGGAAGGCTCCATTAGAAGGACAATAACTAGGTCGGGGGGCTGAATCTTGGAGTGGATAGAGGGGAGTTGAGATGAAGGAGATGAATCGGATCACTAAAACGTAAGGTCATCCAAGAATTATCTTGCTACCTCTGAATAGGTGAGCTCTTCAAGGATATCCCAACTTCAGGAATCTTGGGACTCAGAGTTGGAAGGTTCATATGACTGATATCAAAGCAACAAATCAACAAGCATTTACTAAGATAATCTGGGTAAAATACAAGCTAAAAAGAGCCCTTGCTCTCAAATAGCTTATATTCTAATGGAGAAAACACCTAAAAGGGACTCAAAAGGCAGGGGAGGGAAAGGATTATGAGGGCAAAAAGAAGGTACCTTTGAAGGGCCAGGGTGGAGAAGGCTGTTGAATGGAGCCAGGCAAGGAGGAGTGAAGGAGGGAGTGTGACTGGTCTGGACATATCTTCAAAATGGAGATTCCAGAAGAAACTCACCAGTTGGAGGAGGCATCACAGGAGCCCCACATTTGGGGGTAAGAGGGCTTCTGGGATAAGAGATAGAAGTCCAGAGTTGGGAGCATAGCTGAGAGAGGGGTAAAGTAGATGTGGTATACAAAGCACATGTCCTTCCATTATTTTACTTAATAAACAGCTTGATTTAATCTATCAGTGGCCAATGGAGCAGTATTTTCCTTGGCTCGACCTAACACCTGAGAGATATCAGATATACCAAGACATGCAAATGGAGGGGTTATTATGGGGCCCTCAATATCCTGGAGTCTCAGTCTAGTAATTTCATGTGAGACCAAAGAAATTCATGTTAGGTTTCTGTCATTCAGTTATTTTTCAGTCACGTCCAACACTTTGTGACCACATTTGGGGTTTTCTTGGCAGAAGTACTAGAGTGGTTTGCCATTTCCTTTTCCAACTCATTTTACAGATGAGGAAACTGAGGCAAACAGGGTGAAGTGACTTGCCCAGGGTCACACAGCTAGTGAGTGTCCAAGGCCAGATTTGAATTTAGGACAATGTAGTCTTTCCAACTCCAGGCCCAGCACTACTATCAACTGTGCCACATAGCTGTTCCCACTTAAACTATAGCAATGTCTAAATCATCATGAAAAAAAAGATGACACCACAAAGGAACTACATGCTATTGTCAGAGATACATTCATCCAGTAGAGCTCTTTCCTATGTAACAAAAGGAAAAAATATCAAAAGGTAAAACAGGATTGTTAGGGAAACAAAACATCTGAATTGCTGATATTTGAACTGAAATGTTCGAATCAAATGAATTACTAGCATTTCCACAAAAGTGAAAAGAGCAAGAAAAGGGCAGCTAATTATAGGAATGGAACCCAGGCGTGTATTCCCCAGTAAGTGAATCAAAGGCAATGCTACATGTGAGGCAATGACCTCTGGAAGAAAGAAATATCCAATGCCAGAGTGTTGAGCTATTTTTTATTTTTATTTTTCATCTTATATTTGCTTCTGTTTTGGTTGAAAGAAACCCAAGGTTTGTAGCATGGAACAAAGAATCAGGAAATGCCGGAGGAATGGGAATTGGATGGAAATGTAAAATTTAGATAGAATCTTTTCGTTTAAACAGAAAGTCCACATCAATCCCCCACCCCCAGCACCATCACCTCCAGAAACCAGAATTAAAAAGCAAAAAAAAAATTCACAAAAGAAATTTATTACAAAGAGAATGTATCTTCAGCCCCTAAGCTCTGTCTGCCAATACATAATGAAATAAAGAGACTTTTCTGTAAGAGTCAGTTCTTCATAATTGATACCTTGGGCCCCATGCTGTGCTTGTGTCTCAGCCAAATCACATTGACGTCAATAGGAGATTAAGCCCTGACATCTCGTTTTCTCCTTTAGAGCTTTTCCACTTGGGAGTAGGAAGTTCCACTTTTAAAAATAATAGTTGAAATTTAGGAAAGTTGAGGTCAGGCAACTTAATCAGATCACTGGAAAGTGAGGGGAGAAACTAGTCCAAGATTGGTTTGGAAAGCTACTGTGTGCTTGAAGCTTGACTCAAGGAATTCGAACTTGTTGGGATGTACAGCAAGAGGCTAAGAAATAGAAGTGTCACTACTCAGTGTGGAGAATGCCCCAAGGTGATCTTACACTTTCAGTAATTCAACCCAAGGAGACTTTGGTGCTCTGTTTATTATTACTGGGTAAGGGGCAGGGGGAGACGACACTTTTACCCACGGGTTAATGAGAGTTAGCCAGGGAAGGCAGAAAGGATTAACTCCTTGGTTGTGGCTGGTTGCAGTTATTCTGGATGGCTTTGACTAAAGGGACATGGTGCATCTGGAGCAGTACGGATGGGGTGGACAGAACCAAGGTCCAAGGTATTGCTGGACCAGAATTACTGAAGAGTTATCAAATAATAGGATTTGTTAATAGAGTGGTCTAAGCTAAACTGAAAAAAACCAAAGTAAAACATAAGCTTTGAGAGCCGTAATAGAAGAGAGCAGAGGTGTTCTGGACTTAAAATTTTGAGTCAGAGGATTACAAATGGTGGACTGAATATTGTGTCAAGGTTGGAAATTGAACTCTAGAAGTTAATCAATTATTCCTTTTAACTTTTTTAAAATAATATTTTATTTTTCTCCAATTAAACTCTCCAAATAGACTTCTAAAAAAGTTTTGAGTTTCGCATGCTCTCCCTCCCTCCCTCCCCTCCTCCATTCCTTTGACAGTAAGTAATCTGATATAGGTTATACATGTGCATTCCTATATTACTCATTTTGGGTAAGAAAACTCAAATGCGAAAAAAAGAAACAAAGAAAAAGAAAGAGGAAAAATAGTATGCTTTGGTTTGTATTCGAATGCCATCAGTTCTTTCTCCGGATGTGGACAGCATTTTTTCATCATGAGTCCTTTGGGATTGTTAAGTCAGTCAGAGCTGCTCATCACACAGTATTGCTATTACTGTATATGATGGTCTCGTGGTTCTGCTTACTTCACTCAGTCTCAGTTCATGTAAGTCCAGGTTTTTCTGAAATCATTCTGCTCATCATTTCTTATAGCACAATAATTCCATTCTCATCATATACCAGGACTTGTTCAGCCATTCCCCAATTTCCAATTTCTAGCTGCCACAAAAAGAGCTGCTATAAATATTTTTGTATGAATAGATTCTTTTCCCTTTGAAAAAGAATCTTTTTTACCTAGTAGTGGTGTTGTTGGATGTGCACATTTTGATGGCCCTTTGGGCATAACTTCAAATTGCTCTCCTGAATGAACAAGGATTTCTGATGGTGTTTCCTTGGGCAGGGTAGGAGTTTTACAGGACAGTTATTCATGGGTCCAGTTGTCCTAGTATGGATGTAAACTATCATGGTCTTTCACGTACTCCATTTCCTGTGGTATCTTGGCTATTAATTGGCACCATAGGCTTCTTCAACCAAGCATCCTCTTGGGAAATCTGGGGGTTGATGAAGTTTTTAGGGTAGACATTGGCTTTACTTGGACAGGAGTCTCATGTCTCTCCCTACTAGTTTTGGGTCCTTATTGTCTGATTCTTTCCCTTTTGGGACTCTAAGATTGTTATGGGGAGTCTGGGATCTAACAATTGTGCTTAGATGCAAGTTTTGTAAAGAGAATCCCATTTCAAATGAATGGGAGCTCATGTAAAGGAATTCTATCATGCTTTCATTAATTAAAGAATGTTTTTGTAATGTGAAAAATTAATAACTGATTTAAATGTTTGCTTGTACTTCAGGCTTAAAAAAAAATGATTCATGTAAGATAGCCATGAACAGTATTCTGTGCTTGAAATAGGAACACCGGGATACATGGGGTTAAATCCAGGGTGGGAGATACTTTAGTTTTCTGGGGGTCAGTAGAGGGCAGCAAAGTACCAGCTCAGCTTGGACAATGGTATCCTGCCCATGTGTCTGAAAGGTAATGGCTCCTTGTTAAGGAATGTTGGCTAGGAGCAGGAGCAAGGAAGAATCCGAATCGTGGGGTGGACAGAAGCAAAGTCCAGCGTGTGTGTGCGTGTGTGTGCGTGTGTGTGTGTGTGTGTGTGTGTGTGTGTGTGTGTGTTACCAGTAGAATGTAAGTTCCTTGAGAGTAAGTAATGTGTTTTTTTATTACTTATATTTCTGGGACTTAGTGTAGCTCCTTGAACACAGTAGGCATTTAATAAAGATCTGTCAGATTTACCAGGGAGTTTGATGGACATTGGGACGCAGGATAAACAAGACACTAATTTCTGGAAGACCAGGGAAGAACATCACCAAGATGGCAGACTAACTGTCAGGATACTTACAAAGGCCAGAGGTAAGTAGCAACAAGTACTATGAGCAAGAATATGACCAGGACACCTAAGATCTGAATCAAATCCTGAATGAAACCTGAAAAGATGAGTAGGGTCAGAATAATGACACTGGCTCAGACTGATTAACTTTTGACTAGTGTCTTCATGAGCCAGGACCTTTTGTCTCACTAAGACTGCACCTACTGGATACTTTGTGCTTATTGTCTTAAAGACAAACCTGGGCTTGGATAGTATGTTGATATATAAATGAATGGGTAGATGGATGGATGGAAAAACATTAAGTATTTGCTATATAAAAAGTACTGTGCTAAGTGCTAGAAAGACAAATAGAAAGCAAGACCATTCCTGTTTTCCAGGAGTGCATATTCCAATAGGAAAAGAAAATACATAAAGAATGTTTTGACTACAAGTCAAATGGAAAGGTCCAATGGTCTTTGGGGGCACAGTGGCAACAGTAATACATTTCCATGGATAAAACCATATTCATTTCTGATATTGAGCCATTTGGATTGTTGAATGATTGGTGGCCAGGATGTTTTTTTTGGGGGTGGGGAGCTGGGTGGGATCAGCACCTATGGCTGCTGAGAAGGCAGGGCTGTGGCACAGCTCCACAAGGGAGCTAGATTGGAAGTAGGGTGAAGGGTCTAAGGAGGCTTTATTTTTTCCAGAACTCTTGGCCTTACTTTTCCACTGATGTCAGTTGGTTAGCAATTGGTGTTGATGGTAGTAAGGATGTCTAGCCCATTTTCCACATCCATCTTTAATGATGACTGAGTGAGTCAGCCTGAAAGTAGGGTAAATGATCTGGAGTCATGGGAGCAGTACACTATTATTGACAGGACTCTTAGGGTCTTAGGGTCTTGAGCTGTTTCCATCTGGGTCTACAGGGAAATGGTACTTGAGGTCTTCATAATGGTTTGAATCACTTGGAATATGACATATTTTGTCTTTCCTTCTGGGTTCCTAGGTGCTAGGAAAGTATATGGAATACAATGATATCCAAAAACTGTGTCTATACTCAAATGCTTTGATTTGTTATCTCACCAATGTAGGTGCTTGCCTTCAATGATGTCAATCAAAAGCCACCCATGATTTCAAATTCAGAGTTACTTACCTCCCATAAGTTTGCCACAGAGTGTCCATCAAAAGCGCTGGCAGTTTTCCTTGATTTCTTTTAACATGGAAAGGACACTGATGGAACTCTGAGGCTGTCTGCTAAATGACCTTCACTTTTCTTATGTTACCAGCCTATATTTTTTTTTTGCTTCCATGATATCCCTTATTTTTGTTCTTCATTGATCTTTAATTTTCATGCTGCAACTTGCTTATACCTATTATTGCCAGCTCATCCTGGTTTGAGACACAATTGTCAAATTTTCAATTTGAGTACTTATACCTCAGAAATCAACAAAGGCTACAAACCAGAGCTTGATGTACTTATTTTGTTGATTTTCTAACCTTAAGAAAGTGATGGAGAAAATGCATGAACATTTTTGTTAAATTTATTTCTTATTAATTTATTAATCTGTTTTATGAAAAACTGATTAAGCTTGTATCTCATGTCCATTATTACTGCCCTCCCCCCAGCTGGTTGTTAAACATTTACCAGTACACCCCTGATTTTCCTACACAGCGAGGGACAAGAGTAGGGGGGATGGTTGCATAAATATCTGACCTTGGTTGCTCATACTTAGTCAATACAGAACACTGCACAAATAAGACTGTGTGCAAAAGACCTTGTGTATGCCTGAAAGTTGGGTCATTCTAATTCATGCTGACTGGCTTGAAATAACCAGAACGTGTATTTCTGCAGTCAATCAACACAGGCCCTGTGAGCTCTCCCCAAGTCCAGATTTTGATGATCTCTTGCCTCAGTCTTAATTGGCAAAGTTTGTTATTACATATAAAAAAAGTGATTTAAATCTGGTAAGTGTCCTGCTACGCAAGGAGGTTTACAATCAAATTCAAGGAGTTCAAAAAGTCAATAAGCCTTGATTAAGCATGTACTATGTGCTAGGCACTGTGCATTTTACTTCTGGGACTAGAGAGTGTGGTTTTTGTTGGGGGAGGGGAAAGGATGGGATGAGAGAGTGGGAGAAGGAGTAGCTGAGAAGGAAGTAGTTAAAATCAACCCCAAGACCATATTGTAGTCAAGATAAATCACCGGTAGTACATTCTTACTGACCTCAGCTTCCTTTACTTCTTGAACCTGTCTCAGTAGAAAATCTTTGGGGAAAAACTTCTGGAGAGCTTTTGTTTGAAGAGGGCATGCTTTTATGTTTAACGGTATTTTGTTCAAGTGTATTTAAAGAGGAAGAAAAGCTCTTTTCCTTGTTAAAATGGCAAGCAAGTCAGTGGTCAAGACATTAGATTGAAGCCAGGCTCTAAAAGTACCAGAAAGTAGGTAATGCTGAGTGAAAAAAAAATAAAATTAATTCAAATTTACCTTAACCGCACCCCCCTCCCAATCAGCTTTAGGTTTCCAATAGCAAAGAATTAGATGAAGAGAAAAATCAGGGATGCTGGAAGCAAAGTCACCCAGAAGCACAGAACATACCCTTCTTTCTTTTTTGTTCTGATTGTGGAAGGGGAGGGAGATGAAGAAATCTAACTGGGCTTCATTAAGAAGCCACATAACTCCTTTCTGAGAATTAGCACAGGGCAGTTACAGTAAGAGCTAATAACAGAAGGACTGAAAACATTTTGATTTTAAGTGACAGAAAGCTATATTCCGGTTTGTGGACTTTCAACAATTAAGGTACCATAAACGAGGGAAAGAGTGAATATATGCTTTTTGAAGCAAAATTGAGAAAATCAAATTTAGATCAATCAGTGACTGATAACAATTGAAACTCATCATAAAAAGCATGACATTCTTATGTGCTTATATTTCTTTAAATTTTGCTCTAAACTCTCACATGGCAGTGGCTAGTGATCTTGTCATTGTCATATTATTTTAAAAATATTATCTCCCCCTAACTAATATATAATAACTAATTAAAAAGTTATATGTATACACATATGCACACATGTGCACATGCACACATGTACACACACAGTTACACATATAAAACCTATGAAAGGCTTGATTGTTTGATCAGAAGTATCAAACGCTTTTGAGTGCCACCTGAACTGGATTAAAATGTAACTGGGAAACATTTAACAAAATAAATATATACTTGAACATAGATGATATTAATATGTGGTTTTCTAATTCAATATGTGGTCTGTAGCCTTTTGTACACCTTTGGGGATGTTGTTTCTATTTGAAATTGACATCAGTGGTTAGAACACGTGGCTGTAGCTAGGGATGACTCACTGATCATCTGTTGGCAGCTAGTCACTCAATAGTGGTAAGAGGAAAGAAAGAACTTCATAGAAGTATATTTGCAAACCTAAACTAAATGCTACAAGTTCAGATTGTTTTCTTCTGCTAGTCAATAGAGCTGAATACACGTAAAATAACTGGATTTTCAATCATGTAAGTAAATTAGTGGTAAATACCTGACTCTTCTGGGTAAACTCTGGGAATCTATAAACTTTTCAAGGCTATGCCTTTTACTTCTTTAAAAGCTCCTCACAGCACCCACATCATTAGCACATTATGTATGTTTTGCAAATGTTACTGGTTGACAGACAGATGGTAGCTCAGATAGCCAGAGAGACTAAAGAGAACCTTATGTCATAGCTAAGTTAATATTTCTCATATTAATTTGATCTATTCAGTAGGAAAAGTGCTGGATTTCAGTTTGAATCTCATCCCTGCCATTAACTCTCTGGGTTTCAGTTTCCTCATTTGGAAAATGAAGGTATTGAAGAATGGTGGTAGGAAACACACACAAAAAAATGGGGCCACTAATCCATACATAAGATCCCTACCCATATTGATATAGAAAGTCACATATTAATTTTATTATCTATGTTCTTTTGCATTTTTATTTATTTTGTTAAGTGTTTTCCAATCACATTTTAATTAGGACATCCTCAGGAATGTTACAGGCTGAATATTTGACACCTCTGACTGAGATAGCCCATAAGGTAACTTCTTGTTCTAAATCAATGACCCCATAATAAATGAGATAATGAAGTTGGATGCACAAATAAAAAATCCAGGCTCCAAGTAAAATTTTATGAAATTACTACAGCATCTCCTGGCATTCTTAACCTCTTTTCTGCCAATACACAGATTTTGTGTACAAATTGATTGGAGTACTACTATTAAAGCAAAGGGAAAATGTTTCAACAAAACAAGAACTTCTGTTCAGTGTTGCTACCAAGGTACTCTATACTGGCAGCTTGGTGGTATAGTGGTCAGAGAGCTGGGCCTGGAATCAGGAACACTTGAGTGCAAATTCAGCCTCAGCCCCACTAACTGTGTGACCCTAGACAAGTCACTTCACCTCTGTTTACCTCAGTTTCCTCATCTATAAAATAAGGGTAAAAATTAGCACCTACCTCCCAGGGTCATTGTGAGAATCAAATGAGATAATATTTGTAAAACTCCATATAATTAGCTATCTCTTTACTACCAAGTGGGAAAACACCAGTCACCACTTCTTTCTTCTAATGTTTGCAGGGTGATCAGGGGCTATGTCCAATCATCCTGATCTCTATCTTGCTACTGAATCCAGATGACTCTGGAGGAATAAGTGAGGCTGGTGACCTTGCACAACCTTTCCTCACTTAAATCCAATTCACTTGCAAGTCACGGCATCACCTTCCTGATGTCATGGTCCTCTTGGAGAGTAAAGGACACACAGCAACAACTCAAGGGTGATCTCTCATCCAATAAGAGACAACACCTGGCATACTAGTCCTTGGAGAAGACCCATCTTCTCCATCTCCTTCCTCTTCAAGAAGAGCCTCAAATTTGGATTTTAGCTTCAAGCATCCCTTGAGCCTTCTTTCTTGTCTCATCTGTGGACTCTTCTTCCATATCTAGCTTCCTGACACACTGGCACCTGTCCAGTTTCTCATCTGTTTCTTTAGATCATTGGGCCATTCATTTATCCATAGATGGTTGCCTCATCAAAGGTCCCTTTTCTCCACTGTCCCTGCTAACCTGGGATGAAGAGGGGCAGCAGTAATTTCAGCCCTCTTAACCATTATTTTTCAAACCCTAGGTAGCCATAACTTGACTGGGGCAGAAAGGAAAAGATCGCATGCTCAGTGCAAGTCATTGGAGAATTTCCCTTGCTCTCTATTTTTGCTGGATTTCAGACTTCTTGTTCAGACCTTGTCTTTCAGACTTTTTTCCAGGACTATAATTCATCTTGTTGGCACCTAGTTTAATAGGTAGACCTTCTCTGATCACCGTTTAACAACTTGACAGACACACTTAACTTCCTTTGCCTTTTCTTTACTTGTCAGTTATATTCATTTTCTTTTCCTCTCTCTCAGTAATCCCTTCCCTTGTCTTACAAAGATGGATCACAGAATTAGTGATGGAAGAAACTTTTGAAGTCAGTCAATCAACAAGCATTTATTAAGCACTTACTATGTACCACACACTGTTTAAATGCTGGAAATACAGATGCAAGTCAGAATGGTACAGCCAGGGGAGGGGGGGGTATTGAAGGAGAGGAGCCCTCCACTCTCCAATAAGAAAGGAGGGTCTGCAAGGGAAGAGGGAACTTCAGAGATATGAAATCCAGGACTGAAATGATCTTCCAGCATTAAGAAGTTTCTGTTCTGGGGCTTGATGGAGAAGTCCACAGGAGAGCAACCTGATGGGAAATGAAGAAGTCATCTAGCCCAACTAACTCCCTCATTTGTAAGATGAGGAAACTGAGTCTGATAGAAAGGTTAAGTGATTTGTCCAATAAGTGGCAGATTTGAACTCAGGCATTCTGAGTTCAAATCCAGTACCCTTCCACTGTACCACCTTCTATGATTTCCTTATCTTTTCTTACTTGCCTCATCTTATTGGTTAATATTTTCAACCCTTTTACTTTGGATAAAGTCCTCCATTGGATTGAAGCCTTCTCCTTCAGCATAAGTTATTCTTCAATGTTCCTCACAGTCTCCCATACATCCCTACCCTAATTCAATGTACAACTTTCCTCACAAGTCTAAGTTGATGAATATATTAATCAACCAAAGTTTATTAAGTACCTACTATGTTCTAGACTTTGTGCAGATACAAAGACAAAGGAGTCCTGGTACTCAAGGACTTACTTTCCCAGGAGAATCTCATGCATAATTTGCTTCTTACTTAGCTTAAAGTCTTCCTTCTTTAGTACCTGTGGTCATTCTGTAATTCATCACCCTGAGATCAGATCTGGGGTGTCCTATTCAGTTATGAGTATCACATTTTTGAAAGGACATTGGCCAGTTGGAAAGGTTCCAGACCACAACAATGAAGACTATAAAAATTTTGTCATAAAAGCATTGGTTGAAGAAACTAAGACTATATTTAGTCCTGAGAAGGGAAGACCCAGGAGACATGTTGGATGTCTTCAAGTGTTTGATGGGTATCATATGGAAGAGGGTTTAGATTTGTTCTGATTGACCTTAAAAGACGTAGAAATGGTGGATTTCCAGAATCTTAGAGTTGGATTAGGTCTTGGGAACTTTCTAGTCAAGTTCGTGACTTTCGCAAAATGGTCAACATATGGTTGTCTAGCCTACACTTAAGGAACTCTAAGGATGTGGAACTTACCAAAAACCAACATTGCTCTTTTGTACATCTCTAATTGTTAAGAATTGTGTCTTTATGTAAAGGAAAACTCTGCTTCCTGGTGATGTCTCCTCATTGTTCCTAGTTCTATCCTTTAGAGCCAAGCAAAACATCTCTAATTTATCTTTTCTATGTGGTGACCTTTTAAATATGTCAAAGATATTGATTATGTTGCCCCACTAAGACTTCCTCTCTTGCAGTTAAATATCACCAGTTCCTTCAACTAATTTTCATTTGCCATGATCTTCATGCCCTTGGCCATCCTGATTGCCTATCTCAGGTGCCCGTTAGCTTACCAATACCTTTTTCCTTCAGGCTAAACATCTACAATCCCTTGTTCTATGACTCTTCACCATCATAGTTGCCTTCCTGTGGTTAATGAACATCCTTTTTAAAATATGACCCAGCAGAATACAGAGTGAGTGATATGTGTAGTTATCACAAACAAACACTCCCCGCCATATCATGAGCTCCACAAAGGGGGTTTTTCCTGAGTAATTCCTGTATGATTATTCTATGTATCTTCCAAGAACCTAAAATAGTTCGCATAATGTTAATAATCATGGCAAAGGTCTTCACAATATTACCAATCATGAAAATAGCCAACATTTATATTCGTTGGTTCAGTCACGTCTGACTCTTCATGACCCCATTTCGGATTTTCTTGACAAAGATACTGAAGTGATTTGCCATTTCCTTCTCGAGCTCATTTTACAGAGGAGGAAGAACTAAGGCAAAGAGAGTTAAATGATTTGCCCAGGGTCACACAGCTAGTAAGCATCTGAGGCCAGATTTGAACTCAGGATGAGGAATCTTCCTGATCCCAGGCTCAACACTTTAACCACTGTGCCACCAAGGTGCCCTCAACACTTCACAATTATTACCTCATTTTATCCTTGCAACAACCCTGGGAGGTAGACGCTGTTACTGTCCTCACTTTACAGATGAGGAAACAGAGGCTAAGAGAGGCCACATGACTTGCCCAGGGTTATTCATAAAGTATCTGAGACCAATCAGTCTTCTCAACTCCAGCCCAGGGGCTTTATCTATTGTGCCACCCATCAGCTGCCGATAGAAGGTATTTAATAAACATTTGTTAAAGTTAGTTCTACTTCATACTAGGCAAGTTATGGTATTTTTAAAAATTAGGCCATAGCTTTAAAGAATATGTATTTTGATTTTTAGACTTGCAAACACACATGTATTTATTTATTCAAGATACATATCTTGAATGGCCCCCAAAATCAAAACCTATATGCATTTTGTTAATTGATACCACATCTTCATATCATATAATACATTAGGCAATTCCTTGCCCAAGTATCTCCTAGTTTCAAAACAAAAAACAAAACAAAACAGGAAAGAAAGTTGACCACAGATGTGAAACAATTCAAATTCATATGAGGAAAGCTATTATATACATTGACTGTATCATTGCTTTTATGTTTTCCATATGACTTACCATGGACTTCAGATGTTCAAGATGCAGGATAGATGAGCTGAGGCTCTGTTTGGAAGCACAGGAAAGCATCTGAAGAGACAATGAGTGTTTTGCTCTTTGCACAGGATTCATACGTGCCCTTTGCTCCTGAGTTTGAGAACCCTAGAGAGCTACTTAATCTGCCTTTGATCATGGATAAACTGAAGTCAGCTATGGTGAAGTCTTTTTATCAACCTTTTATTAGCACAGTTTGTGCTCCCATGGAGGTATCAAATACCAGACTACAAAATAATTTAACTGTCCAACCTGCTGTTCAGGTGTGTCATGGACTTGTTATTGACATTATATTCCTAGGACATAAATGATAGAATTTGAAAGCTGGAAGGAAACTTTGAGGCCATGTGTGTGGTAGAATGGAAAAATATGTTGGCTCTCTCCAGAGGACCTAGGCTTCAGTCTTCCCTCTGCTCTTTTACTTTCATGTATGACTTCAGTCAAAACAATCTGCCTAGAATCTCAATGTGTTAATTTGTGGAAATAAATAGAAAGATAAATGAATGAATGAATGAAAATAAGAGCTAGTTTGAATGGCCTCTGTGCTTTCCTGTACATCTAGATCTAGCTCAGCACCTTCATGGGATAAAAGAGGACCAGAACATTGAAGTGATTGACCTGAGGTCACAAAGTGGGAGAACTGGGGCTAGAATTTGGAATCTTTTCACTCTTAGTCCAGGGTCCATTCTCCTAAATTATAATTTTTCACCTTCTGTGTGACTTGTGTTAGTCATATTTTTTTGCTAAAACAAGAGTCATCAGTCTTTTTTAGCCTGAGCACCAATAATCAGATTAAGAAATTTATTTAAATATTTATTTAAATTAAATTTAAATTTATTTAAATGTTTATTTAAAAATATAAAAAATAAAAATATGAAACCCATTCTTAGCTGAAGTGCTGTACCAAAATAAATGGTGGTTCAGGTGACTGACCCCTGCTGTAGAAGATAAGATTTTTGAGGCTAGAGAAATGATTTTGTTTCATTTGTTTTTGCATTTCTAGCACCTAGCAACATATATCGGACCTTATAGGTATGTCATAAATGCTTGTTGAATTGAACTGAACTGAGTTGAATATGGATCTTCTTCCAGGGCCCCCAATACTTTGTATTCAATAGAAACTTAATAAAGAATTGCAGAAGAAATGAAATCAATCCTGGCATTTATTATTGGCAGTCTAAAATACAAACAAGAATTTTAGATCTGAAGGGAACCTTAGAGATTATATAATCCAACTTCCCACTTCACTAAGACTCCCACCTCCAACATTCCTAAAAGATGGTCATCGAGTCTTTTGTAGAATGGTTCCCATAATGGAGCACACTGCTTTTAGAGGAAACCTATTCTATGAGACTTCTGTTATTATTAGAAAGATCTTCTACTTTTTGCTATTAAATGCCTATAGTTTGTAGCCCTTGGCAGCCAGTCAATCTATAAGCATTTATTAAGCTCCTACTTCATAGCAGGCACTATGCTAAATACTAGAGATAAAAGAAAGGCAAAAGACAGTCTATTCTCTCAAGGTACTCATGTCATGGTTTAATGGGGAGACAATGAGGAGACACCTGTGTACAAACAAGGGATATACATGATCATTTGGAGATAGCTGACAGAGGATTAGCTAAGGGACATCAGGACATCTTCTTAAATAGGTAGAGTTTTAACTGGAACTTGTAAGAAGCCAGGAGTTAGAGATGAGGAGGGAGAGAATTTTAGGCATGGGAACATCCAGTGAAAATGCACTGAGTTGGGAGATACTCTTGTGCAAGGAACAGCAAGGAAGACTGTGTCACTGAACTGAAGAATACACAGAGATAAAACTGAAACCAGGTTATAAAGGGCTTTGCATGAGCAGGACTTTATATTTGATCTGGGAGGAACCACAGGAGTTTTTTAATAAGGAAGTGATAGGATTGTGTCTGCGTTTTAGAAAGATTAATTCGATTGCTGGAGTGAAGTGAACAGAACCAGGAGAATATTGTATACAGTAACAACAATATTCTGCGGTGATTACCTATGAATGACTTAGCCATTCTCAGCAATACACTGATCCAAGACAATTCTGAAGGGTTTGTGATGAAAAATGTTATTCATTTCTGGAGGAAGAACTGATGGAATCTGAAGGCAAGTCAACACATACTATTTTTCCTTTCCTTATATTTTTGTGGCTTTTTGTCTACATTTTCTTTCACAACATGACTAATATGGAAATATATTTTGCAGGATTGCACATGTATAACCTGTATCATCTCAGAGAAGGGAAAAGAGAAAAAAGGAAGGGAGAGAATTTGAAACGCCAAATTGAAAAAAGTCAAATGTTAAAAAATTATTTTTACATGCAATTGGGAAAAATAAAATGTTATTTAAAAATTGATTACTGAATGAAGGATAGACTGGAGCAGGAAAAGCTTTGAGGAAGGGAGAAAAATCAAAAGGAGTATTTTAATAATCCAGATATGAAGTGATAAGAGCCTGCACCAAACTGGTGACAGTGTTAGAAGCAAGAAGGGTATGTATAAGAGATATACTCTGAAAGTTAAATGAACAAAACTTGGCAGCAGACTGGATATTAGAGGAATGTGTGTGTGAAAATGATGGCTCAAGGAAACCTGGTTTTGAAGCCAGTTTCTGACATCTAATAATGATGCAAACCTGAACAAGTGAGCATGATATGTTCCTTTGTCTTTCCTTCCCCAGGCTGTATTCTGAGTTCTTTCAACTGTTCTCATTATATGGTTTTTTGACATTGCACTATTCTGATGCCTCTCTTTGGTCATAAAACCACTGAATATTAAAGTTGGAAGGGATCTCAGAAGTCAGCCACTTTAGGAATGATGCCTCCATCCCTCCCTACCACCTGCAGCAAGTGGTCTTCTAGTCTCTGCCCCTACTTAGAGAATTTACTCTTCTTCAAGATATCCCATTCCATTTCACACATGTCTCTTAAGATTAGAGGATCATACATCTGGATCTGTAGGCCCCTCAAATGTCTTCTAAGCTACCCCATTTTGTTACAGATGAGGAAACTGAGGCACAGAAACGTGAAATAATTTTCCTAAAGTAACAAAGGGAGAAAGTGTCAAATTCAGAGCATGAGCCCAGGTCATTCTTCCCATTGTGCCATGCTGCTTCTCTGTGGGGAAATTCTTCATATGTTTCCATATTGTCTTTCCTTTAATTTCCACCTTGGTCATCCCTTTTGAATTGGAGAACCCTTCAAATAGTTGAGAACAGTTGTTATGTCTCATTGGGACAGCTGGTTGGCACAGTGGGTAGAGTGCCTGCCTGGAGTCAGGAAGACTCATCTTCTTGAGTCCAAATCTGGCCTCAAACACTAGGTTGGCAACACTAGTCAAGTTACTTAACCTTTTTGCCTCAGTTTTTTAATCTATAAAATGAACTGGAGAAGGAAATGAAAAACTACTTTAGTACCTTTGCCAAGAAAACCCCAAATGTGATCATGAAGAGTCAGATACTACTGAAAAGAATAAACATCATGATTAAAAATGCCTGAGCAACAACAAATTGTGTCCCTGCAAGGCCTAGCTAGATGGCTCGGTGGTAAAAGTGCTGGGCCTGGAGTCAGGGACATCCGAGCTCAAATCCAGCCTCAAACACTCACTAGCTATGTAACCATAGGCAAGTTATTTAACCTCTGCTTGCCTAGAAGGGAAGTAGGTGACTCAGTGGATAGAGTCAGGAAGATCTGAGTTCAAATCTGGCCTCAGATACTTAGCTATATGACCCTGGGCAAGTCACTTAATCTCTGTTTGCTTTAACCCACCAAAGAAGGAAATGGCAAACCATTCCAGTATCTTTGTCAAGAAAATCCCATAGAGAGTATGGTCCATAGGATCATAAAGAGTCAGACACAACTGAATGATTCAGCAACATATGTTTATTAAGTACAGTCCACTCCAATCTAATAAGCATTTGTTAAGCGCTTATTGTATGTAAAGCCCTGTGCTAGGTATACGAGGGCTACAAGGACAAAAATCAAGACAATTCCTATGCTCAAGGAGCTTACATTCTAGGAAAAATCTTATCTTCCCTAGGGTAAATATCCCCAGTTCCTTCACCTGTTGTGTAAATAATGGTTCTGAGTTACCTCACTTTAGTTATCATATTCTATCTTGTCATAGCCAGAACTCAAGATCAGAGTTGAATGTGTGTCTTTGGTAAGTGTCATATCATCAGATTTGCTTTCTTGTTCCAGAATACCAACATACTTTTGAATCTCATTTCTGTCATCTGTTATAGCTGTCCCTCCCAGGTTTGTCATTGGCAAATCTGGAAAGTTGCATCTCATGTCTTCATACATGTACCCACTAAAATGTCACATAGGACCAGCTTGAGAACAAAAACAGGTAGCAAGTTTCCTCTGAGTTTATATTAATGTATTAACCATTGCCATTTGGGTATGATTGTTCAAGCAATTGGAACTCTGCTTGCATTTTATTCAAAATCATATCATGATAGGGAGAAGAAATAATGTTGAAAAGAAAGAAAAATTAGTGAAGAAGTACAAGGAGAAAGGCATAAAGGTAATCAGAAGTAAAAGCCCATCCACAATTCCCTCAGACACCACACTCTGTCCATAACTTGCTTTTCTCTATGTTAAAAGTCAACTTCAAATGGATTGAGGATATAACAATCCTGAGCCTTTCTTCAATATAAACTAGTAATATTTCATTATCATTCAGCCTTCTAACCCCTGATGCTTCCCATACCCTTAGTCATCCTGGCTCTCCAGGTTTTCTTCTGTTTGAATAAACAGTTAGGATGGTTTTAAATAGTATAAGATATTGACCATTTAAAACCATCCTAGCTATTTGTTCAATCAGAAGAAAATAATACATAAATTAACTCCAAGGGACACATTATCTGCATCCAGAGAAAGGTTTGATAAATAGAAGTATGTATAGAATGGTTTTACATATATAATATTCATATATACATATATTTTATATATTACCTATATATTTGTGTCTATATACATATACACACATATTTGTGTCTAATGGTAGCCTCTTTAGAGCAAGGGGAACAAGGAAAATATAGGAAAAAAGTTATGTGATAACTTTATGATATATTTAAAAGGGATAGCAACGGTACATAATAGATTTTCAGTTTCTTGTACAATTATCTTTTTTTTCCTATTCTACTGTTATGGAACTGCTTGTTTTATTTCTTAGGTTCAGAATAAAATAAATAAAATTAAACAACAACAACTCTTAACCATGTCCTCCTAATTTCCTCCTTATATATGCTGGAAAAATCCCCCAACACCTTAGAATAGTACTTCTTATCCTTCTGTGCAAGAAAATACTGGTCAAGAAATTATCTCTATGTATCAAAATTACAATTCATCTACAACCATCTATTACCACCTCAGTTTTGATGGCTAATATTTCACTCATGGAGGGCAATACCTCCCTGTGCTGGTAAACGTCTGAAAGCAACAACTTATGGTGTAGCTTTAAATTTAATCTGCATTATTAATATTTACTCCATCACTTTTTAAAGTTCATACAACTGACAAAATATAAAATTCTGATTTATATTGTTTGCCACCTTCTGAGGTATAAATGTTCACACTGAAAAGTTATCAATTAGTTGGAAGAAATCTGTAAAAGCTGGCTCTGGCATAGCCCTGATCTTCCCCCTCCTAGCCTTCTCATTGGACCATTCCCGTATCCCCTCTCTGCTACCATAGCAGGGCTGCGGGCACATGAAAAACTGGTGAAAGATCAATTTTAAGGGATATAACATTTATGTTGACAGCTGAAAAACAACAGCAGTAAGCAGACAGGGCTGGCAGAAAGAGATCAGAAAGGGAGGGATGAATGTGGTTAAAAATATATTTCCAACCATGAGACCTAGAAGCTACCCAAGGACAGACAGTCAAGTAATGAATTTTATCTATCACTTGATGTCCCAGAAAGGCAGCACTTTAGAGTGTAAAGAGGATTGTGCAGGAGGCAGGGGTGCTGGACTCAGGTCCTTGCTTCCCTCTAAGTCACTGTGGGACCTTGAGTAAGTCATTTCAATTTCCATCAGTAAAATGCGGGATGTAAACTACTAAATCATCTACCATCTCTCATAGCCTTAATATTTGATGATTCTTCCCTCATGCATTTAGGCCCTGTCTGGAGAGGAAAAGGGACTGGGTTGGGGTAGGGATGGGGGAGTGGTTTAGTTAGAATCATTGAAAATTCCCTTCAAATATATAGAAATGAGCTCTTTTCATTAATTTTTGGTTGTAGAATTTCACTGCAGTGGAATTGCAAGGAGCAAAGCTAGCCAACTCTACGGTCTGTTCTCTCTTACTGTATGTGGAATTTTGCTGTAACAGATGTCCACTAGGGTACAGCTGCTAATGGTTTAAAGATTGATGCTTTGGGTAGCTCTAGGCTGGCCATTTTCTGTGAAAGTATTTTTTTAAGTCCCCATGTGGCTTAGTCTCATAGAGTTTCATTTCTTGATTATTAGAGGCAGCAGAGTAGAAAATCATTCTCTCCTCCTCCCCCCTCTCTCTTTCTCCCTTTCTTTCCTTTTTTCCCCTTTCTCTTTCCTCCCTCACTTTTCATTTCTCCTTCCTTTCCTCCTCTCCTTCCTTCTCTTCTTTCCTTCTTCCTTGCCCTTCTCCCTCCCTCTCTCTGTTTCTCTCTTTCATTCTTTCTTTTCTTCCATCCCCAGTGGATAGAGTTATGTAGCTATTCAGGTTTTCATGGTTTAAAAATATGTTTGGTGAAATTACTTTATTACAAATGTAGTTTTTAAAATAATTTCACCAATGTGAAATTGTGTTAGGCACTTTTACAGAAATCATTGTTGAAAGAATTCTGGCATGGAAATATAGAACTTAAAGACTCCCGAGAGATCATTTGGTCTAGCCCCCTCATTTTTCAGATGAGGAAACTGAGACCCAGAGAGGTGGAGAATGTCTAGCCAAAGATACCAAGACAGTTAGTAAGTTGCATAACCAGGAAATGAGGTCCTTAGAAATCCCAGTCCAGTTCTTATTGAGGTATGCCATGGTGAAGTATGCTATGGTCCCTCGCAATCTATTTTTCTTACTACCTTAAAGACTTACTACCTTAAGTCTTTCTATCTTAACTCTCGTTAAACCAAAATCACAAGAAAGGCAACTAACACCACAACAAGTAATAGATGATGGAGTGAAGGAAGCTTGTGAATGTTTTTATAGGTATAGTCAGTAAATTTAACTTTTTCTTGGATGAAGAACCACTTTTGGATTATCATAGACTTAAGGAAGAAAACCCCCTCAAATTTGGAAATGATGATTAGCAGCCCTGAAGCTCCATGTTGGGATAATTAACCAGAGACTCAAGAAGTAGACAAGTCTCCAGTACATCCTGTAATCAAACATGATGTTCTGAAACCCATTCTCCATCATCACCCCCAGATTCAAAGCTAGTCTATGGACATGTCTTTAAACACATTGAAGAAATAAGACATGAAGTAGGGATTGGGGAAGAAAGCATGAAACTTAAAGAGAAAACAGAAAGAAGGAGAATGAGATCATTTGCAAAACCTATTTGGTAAACTGAGTTGAAATGTTCAAGATGGTACAACTCCTTTAATATACTAATCATGGAATTTCTTAGTAATTCAGTTCTTGTTACAGGAAGCAAATGCAGATGGAAGAGATACAGAGAATAAGGTTGGAAACATCTTACTACAAAATGCAATATTTGGAAGAGTCAATCTGTGCAGTCAAATGAGTTGTGCCCAAGCTAGGTTTCAATGTTGACAGAGGGGAGTCTAGAGATCTGCCTATGAAACATTTCAAGCTAGATGTTCTGAAGGCAAATGAGACTTAACATGTTAAAAACCAGAATTCATTATCTGTCCTCCCAACCTCCCCCCATGCCTTGAAAACTTTCTGGTTTCTGTCAAAGGCACAAGTATCCTTCCAGATTTAATTACTATTATTCTGGGTTCTTCAGTCTCCTCACCCCACAGATCCAATTAGTTGCCAAGTCTTAACTATTTCTACCTTCATGACATCTCTTTCGTCTTCACTCATACAAATATCATGTTAATTCTGGACATCTTTTTCGCTCTCTTTTAGATTATTGTGCCAGCCTCCCAAATGGCTATTCTGCCTCAAGTCTCTCACTACTCCAGTCCATCATCCCCAGAGTTGCCAAAATCATTTTCCTTCAGTGTAGATCTGACCTTGTCAATCCCCTAGTTAACAAACTCTGGAGTCCTCCTATATAGGATAAAATAGAAATTCCTCTGTCTACCTTTTAAAATCTGCATTCAGAGTCCATCAGCTGTAACTGGAGCTGGTTAGCATGTTCCAAAATGAATCCTTTGGAATTGCATCCACTGAAGTTTTTAGGAAAAGGGACAGGGACTGTGTCTATGAATTCTTTGCTTAGAGAACTCCCACATGAGGAAACATCCTCCTCTACCAACTCAGGTTAGCACTTTCCTGAAACTTTTAGCCTCAGGAGATTGTCTAGAGGGACTTTCCCAGAGTTACCCAATCGGTACACATTGGAGCAATGACTTGATTGAATATTTTTCTGGCTTCGAGGCCCTCTCCCTAGTCATTAGGCTATGCTGTCTCTCCACTAATTGTTTCTATGTCCTAAAGCTTAACTCCAACTAAAAGCACATCTTCCCTTCTAGACTATTCTATATGTTCAATTTCACACAGTTCACAGATAGGAGGGTTTAAAATAAGGTCTCATTTGGGAGTTTTTCTTCTTTCATTACTTTGTCAAGTGTTCAAATGACCTGCCCCCCATTTAGATATCTAACTGCCTGAGGGGTAAATGTAAGTGAGCCCTCATTTTGTATATGATTCTCATGATAATGACACTCTCCAGGAGTATTGGAAACCTATGGATAGCTCACCTGAAATGATTTGAGGAAACGTTGCGGAGGGCATTCTCTTTTGGGACAATTTGGTTCTTTCTTCATTAGATATAAAAGAAAATCAAAATCAACTTGATGTAACTCTCAGCTGTGCCTGTGGCAGTTCTCTCTACCACTGTGCAGTGTGTCACATTAGAAATGTGCTGCACTGTGCTGAATCTGTAGGAGCAGGACCCAGATTCAAAATCTCTCTCTGATAACTATTATTTCTGGACCTTTTGACTAGTGATTTCATCTCTCTGGCATATAACTTCTTCATCCATTGTAAGTGGGGGCTTCAACTATAAAGTAGTTACTAAGACCCCTTCCAGCATTAAAATCTATGTGTAAAATGTCCCCATTAAAGTTAAAAATGGATACATATTAACTTAGACGAGATCTTCCTCTTTCCCTTTATGTCTTAACAGCCTCTAGGTTGCTTTAATTCAGTATTTTCTTTCTTTCTTATCTGCTGGCACAATTTAAAAAATCTGTCTGTTGTTCTTTCCTTTCTCTTTCCATCTGGTCTTTCAAATTTGTCTTCCCATGTGAATGTTTCTTACTGAAACTGCCTTTTCTAAGTTACCAGAGATCCCTTCACTGTCACATGCAATGATCTTTTTTCAGTCCTCATACTTCCTGACTTCCCCTGCACAATATTAGCTACCTTTTCCTCTGAGATCTTCTCTCTGAATTTTCCTGACACCATTCTCTCATGGTTTTCCTCCTACTTGTTTAATTGTCCTTCAATTTCCTTTGATGGATCAGTATTCATTTTCCTCTCTTTAACAGTGTTTGTCTCCCTTCTCCTTCACCCTTCTCCTTAATTTCCCTGTTTCTGTCAAGGACACTACTCTCCTTTCAGATCCTCTGGTTCTTATCTTCCCACATCTAATCAATTCCTAAATCTTCAGTATATTAAGCAACATTTCTAAAGCATGGGTCAAATGTCATTCCCCTACTTAATGAATTCAAGTGACCCTGGAAGCCTCTAAGATCAAATACAAATGCTGCTAATTGGCATTTAAGACCCTTTATAATCTGGCTGGGGGTGCAGCTAGGTGGCAAAATGGATAGGGCATAGTGCTTGGAACCAGGAAGACTACTCTTCCTGAGTTCAAATCTGGCATCAAACACTTACTAGCTACATGACTGTAGCGAAGTCACTCAACTTTGTTTGTCTCAATTTCTCAGCTGTATAATGAACTGGAAAAGGAAATGGTAAACTACTCCACTATCTCTGCAAGAAAACCCAAAATGGGTTTAGGGAGAGTTAGTCATGAGAACGAACAACAACCTGGCTGCTACTACATAACCTTATTTTACATGATTCTCTTTTGCATACTCTATTGTCCAGCCAGTCTGGCTCCCTTGATCTTACATCCCATGGACAAAGGTTCATCTTCCCTCTATGAGTCTTTGCAATGGAAGTCTTCCATGACTGGAATGTACTTCATCCTTACATCTGACTCTTAAAATTTCTATCTCTCTT
The DNA here is from genome assembly GCA_028658325.1 of Potorous gilbertii. Classification (NCBI taxonomy): domain Eukaryota; kingdom Metazoa; phylum Chordata; class Mammalia; order Diprotodontia; family Potoroidae; genus Potorous; species Potorous gilbertii. Next base: position 502,147,362 of record CM053771.1, on the reverse strand, counting down.
TGAAGCTTAGCTTCAGTTCTCTTCTTAAAATAGCCCTTACCTATTCTTCTGTTAGGGTCCCCAAAGATATTGCTCTGTATATATCTTCTATATACTTTGAATTTACTTACAGGAATATTTTTTCTTTCTCTATGTTGCATTGTAAGCTCCTTGAAGGTAGAGAATGTTTCATTTTGATCTGTTTTTCCTTTAATAAGGTATAATGCTGGGCACATGGTAGGTGCTGAACACACATTCACTGCTTGATTGTTATATTCATTCCACTATTTTCTCTTTGGGTATTCTCTTTATGCATTCATATGCTGGCTGTTTTCTTTCTGAATATCTGTTGCTGGCTCTAATCTAGTCACCATTTTGGAAATCCCTTATCTATTTTTCAATTTGTCTCCTCATTTTCCTCCTTGTAACATAGAATTTTTGACACAGGTCAGGGATCAACTAGTTTTCTTTCAGAAAGAGCATTCTGAAGCTTTATACAATCTTCATGCATTCTTCAAGTCATTCTTCATGGCTTTTCTTCATCTACCATCCAAGGCATTTTTTAAAACTTCCACTCTGTGGCAGATACTGTTCTAAGTGTAAAGTGAAGGGATATAGCAGACAACTGAAGCAGTAGCAGCAGTAGCAACAGCAGCAGCAGTAGCAGCAGAAGAACAAAAACAAGAAGAAGGAGAAGAGGGAGGAGGAGAACAACGTGATGATGATGATGATGATGATGATGAAAGAAGACTAGATGGCACACTGATTAGAGCACTTGACTTGCAGTCACAAAGATTTGAGTTTAAATCTTGCCTCTGACACTAGCTGTGTGACCCTGGGTGAGTCATTCCACCCCTCTAAGACTCATTTTCCTTATTTGTAAATAAGGATAGAAAAACAGTGAGTATCAAATGAAATAATAAAATAAAGCACTTTGTAAATCTTAAATCACTAGATATATGTTAACTATAATTATTAATAATTATGTGATTGTGTAATAAGACTTAATGACAATAATTAGAATAGCTAACATTTATTCAGGACTTTAAGGTCTGCAAGATACTTTACAAATATTATCTCATTTGATACTCAGAATAACTGCGGGAAGTAGAAGCCATTTTTTCCTTCATGTTTCAAATGAAGAAACTGAGGCAAACAGAGGTTTAATGACTTTGCCCAGGCTTACACATTCCATGGTTCAGACACAGGATTTGCACTTGTCTTCCCAAGCCCAGTGCTGTTTCCATTGTTCCACCTAGGTGCCTCTCATTCTGAAGTCAAAACTCAATGGTGAGAATAGATAGATAGATAGGTCGATAGATAGAGTATCTCTTGAGTCCTTACTATGTTCCAGGCACATAATACTCCTCTTAATATATATTTTTGGAGAGGAAAATGGAGATACTTGGAAGGTATCCTAAGGAAAATGCATACAACATCAATTAAATACAAGTACTGTCACCCTAAGGCAACTATGGAAAGATGAAAACTTCACAACAAAAATGAAAAAAATTGATGAACATTTACAGCCCACATGATAAACTGATTAAAAACTTATAGGAGTGGTTTTGAAGCAAGCAGACAGATCTTTATGAAGCAACAATAAAGAGATTTGTCAAAGATAACTGAAAGTGATTGACTTCTGGATGGATCCAATGAAATCTAAGCTCCAAGAATGCAATCAACAGGCTCTCCATGGACAGTATCCACTTGAACTCAATCAATAATATGGTGACAAATAAGTACGAAACAAATGGATCATGTAGATTTGTTTACAGAAATAGAGGGATTTGTAATGGCAATTCAAGGCTAGGTCATGTTCGCTAGAAATTATGGACAGGCCATATTTGAGTAAACTGGATTTAAAAACAAATGCAGGTTATGTAAAGAAATACTAATATTTTGCAACACGTCACTAAGTGGACAAAAATTTAGTACCTGTCAAACATGTAAGCACAAAATGAGATGGCAGTCAGAATTACATATCAGAAGCTTGCTATCTTTCATAAAGTAACAGATAAGAAATTCTTATTCTACAAATATAGATCTCATAATATCCTTGAGAATCCAACAGATTAAGTGTACTGGACCAAGATGATTATCACAGATAGAATTGTTACCCATGTATGCTTGAATGCTAGTGATCCATTAAAAAAAATGTTAAGAACCATATTTTCAATGGATGTTGCCATACCAAATAGGCAGCATCTCCAAGATCTATGGAACAAAAAACTTTAAAAATACAGAGACTTAGCAGATGAAATAAATATCATGTGAGAGTACAATGAGACACATATCATCCTTGTCATCATGTCTGTTATCCCAAAGCTAATAAAGATGAGTTCACCTCATACGTCTTTTATTTAATTACAAAAAGGAACTAATGTATTCCTTTATTCAAAAGTCTGCCTATATGAAATGATACTGGAATGATATGGAATGACTTGTTTGAGAATGCCTTCTATCTGAACGCCATTGGAAAGAAAAGAGATTGAATAATAGTAACAAATTGAAATACACTTATTAATCACCCAATATTACAAACAGAACAGTCCCTACTGTGTTGAGTATATGTGTTTGTATATGTATGTCTGTTTATATGTGTATGTATATATGCACATATACTCTGTTTTGTAGTTATTTGATATAGATTATATATATATATATATGAATGTATATACGTATCTACTCACATATATGTATACTCATAATCTGTATCAAATAACTACAAAGTAAGTAAGCTGAAGATGGAGGGAGAAGCTGTAGAAACAGGAAACGCCTCATAAAAGAGATGCCACTTGGAACAAAAAATAGGCTGAACTTTGCAGAAAACTGAGGATCATAAAAGGTAGCAGACAAGAAAGAAAGCACTCTTGGGATTGGGCACAGAAATGGGACATGGAACATGTAGGAAGAACAGCAAGGAGGCCAGTTGGACTGAACCATACAGTAAATAAAGAGCATTAATTGTATGTTATATTTAGAGGAAAGGGGATGTAACTGCAGTTTTGGAGCCCAGGGGAGTAAGTGATCATCATTATCACATGCTTTGTAGAAGGTCTGGGGATAGATTGGAAAGGGGAGAGATCTGAGTCAAGTATACCACGTAGGAGGTTATTTTGATAGTCTAGGTCAGAGGCAATTCAAGCCTGAATTAGTGTAGTTATGGTGTGAGTAGAGACAAGTAAGAGATGCTCTGGAGGTTGAATTGCAAAGACTTGATAACCAGTTGGACATGGGATGGAAGAGAATATGAAGTACAATCTAAAAGGCTTAGTCCAACCTTTTACTTTGCATATAAGGAAACTAAGACTCAGTGACTTGCCTACTGTCAGACTCAGCTAATAGTGAGCCTACAGACTATGGACTTACTTGCCAATACTTTTATTTAGTTACCCCTAATCGGTCATTTTATCAACCTGTGCAGTAATCTGCAGAACAGTAAACATCCAAGAATATAGCAGGATAGCAGTCTGGCCCAAGATTCTTTCACAGTGCCTTTGAACTTGATGAAGAAAATTAGATAACAACAATAAAAATTTCAACTGGCATTTATATAGTGCTCAATGTACATCGTTTGATTTGATTTTCCTAACAACCCTGTGGGATCATCGATCAATCAACCAGCAAGCATTTACTGAGAGACAACTATGTGCTAGGCAATAAGAATCCAAAGATAAAAATGCAATTGTCCTTGGTCTCTAGTCACTTAAATTCTGTTCAAGGAAATAACGCACATGTATTTAAATAAAATGAAATTTATACAAAGCAAATGCTTCAATGCTGCAGCTCTTATTATCTTTACTTTTCAAAAGATGAAACTGAGACTGTGAAAGGTTAAATATCAGATTCCTATGAGTAGAGTCTCAGGCAGGATTTTAATCTGGGACTTTCTGATTCTGAGTTCAGTGCCCTATGCTTGATATCACTCTATATTCCTCATCTGTAAAATGGGTTAAGCATATCTGTGGTAGCCTTAGGTCAGAGGCAATTTGAACTTGAACTAGGGTAGTTGCACTGTGAGTACAGAGAAGTAAGAGATGTGAAAGTTGAATTGAGATGACTTGGTAACACACAATAGGTTTCTTTGTGAGACTCAAACAAGCGAATGGATGAAAAATGCTTTGCAAAACTAAAACATTCTATGAATGTCTATTATTATTAATCATCATCATCATTAACCTGATAATTCCTGTTATTAAAAAAAAGTTCAAGGGACCATAGCAATTATTTTGTAGTGCCGGGATTTTGTTGTATTGAATATTGCTGGAATTAAATAAACTGTTGGCTCTGTCTTACCACTTTTTGTTAAATACAATAGTATTTGTTTTAACAAAATAACTACTACTTATGTAAGTCTGTGAATATGTGGAATTGGGCACAGTATCTGTTTTCTATGCCTATCTTTCAATATTATCTAATGTTCATTACATCAAAAATCTTACCAGGTAGTTAAAAAATGTTAGCTTAAACCAGATTGCATCCTTAAGTAGCAATTACAAAGGCTCTTGCATTAGAGTATGGTTCCTAGGCGTCAAAATCCACATCTCTACAAGATGAGAAAACATGTCATGTATCTAGCCAGTAGATGTCTCTGTTACACTCACCCACCATTACAGAACACTCTAATGAATGAGAAGCCTTGGGAAAATGGATTGGGAAAACATAGTTTCTCCCTCCTTCCTTCTACCCCTCCCCGCCACCAAACATTCATCCTTACCCTCATCCTTCCATCTGAAGGTTTCTGATCCCTGGTCCTGCAGGTAATTGGAGAGTGCAGTAATTTTGGCTTGAGGCATGCTTCCTGTGACTTCATGTCTATTTCAAGAGTCAAAAGGCAACTGAAGACTTTTTCTAAAGAGGCGACATGTGAAGTACTCAACATTGCATCACTGAGTCATAATAATTAATTACATACTGAGGTGAGAAGACATTCCGAATCTAGGTGGTTAACTCATCCCACGGATGTTTAAAATACTACTTCTATGGGGGAAGGGGAAAGGGGAGTATGAGTAAGTAGCAAAGTTGGAGTCCAAAGCCAGCTTTGACAATGGACCTTCGTATTTGGATTGATGGGTCTTCTAAAGCACCTTTTTGGAGTCATGGATCCCTTGGGTAATCTGGTGAATCTTTTGAATCCATCTACTTTTATATTCATAAAATGAAATACATAAGATTACAATATAAATCAATTACATAGAAATAAAAAGATAATCTATGAATTCAGATGAATTAATTTTTCTGAAATCTTGTATGACTCCTTGTTTAAGAATCCCTGTTCTAAACGTTTCTAATCATGAGATTCCACTATTACATTTTTTGGGTGAGATGAAGGTACTTCATTCTATAGAAAGATACAGTCAGAGGGAGAAAGGGGCCATCATTGTCACTTTGTTAATAATAGTTGAGCTTTACAAGGTGTTCTTGGTGAGGCATAGAGCAGGTTAAAAAAAAATCACAACCTAGGACCATTGGATTTAGAGCCAGAAGGGACCTTAGGAATCCGTTAGTCCAACCACCTTATTTTATTGATGAGAAATGAACCTAAACAGATTCATTTGCTCAAAGAATCTAGAGAGCTGGGTTTGAATCTTTGGAAACTTATCTGTTATAAGTCCCTTTGTTTCTCTGATCCTCCATTTCTCATTCTGTGAAACTGGAAAAATACTACTAGTGGTGCATGTCTTACGAGGTTGCCATCAAACTTAAATGAGAGTATGTAAAGTGTTTTGTAGACCTGTGATTTTATCACTGTTGGGAGGACCTGGTGAGCAGTTTCCTTTAGCAGTGCAGATTCTCACCTTGTTTTGTTATGATTAAGTGATTTGAACAGGGTCACATAGCTTGTGTGTGTGTGTATGTGTGTGTGTGTGTGTGTGTGTGTGTGTGTGTGTGTGTGTGTAGAGGAGGCTGCATCCAAATCCAATATTTTTTCAACTACATTGCCAGTATTTCACCTTATTTTATCAATGATTGAAAGTAAGTTCATTTGTATATAAGAATATTAATTCACGTGTGACCCTGATATATCCAGATCAGCTAGGTGGCACAGTGGATAGAGTGGTGGGCCTGGAGTCAGGAAAACTCATCTTCCTTAGTTCAAACCTGATCTTAGAAATTAACTGGCTGTGTGACCCTGGGCAAATCACTTAACACTTTTTGCCTCAGTTCCTTATCTAAAATGAGCTGGAGGATGAAATGTTAAACCACTCCAGTACCTTTGCCAAAAAAATCCCAAATGGGGTTTTGAAGAATTGGACACAACTGAAATGACTGAACAACAACCTGCTGCATTTATGTGCTATGTGAAACTCACAAACAGCTGAGGCTGAGTGGGTATTAGAGTCAGCTTTTTTGTTGTTATTCTTGGCAATAGGACAACTTTTGTCCATTTTGACAAGTGTTAATATAGAGAAAGTGAACAAGTATTTATCGAATGCCTGTGGTGGTTGGTTCATTGTGTCTGACTCTCTGTGACCCCATTTGGGTTTTCTTGGCAGAGATACTGGAGAGATTTGCTGTTTTCTTCTCCAGCTCATTTACAGATGAAGGAACTGAGGCCAACAGGGTTAAGTGACTTGCCCAGGGTAACACAGCTAGTAAGTATCTAAGATGGATTTGAACTTAAGGTCTTCCTACTCCATTCCCAGTCAATCAGTGTGCTAATCACTTTGCAAATGTTGTCTTACTTCATCCCCACAACAACCCTGAGAAACAGGTACATTGATTTATAGCTGAGAAAACCAAGGCAGGAAAAGGGAAGTATCTTAGGCATGATTTGGATGCAGGATTTCCTAACTCCAGATCTAATATTCTATCCACTGCATCACCTAGCTGCTCCAGTAGCCTATGGGTGATATCATAGTACCTTTGGAGTAGTGGAGAAAGACAATTTGGGTCTGAGTCTGGCCTAATAGGTAAAATAAGAATAATAGCTTAAAGGCAGTGAAGAGATGAGGGATAGAATTGAATAAAGACAGCTTATGGCTAAGTGGATAGAGCCCTGGATTTGGAATCCGGAAGATTCATCTCATTAAGTTCAAATCCAGCCTCAGATACTTAAGAGCTGTGAGACCCTGGGCAAGTCACATAACCCTATTTACCTCAATTTCCTCATCTATAACATGACTTAGCGAAAGAAATGGCACACTACTTCAGTATCTCTGCCAGGAAAACTCCAAAATGGGGTTATGAAGAGTTGGACACAATTGAAACAACTCAACAACAGCAAAATGCCATTGGATTAAGACCTAGGAAAAATGAATTCTAGTTCTTGCTCAGTCACAACTACCTGAGCATGACATTTCAACTAAATGATTCTAAATGTGTAAGATGGGAGAATCCTACTAAGCGATCGCTGAGATATTTTGTAGCTATTACATTCTATTACTCTACATTCTGTGGTCACAGTTATGAAACTATTCTGCAGTCCCTGGAGAGCTGAATGGGAGAACTTCTTTCAATAATAACAGCTAACATTTGTATGACGCTTAAAGGGCTTTACTTTTTATCTCTGGGCTTTCTATACACTATCTCACTGGAGCCTTGGGACAACCCAAAGAGATAAGTACTATAAGTATTTCTGTCCTTATTTTATAAGTGAGGAATCTGAGACTGAAAGAGGTTTGTTTTTGGTCACAGACATAGTAAATGTCGAGGCACAGCGGATGGAGCTGCCTTGGAGTCAGGAGGAGTTGAATACAACTTCGACGTTGTCTTACTTGCTGTGTGACCCTGGGCAAATTACTTAATCCAAAATGACTCCAAAAGAAAAAAAATATGATAAATGTCAGAAGTAGGACTTGAACTCAGGTTTTCCTAGTTCAGATTCTAGAATTATCTATTCTTAGATAAATAAATAGACATTCCAGTGAAATTGTCAGGACCATCTTTCTAGGAAGAAGAGGGATGCCACTTCCTTTCAGATGTTGTGTAGATCACTTTGTCTCCGTCAGCCTCAGTTTCTTTGTTTGTTAGAGGACACCTGTACACTGGACTGTAGAAAGCATCAAATGTGATGACGGGTGGAAAAAGGCTTTGAAAAAGCAGAAACTGTTATAGGCTTATATGGTGATACATTGATTGACAAGGTCGGCAAACCTTTATTCTAGAAGCCAAGAGATGAGATTCTCACCTCAGGCCATATTAACTACACATTTTTAATTGTGATTTTTCTTCTAAGAAGGATCAGAGATATGGAGTCGGCAAGTATCTTAGCGATCATCCACTTCATAGGTGCTTAATCTAGAGTCCAAGAACTTGTTTTTGGAAAAAGTCTGATAACTATTTCAATATAATCCTTTCTGTAATTCCATATATTTTATTTTATGCTTTAAAAATAATATTCCGAAAAGGGACACATAGGCTTCACTAGACGGCCAGAGGTGTCCAGGAAACAAACCAAAAAGGTGAAGTACCACTGACCTTTTCTAACCTCTTCATTTTGCATATGAGTAAAGTGCCTCTAAGAGGTGAAAGTGTAGGGTATTCACTTTCAACACTTAATGTGGCGGAAAAATCAGCGGATTTGGATGGGAGTTTCAGCTCTGCCATTTACTAGGTGGGGGGCTTTGGGCAAGTCACTTAATTTCTCTAAGTCTCGGTTTCTTCATCTGCAAGCTTGGAGATAACAAAATGCGTCTCCTCACAACGACCGGACAATGTCCATTTTCCAGATGCCTCCACCGGGGTTCAGAGGTTAAGTGATGGGACTTGTTTAGGATCTCACAACTGCTCAGCCCAGTGACAAATTCAAGAGGCTGGTCCAGCTCTGCTTTCCTCACTGTCCTAGCTTTTGTCCTCCCCATTGCTGACTGGGGTGGATGGAGGAGAAGCTTCTTTTCCCAGTACCACGCTCGATGTCCAGTTTGCGTGTTTCCTGTCCCCTCTATTCCTGTCTGCACACCTGCGTGTACCCCGGGATTTTCCTCGGGCACCTGTGGGCGCCCAGTGACTGACACCACGTCCAGCCTCTCCTGGCCTCGCTGCCCCTCACCCCCAGCTTGCACCCAGTGCCGGACTCGGGAGTGGCACCAGACGCTTCCTCTCCCAAAGGGGAGCCCTCTTTCGCCTCCCTCGCGGGTGGCAGCAGAAACCAGCACAGGATGAAGGCACTCTAGAACTGGGCATGCTCAGTAGCCGGGGCACGTTTTGGTCGCGAGTAGGAGGATTTCGCACTCCCCCGGCCATGGGGGAGGGGCGAGCAGCCAGGACGCCGCCGCCGCCGCCGCTGCCGCCGCCGCTGTTGCATCTGCACTCGGGGGCCGCAGGCGGAGCTCAGCATTCCACTCACTGGTGCAATAGGACAGCCCAGCTCCTTCGGCAGAGGAGCCGGTAGCGCGACCGCGTCCACAAGTTGCTGGGACCCGGATCCCGAGCTCTCTCCTCCTCCTCCTCTCTCTCTCCCCGTCTTTATCCTCAGCCCGGTCCCTCCCTTCTCCCACACGGGTGGCTGTTCCTGCTGCTTGGTTGGGGACAGAACGCACTGCCCACTAATCCAGAAAAGCAGATGTAAGCAAGACCCCCGCCCCCAGCCCCCAGCTGCTTCCAATCGCAAATCAACAGGGTCTTCCTGCGCCTCTTCTCTGCCCTATCCCAAAGGGTCAAAATATGTGGCAGCCGGCAACCGAGAGACTGCAGGTAAGCAAGCAGGGAGGGAGACCGAACCGGGTTTGCTTGACTGGGCGCGCAGAAGGGAGAGGGGAGAGATAGAGAAAGCACAGGAAAAGAAGCAAACGGAGCCGTAATTGCAGGGGATGGAGACTGGGCTCAACTGCTACATTTTGGTTCATAAGAAAACCACGTAAGATGGGTTGATTAGGACTTGCCTCTACCAGTTCAGAATGGGGCCATGCACCTCATCAATATTTGTTATGGATGATGAAATAGACCCAGAGAGATAAAGGGGTGTGTGTGTGTGTGTGTGTGTGTGTGTGTGTGTGTGTGTGTGTGTGTGTGTGTGTGTGTGTGTAGGTTGGGGGGCTTCTTTCTTTACACAACTTTTAGCTGGGCGCTGTGTATGTGTGTGTGTGTATGTGCGTGTGTTTGTATATCGAATAGCACTTTCTTTCCAGAGATTTTTAAATTGCATTCCACTGACAGAATTTACTGGTCTGGGGTTAGGTTTCTTGAATCCAGATGTTTTTTTCTGCCTTCAGGAAAGACAGAACAGATGATTTGCTAAAGCATCCGTTTTGCCAATATAATTACAAAAAAAAATCACACACACGCTCTATTTAGCTTGGTAACGTGATGTTATTTTGTTTCTGGTTTTTGGCCATTATCTCTTTTCCCTCTTCTGCAAGTCAGAAGTTAAGAGTAGCCTGGACTAGTCAGTTATTGGGTCATCCCCTCAGCATTCAAAAGTTTTCATTGACACGAGCTGAACTGCAAGCAGGCATTAACTGCGTTTGACTTACGTTCTGGTGCCAGGGAGTTGGGGGAGGGAGGCAGGAGGAAACGGGAGGGAAGGGGCATTTGGGCACTGGCTGAAAGTTGGACAAGTGTGGTGGTTTCAGCAAGGAGCTTGCACTGACACACATTGAGGTCTCCGACTTGCCCTTGCTTCTGGCTTCTACCCCGGCCATTAGCTCTTAAATATTCTCCAGATGGACAGGCAGATCAATTGCCAGATGAAATTTACAGAATCTCGCAGACAAACTTTTGGCAGGCCTGGATCAACATTGTCTAATAGTAAACTATGAAGGATTGTTGAAGTGGTAAAATAAAAAAGAAAAAACCAAAACCCCCAAATATCCTTCTGGATCGAAAATAGTTAGGAAGACCTGAGACCCTTGGAAATGGCCTCAGCAAGTTACTTTGTAGTGTTCTCTTTAACTGGGGAGAGGATACCCAAACATAGACCAAGCCTGATCTTTAATTTGCATGTTAGCCCTTGGAAAAAGGGAATGGATGTGCCAAGGACTTCAATATTTGACTTTAAAGGAAAAAAAAATCCAACAACAAATGAATAAAATGGCCAGAAAACAGTATCTGATTTGCTTCCTTCACCCTCTCCGCTCCATTATCTTCCAAAGGGTGTCCTAAAAACCTTAGTGCAGACTTCAGATAGCACTAAGACTTTTGGGACACCCTGTTTTTTAGGTATTCTGTATTAATTTATATGTGTACCTGCCATTACTCCTGATAGATTGTAAGTTCCTCAAGGGTAGGAATAGTTTTATTTTTCTCCTTGTATCCCCATTGCTTGCACATGTAGGTGCTTAATAAATGTTTTTTGAGTAATCATTTCAAAGGAAACCTGGACTCCTTATTGGTGGAAGAAGGTTTTCCTTACCAGATTTTTCCTTGTAGGCTTTGCTCAGCAACAAGGTGCAGAGAAGGCCTTCATTCAGGTGAACTTCTCCCAGGATATATATTATGTATGTATGTATTTTGTATATGCATATATATGTATATATATATATATATATATATATATATATATACACACATATCATATACATACCACATGATGCAAAAGAGATATAGGTTGATGTTGATATATCCATATACACAATCCATATGATGTATATGTATATAAATCTATGTATATAGGCATACACAAAAGTATTTATATAGGCATACCTGTACATACACACAGGCTCAGATAACATTACATTAACTTGTTCCAAGTCTTGACTGAGGGAAGAATTGAATCCAGGGCCCTCTGACTCTAGACCAGAGGAAGTGCTTTTAAGGATAGCTTGTCCCACTGTGTCACCACCATGGTAGTGTAGTGGGTATGTGCACTGGCATAGATTTCTTATTCTTCCTTCCAAGGGTTCATTTTTTTTTGTGTGTCATTAATGTCCTAGATGAACCATCTCTTGGGAACGAACCCTTGTGGAGGAAATGCCAGAGTCCTTGATGCTTTTCCTGTGGCTAGGTGTTCGTATGCTTCTGAGTTTCTAAATTTTTGTCTATTTAAGTTATTCCTATTCGTCCTATTTTACTTAGGAAAGTGTGTGAGCTCCAAAGTACATGACCCTTGGCAAGCAAACTCTCCTGGCTTGTGTTCTAAATGGTGATATTCCCTTACTAGAAATATCCACTTTCTTTTCTATGAAATGTACAAATGTGTTGTTTGGAATGATTTTGGGAATGATTTGTGCTTGCAGTACATGTATTTCATTTTGAAGTAGTCCCTTGAAATATATAAGGGATAAAATATGCTTTATGCCTTCCTTAGCTAGGACAGCAATACAGTTCACTGTGGATTAGAACTGTCTTGGTTGAACGTTATTTACTGACATAGGATTTGCATGACGGTTCCTGATGCAGTATCATTAATGGTTTTATGTTTCTTTCAAAATAAATAGAAGTACAACTTTAGCTAACCCTCTAGTTCTAAAGGCAATATGACTGATAAAGAAAATTTTAATCAGATTTTTATTTTTATTCTTATTTTTTGGAGGGGGAGGGGGACAATTTATGGTAAAAGAAAGGAGATTAAGAATTTGCTAGTGACACAATTAAATATGTGTATATATGTGGTTCCCTTTGTTACATTGTCCTTCTATTTAAAAAATATTTATATATATTTATTGGCACAGAAAATATAATAATACAGAAAAAAATCTTGTTCCCTGGCTACCTGAGACAGCAGGATGCTTTGCTGTGCCCAGAATTTTTCACAAAGAGAATAATCCAGGTGGACAAGATTGGATGATCCATAACCTTATATCTCTGTAAATCAGAGCCCAGCATGTCTCTGTCCTTTCAGGCCTCACTGACTTGGAAAGAGCCCTCTTTGTCCCCTCAAACATACTTTATTAATATTTAATCCAAACATACATATTCAGAGGGGCCAAAGTGAAGGAGAACAGTGAGGAAACAGAGAGCTCCCTTGTGGGATGGTGAAATCAATTTGTAGTCTCTACACTAAATATCCAGAAAGAAGGGAAAAAATAAAACTAGCCATTTTTTTATTCCTTTTCGTAGTTAGATGTCAGTTCAAAGGTTTTGCTTCTTTGGTATTTGAGTCCAAGAGGGCTGACTGGGCAGAGTACTGACGAGAACTGACAGCCAACTTTGACGAGGTCTTTATTATTTGAATCCAGCAACTTGCATCCTGGCTCTGGGGGTGGAATCCTTGATCTGTTTTGGTCATTTCTCTTGCCAATCTCTTTGCCAAGGAGTGTAATGGTTATGTTTTCAGCCTTGGGGTTTAGCTCTTTTCCTCTGGGTACATGAACAGGCAAAGAGACTTGTTGCCTTAAGTATGACCCTTCCTCTGCTGGGTTATTTCCCATTCAGTCACGCAAACTGCCTCAAGTCGATCTGCTGCCTTGGATTTTAACTTGGCTCCACTTCCTGCACTTCGTGCCTCTGCCCTCAGTGGAAGTTACCCCCATTAAAAATATAACCGGATTAAAAATGGGTGTGCGCCCTTAAATACCAAGCTCATCCTTCTTGTAAATGACAACATGATAGCTTCCCTGTTCACCTTCAGTCATGCACAATGAATTTTGCTTTGGAGGAATCCAGGGGATTATGAATTGTTGAAAGAAGAATTGAATGAAGCACTTTTCTAAGAAAGTACATGGTTTCATTTTCCTTCCTTTAAATAATATAACTCAAAGCCCTAATTTATATATAGGAAGGATCCCTATCTTTAATGCTGTCCTGGGTAGACCAAAATCTATATGTGTTTTGTAGCTGTCATTGGAAAAATTCTGTCCCTTAGAAGTAAATTGACTTGTGATTTCGAACCTGCAGAGAAAGTGGGTACAGTTAACTGCGGTCATAGGGAGTGTTCTCTCTTGGCTCTTTCTTTAGTGACCCTATTATCTATATAATGTTGGAGACTAGCAAAGCAATAAGGGGTGGAGGAGAAAGGCCAACATAGCAAATATTTAGGTAAGATCTAGGGATATGTGAAATATACAACTCTCTCACTTCCCCATCCCCGCCAAAGTAGCCTCTTTGAGGGAGGGGAAATGCTGTTTTTTTTTTTTTTTGTTTTGTTTTCTTTTTTATCCTTATCACATAGCATGACACCTTATTGGTTCAGACATGCTATTTCAATAGTGGAGGGACACTCTCAGTGTGGAAACTCCCTCCACTGCTACATTTATACAACTTACTATAAGTTAACTTTCTTTAGAGTTGCTTGGTGATACTGAGAGGCTGTCACGTGCCTATGATTTAGACCAGGCCTTCTTAATCTAAGATCCATAGATAGATTTCAGAGGGTTTGTGAACTTCAATTGGGAAAAACTACATTGTTATTGTAGTATAATTGATTCTCTGCAGTCCTCTGTATTTCATTCCATGCATTTGAAAACATTATTTTGAGAAGAGGTCCCTAGACTTCACCAGACTACCAAAGGGGTTCCTTGAAATACAAATATTAATAACCTTAGTGTAGATATTGCTAGCATGGATTAGAAGTGGGACTTGAAAGAAGGGCTTTCCAGATTTGAGAGGGAACCTTAATCTATTTCTCTACTTCTTGCCTTGTACATAGTAGGTGCTTAATACTTGAATGCATGAATGGATTTATGTTATGCTTTATGGAAAGTATAATTATGAGAGCTTCTATCTCCTAATGTCTTATGTTAGTAAAAAATTGGTACTAAGGTCTCAAAGTCTTGACTTGCTCGTTGAAGCCAAGGTTTCTTCAAGGAAGGGCTCAGAAATGGAGTGTCCATCTTCCATTTCAGCCATCAGTCATCCAGTGACTCCCTATCACCTCCAGGATCAAATGCAAAATACTTTGTTTGGGATTCAAAGCCCTCCACAACTCATACTCCCCACTCCCACCTTTCCAGTCTTATACCTTACTCCCCACCATGTACTATGTGATCTAGTGTAAATTCCGTAACTAAGATTCTGCATCTCTCAGCTGCTGGCATTTTCTTTTTTGGCTGTCCCCTATGCCTGGAATACTCCCCTTCCTCAAATCCATCTACTGGCTCTCTTGGTCTCCTTTAAGGCTCAACTAAAATCTCATCTACAAGAAACCTTTCCTGAATTGTTTGCATGTTGTCTCCTTCCCTTAGACTATGAGATTCTTTTGTCTTTTTATTTTTTGTATCTCTAGCACATAGCACAGTAGAGGTACATAGTAGATTCTTAGTAAATGTTTTTTGATTGATGGTTATAAAACTGGCTTCATTGAGTTGAGAGGCTCATCTCTAGGGTGACTCCAGGCTGATGAATTCTTTGTCCAAAGCAACTCTTAACTATTTCCTAAGTTATGGAGGAAATGTAAGATGAATGTCCATACTGATGACATTTCATATCCTTCAGATATTAAAACCTTCATTGGAAAAGTGTTTTATAGTGCTTTAAGAGGCAGCTAAGGGAGCGTCCTGGACCTGGAGAATCCAACCCTGAATTCAAATCCTGACTCAGACTCTTATTAACTATGTGAGCTTGGGCAAATCACTTGATGTTTCTGTCTTAGTTTCCTCTCCTGTAAAATGGAGATAATCACAGTACCTCCTGTACAGGATCAAATGAGAGAATAGTTTTTTGCTTTGTAACTTTAAAACTTCACATAAATGCCATTATTGTGAGTATTGTCATGATTTATTGTGAGAACCCTTTCAGATACATTTTCCCTTTCAGATACTTTGTCTCTCTTGTTTTCTAGGGTGAAGTAAGTACTTTTAATCTCATTTTGTATATGAGACAGCATCTCAGAGACGTTGAATAATTTGAGTCAGGTCACACAGCCAGAATCTTTTGACTTAAAGTCTAGTGATCTTTCCAAATCATTTTCTGGCTGCTCCAGGATAATGCCTTAGTCACTGACAGGTTACACTCCTTGAGGCATGATCCTTCTCGCCAGGTATGAGAGAATCATAGACCTTCCTAGCCGAAGGGATGTTACAAACCATCTGATTCAATTCCTTTGAATTTTACAAGTGAACAAACAGTCCCAGAGACTTCCCACAGATCACCTGACCTAATGACAGAGCCTGGATTGGGATCCCACTGTACCACATTCCTCCTTGTACCTCTAGTACAATTGTTTGCCATGTCTTCCGTGGGACTGAACAGTATCTTCTGTAGGAAGTTATGGAGAGTAGAATGAAAATTTTCTCCCATGAATTAGTTTTTAGTTTTCAAAGGAGCTTGCTTCCCAGGCTCCTCCTTATCCCTTTACCTACTCTCCTCCCCCCCAGTCATTTGCTGTTCATTAGCACTTTTAAGAATGGGGTATGTTGAAGAGGGAAGAGATTCAGTTTATTATTTGCTCCTTAATAGTTCTGGTAGGAAGTTAGTTGATCAGCTCCTTAGTTAGAGGAGGGGTCCTTTGTCATTCATGTATCATGAATCCCTTTGGCAGTCTGGTGATGCCTATGGACCTCTCTTCAGAATAATAGTTTTGAATAATTGAAAAAAATGCTAAATTTCAGTTATAGGTTATTGAAAATATAGATGCAGTTCCCGCCTTCTCCCCAGTTAAGCTTGTAGATTCCATGAAATCTATTCGCAGAGATAAAGTTACAGTTTGGGGGCTTCAAAAGATGCATGATTGTATTTTTGATGATGTACATTTTATATATGGATATGTTTCTTCCCCCCCATCCTCCCAAATCCAAAACCTGCCCCCAGTTTCAGGGTGTAATTATTTCATTTTGTACTTTGTATTCGTAGCAACTTAATGCTACCTGGTACATAGAATGTGATTAATAAATGCTAGTTCATTGATTGAATGCTTCCTCTCTGTGCTTAATCACCTCTTGCTTAATTTCCAGTATTTCTTTGAAGAATAGACAGTGTAGGCCTGTGTCCCTTATACTTTTGCTCTGCCCTCTGTAACACCCAATAAGAAGAATTAGATGAGGCCCAGATTGTGAAACAATACTGCAAATCTGAGTTTATCTCAAGCCCAATGAACATTAAAAAAGTGAGAGAGGAAGCAAGAAAAACTGATCAATGGAAAAGAAAGAATTTGATTCTCCTCCCCCTCACCCCATCCCTGCCTCTGCAATGGTGGTAGAAAATGGTGAAACTCATCTTAGAGTCAAAGAGAGTCAGACTACCTTTCCTAGAGACAGCCGGACTATGAAGCTTTGTTTTTCAGTCTTGTCTGACTCTTTGTGATCTCATTTGGGATTTTCTTGACAAAGACACTGGAGTGGTTTGCTATTTCACTCTCTGTCTCATTTTACAGATGAGGAAATTGAGGCAAGCAGGGTTAGGTAACTTGCCTTGAGTCACACAGCTAATAAGTGTTGGAGGACAGATTTGAACTCATGCAGATGAGTCTTCCCAATTCTCAGCCTGCTGCCCTATGTACTAGGGTGCCATCTAGGTGCCCTAAATTGAAACTGCATATGTCTAAAACCCAGGAAAGGATTCACAGGGCTCATAATTGGTAGAGTGTAGTGACTGACTACTTGCTGTAGAGTCAGAGGAGCCTGGTTCTCATCTCTGCTCTGCCACTTATTACTTGTGTGGACAAGTCACTTAACTTATCTGGCCCTGTTTCCTCATCTGTGAAATGAAGTGGTTGGACCAGATGGCCTCTATCATCCCTTTTGACTCTAGCTTTCAAATTCTGTGGTCCTCTGACCTCTATATCCTAAAGAAAAACAGAAACCAAGGCAACCTCTGAAAGTATGGTTACTAGAAAGATTATGAGGAATGAATGAATGAATGATTAAAAAAACATTAAATGGTATGTTCTAGGTACAGTGGTAAGCACTACATATGCAAGTACAAAAGTAGAATAATCAATCCCCTCAAGGTGCTTCTATTCTAATTGTGGTGACAACATATAAAGAGAAGTCGTACCCAGAAAAGGGAGTTTTGATAGGATGGTGCATAAATCACTGCACCTTTTCCAGAAGCAGTGGTAGCATGGATTAATTTATTATACACAACAGAGGAGGTGGAAAGTGACTGGGATGGGTCAGAGTACAAGGTGGTATGTATGTCTCTTGGTTAGGATAGTCAAGATGTAATGTGTTAGGCAAATTTATGCTTATTAAGACTCCAGGCAAGGCAGCTCAGTTCTAGGGAAGGCGTTCCAAGGCTGAGTGGATTGGCTTCTGCAGGGACTGAGGGGAATGGGTTTGGAAGAAATCAGAAAGGAGGATCTGGTGCTTCTTAGCTGTGATGTTGCACAGATCAGTGGACCTCTCACAAGTCTTATTTTCCTCAGCTTTAACATGGGAACAGAGCATTGAATGTTGGTTTTGGCCAGGGCAAAAGCTTGATTGGTGGATAAGATGATATTGATGTATGGAGAGGTACTTTGAAGACCGTAAAGTATTACACAAACATAAAATGATGGTTTTGTTAACACCCCAAATTGCCACTAAGGACACTTTAAGTGAATGCCACCATTCTGTATTCCTTGAAAAGGATACCAGAGCAAATGCAGAAAGAGAAGTCCTGTTACCAGTCCTAGTAGGATAAAACTCATGAGGGAATTAGTCATTGTTTTATACATCAGCTGAAGTTTAAAGGGATATGTCTTCAGTTAGAGTCAGAGTGCCTTCCATTTATCTAAAATGGATACCTCTGTTGTTGTAAATGAAAGTTAATTATGGAAGCAATCTGTTCTCTAGTTCATAAAGAATATTCCAGTTTGGATGTGGTGACTAGCTTTTCAACCAAGTAACTATGTAGATTTTTACTGATATTCTTTTTTAGCTTGTTTATTGGGAAGGTGCAGGAAAAATGGCCATTGTGAAAAATGACTTTTCTAGGAAAACTTAGAATTATTCATAATCTAGAGTTCCACTTGTGTTATCAATAAAATACTCATCTGTTTCTCTTTTTTATTTTTGTGGATTGGTCAGCAAAAGTTATTTGTAAAATGATTTGTAAATTGCTAAGCATTCCAAGGAAATCATCAATCTTCTGCTCCTTATTAGCTACTACAAGATTTTGATATAATATTGTGTTATCTTTGGGTGTCATACAACTCATGGATTTTGTTTTATGGTCCTAGCCTGTACCCTCCTCCTTTTCCTAATCCCCCATATGGATTTACCCTTTATTCAGTTAGACATGCTAGCAGAAGAAAGGTTCATGTAAAACTGTGTGCCACTAGACTCTAGTCCATGAGTAGCAGTTAGAGGACTTATTTATGATTAGCAGATAGAAGTTGCCCAGAAAAACTGATTTGGATGACAGTGTGTTTCTGTGGGGTCTAGTGGAACCAGGACTTCAAAGAGAAGACTGAGATGTTTATCTAAAGACCTAGGCAGAGCTTGTTTATATGAGTACTTTTTCTTTGGATCCAGAGCGGGTGACCAATCACAGCTAGAGCCCCGGAGTAGTCATCCTGCTTTATACCACAGACCCAGAAGCCACACCAAAAGCGTCAGAGAAAGGGCACAGACAATATTTGTTCTTTGGCACGTTTCAGTGCTTGCTGATATGTTAGATCCTGCTTCATGCACACACAGTGAAAGTGATGGATCTTGCCCAGCTCCAAGTGCTCATACAACGTGAATCAGGGCTTTAGCATTCTTCTATTGTGGGATCCTTTTCTTGCTGTGATGACAAGTGGGGGAAGGGAGAAGGCATGTGCCAGGAAGATCTCAATTAGCAGGACTTTCTAATAGTTGCTGCCTAGATATGCCAAGGGTCATTTCATTTATGAAAATGTCTCCCTTAATTCAGCCAGTAACTGTCACCTCTGAAGAAGATGAACCCAAGGTTCAAGTCCCTGCTAGTCAATATTTGGATTTTCCTATGTTATATCCTCCCTAGAATTCAATACTCAACAGCCCTGTATCTAACGAAGAAGCTGGGTTACTGGCTCTATTTTAATAATAAGCCCTGGTGGGTGCTGTGATGTCTTAACTAGGGCTGTGTTCTGAGGGAGGCTTCTCTTTCTCCTTTTATTCTCTGGCTTTCTTTGTAGGAAGGTTTAATTTACTGAATGCAATAACCTTTAAAAACCAGAATGGAGGTGTTAATTACCTAAGTTTATGTTTGCTGAGCACAGCAGGTTTGAAAGTTGGATACGTCTTGGGATATGGTGTTGCCCTGTTGTAGGACAGAGTTAGAAGGAGGCTTAGCGATCATCCCTCATTATACAGATCAGGAAACCTAAACACACAGAAACTAAGATATATGCTCAAGGTCACCCAGGTTAGAAGTACACATGTAGGGATTTGAACTCAGGTCCTTGGACAGCAAATCTGATGCTCTCTTAATGGCCACACTAGAATGTTTCATTTTTCTCTCTATTTCCAGAGCCTAGCACAGTGCCTGACCACATAAGAGATGCTCAATGAGTCTATTTCACACGGAAATGAATTAAACTCAGGGGGCTCTTCCCTTTCTGTATCCTAGATAGGAATGAACTCTTGGTGACATCTATAAGAAAACTGTCATGCTGGATGGTGGGGGGATTTGGGGAGGAAGGAACCCCAATCTGACTTGTTTCGTTCTTTCTTTTCTCATCTTCTGATATACTTGGTTTGATTTTTGCAGTGTGCCATTTTAAAACAAGTTCCTATTAGGGAAGGACATATAAATGAAGATAAAATGTTGCGTTAAAATTAGACTTGCAAAGACCTTCTCCCCAGGAAAGAATAAAGAATAATAATACGATTTATCTCACCTTAGAAAGGAAGGAAACTAGCATTATTAAACATTTACTATGTGCCAGGCACTGTCCTAAGCCCTAAATGGAAAACAAGTCTTTTTCCTCATTGACTCTCTTTGTCCCTTCTTCTGTCCAGTGCCTAAACAAGCGAATAAACAGATACAGGTGAGTAAACTTTTGGATGATGAATGAAGATAACATGTTACTTTGAAATCAGATTCACAAGAGCTACTTTCAGGCAAAACATGAAGCATACCTTTGGGTAGAAATCCATTTTCTTTCCACTAACTTTCTCTGTCTCCTTCACCATACCCCAAAAGAAAATAAATAATTACAGACTAGTAAAGTTCTTGGTACTTATCTACAAGGCTCTGTTAAATTTATAACTCCCATTTGATTATTCACTTGTGAATAACCCATATGACTTGGCATGTTCTTTGTGACCGTATCACTTAACTGGTTGGAGGTTGTGATCTGATTTCTAGTTTTAGGGCTTCCTGTCTCCTAGCTAGATCCTGGTGGGTAGGCAGCCCTCCTTTGGAGTCAGGAAGACGAGTTCAGATTTGGTCTCAGAAATCTACTGCCTGTGTGTTCCGAGGCCAATCACTTACCCTCAGCTTGCTTCAGTTTCCTCATCAGTCAAATGAAGATACTAATCGCCCCTACTTCCCAGGGAGCTTGGTGGATCAAATGAGATGATGTTCATATAGTGTTTTGTAACCCTTAAAGTACTGTATATATTCTAGCTATTCTCATCCAGCAGAGTGGCCATGCCAATAGATGGGGGCTGTTGCTCCCTTCGCATTCGGGTGGTTCATTCCAGAGCTGACTGTACTGATTTTTCGCCACCATCACCCTGTCTATGTGATCGTTCAACCTTTTCTTTTCAGTCCCATGAGATGGTTGTCCTGTCACTTGATTGAGAATTCATCTACCTGAAACCTTTGATGAATCCTTTTCAGAATTAGGGTTACTGTGACCCATTTTTCTATGAAAGAGAGAGACAGAGACAGACACAGATAGAGATAGAGAGACACAGAGAGATGGAAAAAGAGAAAGAGACACAAAGACAGACAGAGATAGAGAGACAGAAACACAGAGACAGAGACAGACAAAGGCAGGAGATAGAAACAGAGAGACAGAGACAGAGAGATACAAAGAAAAATAGAAACACACAGAGACAAATACACACACACATATAGAGACAGAGAGACAGAGAAAGACAGACAGAGAAAGAGAAACAGAGACAAAGACAGAGGGGCAGAGAGACACTCAGGGAGAGACAGAGACACACTGAGACACGCAGGAAGAGACATAGAGAGAGAGAGAGAGAATGCTCCAATACATGATTATAACATATGTCCCTTAAATAAAGAGAAGGCCTCTGAGAAATATAGTAATTATTAGCTTTATGAGATAGTTGATTATGTAATTAACACTTCATGAAGGGGTGAGAAAGATATTCACTGCCTCGGCATAAAGACAGAGACCAGAGGCAGATTGGACTCCTACAACAAAGCCAACCCTGATTCCTGACCACTAAGGCCTAGTTTCCCAGGCAGCAGTCCTTGCCTATTTTCTCTTCCCTAACTCAGGCCAAGTGCCAAAAGCTCCTGCAGCCCTGTTGAGACTGGTTGCTCTGGAATAGTCTGATGGGTAGTGAGTGACCAAGGGGAATCCCATTTAGTAATGGGGTCACTTTTTTCTTAGGAATTTTTCCCCCATGTTGCATATTTTTTTGACCACAGAACAAGGATTATTACGTGATGTGAAGTCTGTAGCATTTTGGTTTCAATCCTACTTCTGCTGTGTAACCACAGGAAGTCGGGAAACAAGAATTTCTTAAGCACCTACTATGTGCTGGGCACTTGGCTGACCACTTTACAAATGTTATTTCATTTAAACCTCACAGCAACCCTGGCAGGTAGGCAATAACATTATCCCTTTTTATAGTTGAGGAAACTGAGGCAGAAAGAGTTTAACTGACTTTCCCAAGCAAGGGCCATACAGCTAGTAAGTGTCTGTGCTGGATTTGAACTCAGCTTTTCCTGACTTTATCATATCCAATACTTTATTCACCACCCAGCTACCACAGTCAAGGCCCAAACTCTGCTGGGAAAGTCCCTAACCTATGCATACTCATTTACCAGGCCATACCATTATACGATTATACCCCAGAGAGTTCAAAGAAAGAGGGAAATGTCTACAGCAAGTCTTTTTTTTTTGTGGTGGCAAAGAACTGGAAGCTAAATGTGTATGTGAGGCTATGCATCATTTGGAAAATAACTGAAGAAATGATCATCTAGTAATGTAACAAGATAATATTGCATCATGAAAAATGATGTCAGGGATATGTCTAGAGAAACCTGGGAGGACTTGCATGAACTGCTGAAAAGCCAAGTGAGGGGAGTCAGAACAACGTACACTGACAACAATATGGTAAAGATGGCTTGGAAAGACTTAAGAATCCTGATCAACACAGTGTTCCACCCCAATCCCAGAGCTCTTATGAGAAGAGTGCTGCCTGTCTCCTGACAGTCAGCTAACATTTATTAAATACTTAATATGTGCCGGAAACTGTGCTTAGACTCAAGATGCAGAATGAGATTTGCATTTTTTACATGACCAGTATGAGAATTTGTCTTGCTTGCCTGTGAATATTTCTTCCAAGAGATTTGTATTTCTTCTTTCAGTGGAAGGGAACAAGTGAGGAGGGCAAATAAATGCTTGTTAACTGAAAAGAAAAATTAAGGCTCTCAGGCTCGATTTCCTCATCTGTAAAATGGGGAAAATAATAGCTATGATACAGTCTCGCAGGATTGTCGAGAGATCCAGAAGAGGTGCTGTTGAGAAGGGATTTTATAACTTTAAAAGTTCCAAGGAAATATGATTATTTCTCTACTGTGATTCCCCTTGGTCAATAATGGAAGAGAAACAGTATGGCGTAATGGAAGATATTAGAGTCACTTACAAGACCCTGTTGTGGTACAGCTGTGATCTAAGGCAAGTCATCTCACTTAATGACTCAGGCAGCTCTAAGAATCTCAATCGTTTTGCAGATTCTGGTTAAGATTATTATTAATTATTAGGAGGGTTATTCCTCATCAGGAATTCCTAATTAAATGTCTAGTTGTCCCTTTATGTGCCCCCATCTCGGTGTACCACAAGCATGGAAAAAGACACCAAGTAGAGATAGAAGAAATATTACTCTTGACAGACTTATAAGCCTGGTCTGGGTTATGGTGATGAATTATACCTTATGAACATTGTTACAAAGCTTCTATTTCTTGCCACAAGAAAGATCTGCTTCAGAATCAAGGCACAGGGAATTTGTCTCCCCCTTCCTGCTTTCCTTTCTCTCTCCATCTTTATCAGGACGGATAAAGTTGTGTGTGCCTGGACCTGGGCCAGGGATTGGTTAAATCGAGCCCTTCTTCATTGCCTAGATCCTCCCTAATCCTTTCATGCCACATCCTTCCAGAAAGATCCTTTGCAATCTCAGGCCTGTGGTTGAATGACTATAATCTACTGTTCACCAGAATCTTACTCTACCATTTTTATTTCACCGGTTAAAGCATGCTGAGAGTGTTTTGATTCCCCAAAGTCAACTTTTAGCACAACTCTGCCTATGGTACAGGGCCTTAGGGGCCTGTCGGGTAATACCTATGATTGTGGGTACAGCTGTTCCAGTTGTTTTCTTTGTAATTTGTTCTGAAGAACCTCACCAAAGAACAGAGTTAGTAGCTGTTGGCCTATGACACAGATGGGTGGCATTTCCTTTTTGGAGCATTTTAATGCAAAAATCTGTTTTGGAGGCACTTGTTTGTGCCAGTGTAATTTTCCCTATACTCAATAACAGCCAAATACGGAACATGAAGAGTGAGAATGGGGAGGGCAAAGGAGGTGGGGGGGGGGATCTTTGCAGATGCTTTGCAGAAGAATGGGTGCTTCTGTGGCTTAATCGTTGCCCGTTGATTCATTGGATCCTAAGATTTCATCAACATATATAGTTCCAGAAGGGAGTCAGCAGCTGCCACGTAGGACTCCTTGGAGGACCAGAGCCTTGTCTAAGGTCACAGCAGGAGTAAGTAACAGAGCTGTGATTCAGATCCATCCAGCTCTGGCCCCAGCTCCTTTTCCACTGTCCCATACTTAAGAATTGCTTTATTGGAAAAGGAAAAATTTCAGTAGTTTTTATTTTCCTTTGTCTTAACCCAAACCCGTACTCTCAAGTAGAATTATAAAGCTCTCTCTGTTTCTTTCTCTGGGTCTCTTTCTTTCTCTCTCTTCTACCACTCCCTCCTTCTTTTCATTCAGCTCTTGACATAACACCTTGTATTAAACTAGCTGCTGTCATCTCAGGCTCTCAACTCAGTTGCTGATTTAGTAAGACAAAGAATGCCGCCTGACGCCTGCAAGAGTGGAAATTGGTTCTGTGGTCGAGTTTCCTAGTTATTCTCAGACAACTCAGAGGATTAAACATTTGTTTGGAAAATGCATTCAGACTTAATTCTGCCAAGCCTCCTGTTAGACTTGATAGTCTGTGAGAACCAGGCTCATTTAAGTCAACTTGCCATTCCATTCTTTCTCAAATGCTTAAAAAATGCAGAAGAAACAAGGATAATCCTTGATAATAACTGCCATTTAGTACTTTTGCCAAGTACTTTATATCTCTTATTTCATTTGATCCACGAAACAACTTTGTGAGATAGGGATGACAAGGACCCGAAATCAAGGAACATGTATTAACTGCCTATTGTGTGCTTACTGTGTTCAAGGCCATCCCTTGGCTCACTTCTTTTTTTTTTTAAATTATTTTATTTGTTTTCAGTTTTCTACAACCACTTCCATATATCTTAGATTTTCTTCCCCTCCTTCCCCGTCCCCACCCCTTCCCCTGAGACAGCATGCAATCTTATATAGGTTCTACACATATTCTTATTAAATACATTTTCACCTTAGTCATGTTGCATAGAAGAATTGAAATGAATGGGAGAAATCATAAAACAAAACACAATACAAAAGAAAATGATCTGCTTCATTCGACGATCCAATTCCATAGTCCTTTCTCTGGATGTGGAAGGCATTTTGCTTTAAGAGACCATTGGGAATTTTTTAAGTTGTTAAATTGCAATGAAGTTCTAAGTCTACCAGAAAAAATCCTTGCACACTGTGGTTGTTGCTGCGTACAAAGTTCTCCTGGTTCTGCTCCTTTCACTCAGCATCAGATCATATGAGTCTTTCAGGTCTCTCTGAAGTCTTCCTGTTCATCATTTCTCATAGCACAATAGTTTCTATTACATTCATATACCACAACTTGTTCAGCCATTCCTCAATTGATGGGCATCCCCTCAATTTCCAGTTCTTGGCTACCACGAAGAGAGCTATTGTAAATATTTTGGCACATGTGGGACATTTTCCCATTTTTATGATGTCTTTGGGATACAGTCTGAGAAGCAATATTGCTGGGTCAAAGGTTATGTACATTTTTGTAGCCCTTTGGACATAGTTCCAAAATGCTCTCCAGAATGGTTGGATCAGCTCACAGCTCTACCAACTATGAATTAGTGTTCTAACTCTCCCACATCTTCTCCAACATTTATCATCTTCCTGTTTTGTCATGTTGGCCAATCTGA
The DNA here is from genome assembly GCA_028658325.1 of Potorous gilbertii. Lineage (NCBI taxonomy): Eukaryota > Metazoa > Chordata > Mammalia > Diprotodontia > Potoroidae > Potorous > Potorous gilbertii. The sequence goes on along the minus strand of CM053771.1, from coordinate 502,121,217 downwards.
TAGGTGTGATATGGTACCTCAGAGTTGTTTTGATTTGCATCTCTCTAATCAGCAGGCCTATTTACTGAATGGGTGTTGACTTACTCAAAGTGAGACCTGGGAAAGACCTTAGCTTAAAAAAGATCAAGGTCTCCCACTGCATCCTGGGCCATCTCCAGTCATCCTGATGTGTATCTGGCCCCTGGATCCAGATGGTTCTGGAAGAGAAAGTGAGGCTGGTGACTTTATACAGCCTCCCCCTCCCACCAAATTGAAATACAATTCATTTGCAAGTCATGCCATCATCTTCCTGATGTCATGATCCTCTTTGAGAATGGAGGACAAACCACACAACTGCTAGCCACTCAAAGATGAAACTTGATTCTGTGGGTAGGGCTGGGGTAGAGGGTGTGTGTGTGTGTGTGTGTGTGTGTGTGTAAATACAAAGTATATACGAAGAGAATGAAGCAGCTACCTGGTTTAGTGGATAGAGTGCTGAGCTTGGAATCAGGACATCTGATTTCAAATATAGTCCCAGACACTGCCCTGAGCCAGTCACTTAAACTCTGTGCACCTCAGTAACCTCATCTGCCAGATGGTGAAAATAGTCACACTTACTTCTCAGAGTTGTAGTGAGGAAATAGTTGTAGATGATATAGCTGTAAAACTCTTAGCCCAATACCTCTCACCTAGTAGGTGATTTATAATGCATGTTTGCTTCTGTCCCATAAACTATGAGGAATCAGGAAAGACCTCATATAGAAGCTTGAAACAGTGGCTGTGTGCTTTGAGAAGTTAAAGATTCTGAGAAATTATCTCTCCAGATTATTATATCTGTATAGATGAGGGAACTGCGATGGAGAGATAATGTAACTTTACCCAAAGTCATATAGCCAATAAGATCAGATGTGAGATCTGAACCAGTACTTCGTAACTCTGAGTGCAGCACTCTGTCCATTGCATCTTGCTGCCCCTTATGGGAAGGATATTTGACTGGATTTCTGGATCCAGTCTTTGGTCAATGACAGTATACCCCAGAGAGACTGCGATGGGAATTCTACCACAGGCCAGTTTCAGGAGGAAAGTTTTCAGTGTTTTAATATAGGGGTAGGGAAACAATTTTCCCCCTTCTAATTGGATCACTCATGTCCAGTAAAAAATAATCTATCAAGACCAACATACAAATAGCAAATTAAATTAGTGTTTTATTTCTCTCCCCAGGGAGAGGAAGGGAAAGTGTTCTGCGTACCCACTTTTCAAATTAAGAGCAAGGAACATAAAGCATTATTCAATACATATAACAAGTATTAAGATATACTCCCAGAGGTTCACTTGGGGTACAGAAGGTGGGGATAAGAAGGGAAAGGGAAAGGGAGATGGAGGAAAAGAGGCACAGGGGTAGAGAGTGATGCTGCTTGGTTAGAATAGCCAATTGGATTCAGTCAAAGGGCTGTTCTTGAGGACCTAAAGGGCCATATGTGGCCCTGAGGCCACAGGTTCCCCATCCCTGGAATAGCCCCTTTACCCAGAGTGGAGGGTACCATGCAATCAGGGACAGCCCACCTATAAGTAGAACCACCACACTCCTAAGCAATTCTCTCAAATCTGTGCTTTCCCTTATCTGATCTTTTTAAGATTGACGTTCTTATAAGAGGTCTCAGCTCAATTTATCAGACTCTTTATAAATGCTTATAACTCCCAGAATATGTAGGTCATCTGGTGGTTAGACTATTCTGGATAGAGCCTTCCTTACTCCCAGGGGCACAACATAGGGTGTGGCTGGAGTGTGGACCTTGGAGGCAGGAGGATCTGGGTTTAAATCCTGCCTCTGATACTTTTTAGCAGTATGACACTTATATGTCAGTCTCAGTTCCTGCATCATTGAAATAGGATAATAGAAGCTGCAGCACCTACCTCACAAGGTAGTTGCGAGGTTTCATGGGCTTTGCAGAGCTTAAAACACTTAGTATAAAAGTCTGCTATTATGATTGTGTCCATGGGTCAAGGTTGGGGCCCAGTTATCACTGAAGCGGACCAGATATGTACATACAAATGTAGCCTTCTTGTGCTCTATCCATGCTGGCACATATCTGCTGTCCTCTGAACCAGTGACTGGTCAGCATTTTTATAATGCTTTAACTCTTCTAATTCTTAAAACTTCAGAGCTTTATTCTGAGTAGAATAATAAGAGGAACCTATTAGAGAGGGAAAAAAAAAGACTGTCTGCTGCAATCACAGAGACCAGAACCTTCTTTTTTCCAGGGCTGGATCTTGCCTCTGGATCCCTGGATTAAGTGGTGACCTGGGATCAAAAGCCCCATAGACTTGTAGAATTGGAAAGGAGCTAACAGACTTTCTATTCCTATAACTGAAACTGAAGTAAAGTGACTGGGTCTAGGTCACACAGCCAAGTGATACAAGAGAACCTAGGACTCCAGACTCCAAGATGACTGTTGGCAACCAGAGTCATAAAAAAGAAAACTGTTGATTTTGGTTGTCTTATAATGAATGATGACATCATGAGCTTAGGTCACTGGTGGCATTTTCCTAAGTCCATTTCCTGGGGAGGCTTGTGCTATCCTGGGCAAGAGCTCCATACAGGTTCAGAGAAATGAGAAATGACTTTCATCAGCCTGTTGGCGATATATTTTCTCTAGAGCAAGGCATTGGAGAGGATTTGCAGAGAGAGGTGGGAGGCTTCTCCTACGCTTGCCTAAATGCAGATCACAGTTTCCTGCATTTCGGGAGCCAGGCAACTGAAATTTCTCATTGTTACGGAGTTGGCTTGTTTTTGTGATTTTAGCTGCCAAGCTTCACAAGAGTCTGCTTCCAAAAAAGGGAATTTCAGAAAAAGGAGAGTATTTTTTTTAATTTAACTGGTTTCAACATTTTCCTCACAGATTATCAGCCTATGGAGATCCATAAAAGTCATGCTACAGAAAGGAAGCCATTTTTAACTGTGATAATCTTAACAATTAGTGCTGTCCGGTAGTGGAGTGGTCTGCCATGGGTATGGGGAAGGGGGGTAGCACATTCTTCCCTCACTGGTGGTCTTCAAGCAAAGTCTGTGTGGTCACTTCTCAGGGGTGGTGTAGTAGAAGGATTCTTGGTCAGGTAAGGGATCAGATGAAGTGCTCACTCATCTTTATTCCAACTTTGGGATTCAGTGGATCTACTCAGAGAGCTTTCTTAGACTTTTTCTGCTTCAGATCTGTTGTTTCAGTCATATCTGACTTGATGACCCCAGAAGAGCTTAAAGTCCTTTTTTTAGAGCTCTTCTAAATGTCTCTGGAGTAAGTGTGCCCCTTCTGTCCTCCCCCATTTCCTCTTTTCACCTCTGTGTCCCTCTGTTATGAGTAACCTGGCTGGTTTCCTCCAGCACCATCCCCACATTTTTGGGTTCTGAGTATTCTGGACATTTAAAAACACTTGGAATCTGTTCAAGCTGTGGTTTGAACTCCAAAGAAATTATTTTGACCTTGTAATTGAACCGATTTGAATTGCAATCATGGTCTGTCTGCCTCTGTAGAGCCCAGTCACACTGGGGTTCCCTTTTCCCAGTTTATAGGCCAAATCCCCATAGTGCTTCCTTCTCTCTATTTACTGCTCCCTTTCTCCTTTTTTTTTAATCATCCTTCTCTTCATGAGTGAAGAAGGGAAAGAGAGAGGATTGTTCCATGTACTGAATGGCAATAGTAATATCAGTAATTGTTATTTAAAGGATGAGAACATGCATTTCTAAAGTGCTTTAAGGTTTACAAAACACTTTCCAAATAGTATTTCATTGGATTTCCACAATAACCTTGTGAAGTGCTGTAGCAGTGATGATAGAGGCAGCATGGTGTTGTGGAGAGAAGACTGGATTTGGAGTCAGTGGTCCTCGATCCAGATCTCTGTTGTCGCCTTGCGTGGTTTCTTGGGCCTCAGTTTTCCCAACTGTGAAATGAGAGTGGATGGCAAAGCCTTTTTTCCTACCTCTGAAGAACCTACCAGCTCTAAATCTAAGGTCATATAATCTTTGTTGGGGTAAGTAGGTGGTCAATGGATAGAGCTCTGGGCTTGGGGTCAGGAAGGCCTGAATTCAAATCCAGCCTCAGACACTACCTACATGACCCTGGGCAGGCCACTTAACCCTGTTTGCCTCAGTTTCCTTATCTGTAAGAGGAGCTTATCTGTAAGAGAAGGAAATGACAAACCACTCTGGGATATTTGCCCAAAAAAACCCAAAATGGGGTCATCGAGTTGGATATGACTGAAACAACTGAACAACAAATAACCGTAATTGTCATTGTACAGATGCAGAAACTGAGATTATGAGGCTTGCCCATGTTCTCATAGGTAACAGGTATCTTGGGAAGGATCTGGTCTCAAGGTTTTTTGACTCTCAAATTCAGTGCTAAGAATCTATCCAGTAAGAGTGGCATTTTTGCCACCAATGGGTAACCATTCTGGAAAAAATATTTCATCAAAATCACATTTTATTTATTGGTTTATTATGTCCTTTTTAATTTTATTTTCTTTGAGTACCATTTAAAACCAGAAGTCTACTTGACAAAGTCTCTCCAATCCTGGGATTAGTCTGCCAGGAAAGAGGATGTTGTTGGCTATGGAATCCTTGATTCCTGCTACATTCAGAAATCCAGCAAATACAAATGACCACAAATAAGTTCTCGCACCATTCTGAAGGCTGTGGTGGTACCATTCAGAAGTCCTCGCAAAGGTGCTTTTACAAATGCAAACCTGTCTTATTTTGGTCATATTTATTAATTCAGTTCAACAAACCTAGACCAAATGTCTTCTGTTTAAAAAGGACACAAAGATTAAGGAACTTACATGCCAATAGACATGTACTTAGGAAAAGTAATGGAAGCAGAATGTGGACTTCTGGGAAAAAGAAGTTGGTCTCCATGATTGGAATGTACAGTGTTGAACTGGGAATTTTACTGAGAAATAAGTCTTTGAAAGGTAGGCAGAGGCTTGCACCATCTTGTTTTTCATGTTGAGGAGTTTATTTCTTATCTTTGTCAAAGGGAAAGAGAGAGGAAGAGATCAAAACAGGCTGCCAGGTTGGTAAATACTTGGTGATGGGGAGCTGAGGTGAGGGATTTAATTCATTTGGGCCTAACTCATTCTCAACATTCCAGATTGGTGGGGAATTATGTGTGACTAGTAAGTCTTGAGCACAGGAAATGTGCACTTGGCTCCTTTTTGGGGCTGACTAACAGAGGTCTGACTCCTGGATCAGTGTGGTCCTGCATGATAAAAGATCTGGTGTCCAAGGATCAGTGTTGGGTGGCCAGGAAAAGCTACATAGTTGCTGCTTCTACCCCCCACCCACCATGACTATTTTCTGGAGCAAGGAGGCTTCTAAATTCATGGTGACATGAAGTCTTAATTCTGATTCAGAAGAGGTAGCATACTGAGCCAGCATTGTTTAGTGGATGGTTTGTTAATTGTGTGATTTTGGATGAGTCAATTTTTAGGCTTCAGGTTTTTAATGGAGCTTAAAGGCTTCACGTTTCTAACGAACATTCTTTCATTCGTTTGTTTGTTCATTCATCTGTCCACCCATCCACCCACTCATCCATTCCTTAAATGAACGTTTAGCACAAAATAAGTACTTGTTGAACGATGAATGAATGAATGACTTGGATGGTCCCTAGTTTTCAACTATAGCCACTTTTGAAGACCATCATCTAGCATCTCTAAGGATGATGGCTTATAATCAAGCACTGAAGTAATTACAATGAACAGAGTATGGTCTTTGCAAAAACCTTGTGAAGGAGGCAGAATAGTGAATCCCATTTTACAGATTCTAAAGCAGGCACCCAGAGAAGCTTGAGCTGCCCACAATTGAATGACTAGGAACAAGCGCTGGTGGGACCTTTTGACCCTCAATTCCAATGTTCTTTTCATTACCCCATCCTCTCTTGGAATACTACATACTTTGCCCAAAGACTGTTATATGCTGACTAGTCTCTGAATTTTTTTTATAAATGTATTGATTTTTGGTTTTCACATAGTCTAAATCTCTCCCTGTATTTCTTCAGTCTCCTCTTTCAAAGAGAGTTAACTCTTATAATAATTTTTTTAAAAGCGAAAGGAGAGGGAAAAAAGTCACAAAATGCAAACAACACTTTGAAGAATATTTGAGTATATATGCAGTTTCACACCTGTGACATCCCCTCTCCAACCTCAACAAAATAGAGGGAGGGAGATATCTTTTTATATTTCCTTTTTGAAGGTTCTTTTTGATGTTTATGAAGGTATAGATCTGCAAATGGCATCTTCTCTAAATCTGACAATTTCAATATACTCCATGATGCCATCACCTTACTGCCAAATTTTTCACTGCAGAAGTATAATGTCATTTTAAGTTCTGATGATTTTATTGTGCCCTGTTTATTAAAGACAGATACTCTCTGTCTCGAGTCTGGGTTACAAAGTACTGTCATATATGTAAACAGCTGTTTCAACCCGCATGGCCAGAGGGCACACTATCCTGCTGTGTGAGCTTCTAGTCCCAGTGAAACATGTTGTAGTTGTTGGTTAGGAAACGGGGAGGGAGGTTGGAGGGGGGAAGTGAGTCCTTTCAGTTCAGCCTAGGACAATGTGGATTCTTCAGCCCAGAAAGTGAAATAACCCAGCCTTGGCAAGGCTGGCCTTCTGAATAGAGCCTGGTACATGAATGCTTCTGGACCAGTATTGCTATGTTGATTTAATACAGGACTGAAATCTTCAAGACAGAGTTCTGTGAATTCAGGAAATCCCATCTGGCACCAGTTAGTTTGGGCATCCTCCCACCCCTTAGACTGTCCCCTACCCCTTTCTTTCTACATTCTCTGTGCTTCATAGAAAATGAATGGTGTTAGAAGAGTGCTAATTTTGGAAAGTACAGTACTACCAAAGAAAAACCCAATCAGTGCTTCCCTTGTTGAATGCCTCCTAGGGAAATTATTTTTAAAGGTTCATTTATAGTATGTGGCCAATATCTGTTTTAGAAAGTTGACAGTCTGTCTGAATGATACAGCTCAATGGTTTTCATAAAGGAAATCTAGGGATTGAAAAATGCAGAGTCTAACTAGCCTACTATTTCAGGTTTCCCTTCTTTTTCTGTGTTAATGGTAAACAGCACAGGCTTAATGCTGATCTCTCTGCTCCTTGGCCCACTGAACTGCAGTTTTTCTTCATAACATAATTTAATGCCCTTACTGAACAGGGATTGACCTGGGAGACATCTGTGTGTTCTGGATTGGAGGGAATTTGTGCTGGAAGGAAAAAAATCTATCTCTAGGGCAAGCATTCAATGAAAACTTGGAGGTATTCTTTTGGAAATAAAAATTAATTTGCATTTACAGGAATTCACAGAATTATGGAATGTCAGGGTTGGAAAAGGACCTTTGGGTTCCTCTGGTTCAGCCTCCTCATTTTACCACTGAAGAAATTGAGACCCAGCAAAGTCGAGGGTCACGCATCTAGGTAGCAAAAGAGCTAAGACCAAATCTACGTCTTCTGAGTTTACATTCAGGGTGGGGTTGAAAACTGAAGCTTGGTACACTGGAAAGAATTTTGAATCTAGACTCACAGGTCCTGGGTTCAGTTCCTACTTTCAGTGCTTATTATCTTTGAGCAAGAAATTTATGGTCCTTGGATCTAAATTTCCTCTTCTATAAAACGAAGGTGGTTAGACCAGATGGACCTTCCAGCTTTAAATTCATGCTTCTCTACTCTTTCTACCATACCATACTACTACTATCTTTGCATTTTAAATAAGCCTTACTATGGTGTTTAGAAACAATTCTGAATTCAGTTAATTTTCTTTACTTTTCTCTTTTTCTACCCATTTTTTTACTCTGTCCAGAATCAGTGTGAATAAAATGATTTCCCTTCATGAATTTTCTTATAATCTTTTGTTAGCTGCTGAATATTTTAGGCCTTTAACCACAGAATCATTGTTTCATCTTTCCCAAGGGGAGTGTCCTCCACCTTTCCTCTCTTCATTCCTTCTCAGAAGCCATTGCGGATTCTTGGTGGCCAGCTGTCAAGACAGTATTGGTCTAGGGTGAACTTGGCTGCCACTTCAAAGACATTGCTGCTTCTTTCTCCATGTCTCATTGTTTAACTGTGCAGAGATGTTACAATTTTGGGCCGCCAGACCCTTGTTTGTAGAGATGCTAAAGGGCGCTGTGCAGGGCTGCTTCAGATCTGCTTTGGACTTGAAAGAACTCATAGTGTGTTGGTTTCTCATAGGGTCACAGACTGTTATAGCTTGAGGGTATCTTAGAATTCACCTAATCCATTTTTTTTTTCATTTTACAGATGAGAGAAAACTCAGATTGCAGAGAGAGAAGTTAACTGACTTTTTCAATGATTGTAAATAAAAAACGAAGAACAAAAAACTGAGATCCTGAATCCAGGTTGTCTCTCTCCCAATTCAGCTTCCTTTCTTCTAAAACCATGCTACTCATTAAAATAGGCAGTGCAGGGAGAGGCCTCATGGGTAGAGAACTGACCCTGAAGTTGGGCAGATTCGGATTCAAGTCGACTTTTGACACCTTCTAATTTGGTGTCTCTGGGTAAAAGTCTCAACCTCTGAGGGTTCTAGGTTCCTCTTCGTTACGCAGAAAACATCTTGTTCTGTTTTGATTGAGTGGATTCTTCACCAAGACTTCCCTAACTGTGGAAATCATAGGTTCCCTTCCACCTTCTTGCCATTATCCCCTCTTCCTCCACCAAAAAAATTCAAAGCTAAAGATTCTTAGGTGTCTGGAGGAGTGAAACAAATAATTAGCAAACTCATGCCTTAGGAGGCTGAATTTTATGCTTTTCCTTTGAATTGTAATCATGTTTCTGTTTTAATAAAATATTGTGCTTTGATTGAAGTCATTAGCATCTCCGAGTACATAAAAATGTTTGACTTTGCATAAGGATGTTGTCATGTCTCTTGGGCCATAGCAGGGGCCTGGGTGTGAGCAACAATATAATATTATTTTAAAAAAAGAAGGAAACAAATTCGTTCACATTTATCAGTGTGGACAGAACCCTGAGCCATGAGTTTTCTGTATTTGTTTTATTTTTCTCCCCTGCTTTAGACATTTTGATCCAGATTAGTCCTTAGAAGGACAGAAGCATCATTAGAAGCCCAGAATGTGTTGAGATCCAGAGAGATGCCAAGAAGGAAGTGAAGTGTGCACTCCTGACAATAAGAGAGTTTCCCCAGATTTTCATATACTGGTCAACTAATTCCCCATGATTTCCAGCTAGTCCCTATGGAAGGAGCCATTTGTATGGTTGTGAGCTCTGTTTCTCATTCAGAATTTTATGTTCCCATTCAGATACTTCTTCATCTTACTTAATGGAAAACTTCTAATCTCCAGAGGGGATGCAGAATGTACAAAAGATGATGTGTGGCCTTGCTGAGGCACAGCTTTGTGAAATTAGATTGTGGGGCCGTATGATCACAGCTTTAGAGCTAGAAATGACTAGAGGGGGTCATCTAATTCAATTTCTTCCTCTTAAAGATGAGAAAACTGATGACCAGAGAAAGAGTCACATGGGGAGTAAATCACGGTCAAGGCAGAATTCGAAACTGGGTCCTCAGATTCCAAATCTGATGCTCTCTCTACTGTATCCTGCTTTCTTTTTCCAATGACACACAAACACGTATACATGCTATCTCTTTAATCATTTCAATACAGTTAAAGTTATAGTGTCCTGATAGACTCAGTAAATTTACCCACTAGCTATGAACACACATATTTACAAAAATAAACATATAAATTATATATATTTTAAAATAAATATAAAATACATAGAAATCAACTGAGACTGCATAAGCTCTCACTATAATTGGCATTAATCTGTAACCAAAACTCTTTAACAAAAAATGCATTATTCCATATGATTGTAAATTGAGAGCCAGACAGGACATCATCTATTCCAAACTCTTAATTTTAAATATAAAGAAACTGATGCTCAGTGAGGTTGAGTAAGTTACCCATGGCCATGGAGGAGGTAAACAGAAGAGCCAGGAACCAAATACTCAGGGTTTCCGATTCAAAATGTTTCCCCTGTAACATGTCATCATTCATCAATCTTTTTAACACTGTGGAAGCCACAACGTTTTAAGTTGTAAGTTTGATACTGTTAAGTTTGCCTACTAGGTATTAATATGTGTATGTGTATGTATATGTATACAAATACATATATGTATATATACATATATGTACACATATTAATGTATATATATTTAATCACACATATTAAGCTCCTTTTTTTACATGAGATTGATTTCAAATTGATTATTACTGATCAGTTTTCATATTGGTTGTTTAAAGTAACAACCCCCCCCCCCCCGCATTTGTGGAAGAAAAAACCCAGACTTTCAGACATTGTCAGCTGTACCTGGAAATCAAGACAGTTTCTCTGGGCTACTTGCATTAAAATCTTTATTTCTTTCCTCCTAGAAGCTTAGGGCCTGAATGTTTAAATTGATATGATCTTGGTGTTTAAACGAGCCATGGTTTCTGTTCCTGACCAAATGAAAATATCCAGTGGCATTTAATGAGAATTGCCAAAAACGCTGAGAACAGATTATTTTGTGAGTGTGTGTGTGTGTGTATGAGAGAGAGAGAGAGAGAGAGAGAGAGAGAGAGAGAGAGAGAGAGAGAGAGAGAGAGAGAGACATAAATACACAAGTAAGTGTCCTGAAGTGCAGAATTTTTATGTTTGTTTGGACAGATGTTTTATGAATTTCTCATTTGGGAAAAAAAGTCATCTGCTTTCTGTCCCTTGTCCTTTCTCTCTTTCTCCTTTATTATTTACTGTATATCAAATTTGAGCTGACTCTATGGAGGCAGGAAGCAAGCAGGGTAAATTTAAATGTCAGTGCTTTGGATAATTCCATACCTATCCTATATATTGGTCTGGAAGAGAAAACTTAGGAGAATTAGAGGCACTGATTTCAAACCCAAAGTTGAGGACATTCTCCAGGTAGACACAAGAAGCTGCTATTTAGTTTACTTCCAAGCTCTGTTCCCTGAATTCTTAGAGCTCTATGTGCATCTTTATGAACATAAAGATTTTATTGGAAGTCCTTAAGAAAGGACTAGATGGATGACTGTTGGAAAGATGAGTCATTGTGAGAACTTTGGGTTGTGGGTTAGATTCAATGGCTGGCCTCTGGTGAGGTCCTTCCCAACTTTGAAATTCTGTGATTTCTGTGATTTTGTCAAACTCTGGGTATATCTTATGCTACATTAGGTAATTCTAGTATCTCCTTTTATCAGTGGAAACACTAGCATCGAAGTAACAAGTCCCAGTAAGTCATTAGTGGGACTAGGTGTAGACATTGGCCTTTGGATTCTCCAGTGTTAGATGTTTAATTTGGACATGGGCTTCTCTCCTTCCTTATCTTAGAATTCTCCTCTATAGATGAATGTATAACTCCAAGGGTCTAAAGGGGACACTCAGGGATTTGAATGTGTTAATATTAAGGATGCTCCTTCCTTCCCTTGGTCACGGTGAACTTTCCTCAGAGTTAGGGAAGTCTGCCAAATTGGGTAGCAAGGTTTGTGAGAACTGACTCTCTCATGTGATTCTAAGTCTGTGCCATCCCAAATGGGGACAGGATGTCCAGAGGCAAGCATTTGGAATAATGAAAATGAAAAAGTAGGAAATAGTAGCTATTTGCAGTTGTCACAGAAAAGTCCAGTTAGATTGGAGTTAGAGGAGCAGATTTTTTTATAGCTCTCCTTCCACATAGAGAGAGCTTTACCTTTGGAACCCCCTCATGTTTTCCTTTGAAAGCTCTTCCCAGCCTATTTATTACCTCAAAACTTGTTCCTTCCTGAATCTAGCACATAATAAATGGACCTATGTTATTAGCATAATATAGATGGAATAACTGGCCTTTGCCTTGCTTATTGTTAAGCTAAGGTTTTATCAATCAGGGTTTTAATTAATTTGTTTTTCTAGCTGGGCAGTATATATATATATATATATATATATATATATATATATATATATATATATATATATATATATATATATATATATATATATATATATATATATATATATATTAACAGCCCACATCTCATAACTTGAAAATAGACTTTTTTATAAGATTACTTTGTAATTAATACAGAGTTTTAATTTCATTCAAAGATTTTCTTTGAAAGTATGAAGAAGTCTGTGAATGAAAACATATAGTATAGTATTCACTTGCATCATTTTCACAGCAATCTGAGGAAATGGCTCCAGACCATGCAACCCTCACTCTAGTGGAAAGCTATCAGTGCAATGCTGATAGCCTTCTTGCTACAGCAATTTCAAAAGGACTGATACTTTAAATGCCAGACAGAGCTTTTATTTTTTTAATGACTACAGTTGAGGTGTTTTTGTCATTTAACCCCCTGATCTACCGTGAGAGCTAGTTATAATTTTTAGTTCTTATTTTCATTCCTTCAATAGAAGAAAACTAAATCAATTTTTTTCAGTGGTCCGCTGGGGTGAATGCTTTCTCTTTCCTTGTCTCCATTTTGTGTGAAAAACACCACAGAACAACACAATAGACAAATATACTTTAAATAGACCATTTGAATGTAGACTCTTAGGAAATGCAGAAGAAGAATGGCTTCCTATCTATCTCAAGTGTCTTGTCATAATTGTCATGTAAGGCATAAATTTAACATTTCTCCACCTAAAATGATAGCCACTGTCACAGGAAGGTCAGCAGATAACAGCTTCTATACAAAATAAATGAGTAATATTGCCAGACTTTTGCCACTGTTTCTTCAGAAATCTCACTTCAGGGCTGCCAGTTTTTGACTTATCATATCTTTGTCCTTGCTTCCATCCTCATTGACTAGGGTACCCTACCTGAGGGAGGTTACACCAAAAAAAAAAAGAGAAAAGTTTCTCATTTTCTTCTAAAATTTGGTAGAGTAGATGAGTAAATAAGGAATAAAATTGTATGTAATTTGGACTGGTTATTGAAGGATCTGGGTTCTAGTCCTGGTTCTTATTTTGAGTCCTTAGCCAATATTTAAGTTCATCTGGCATTTATTAAGAACCATCTACAAAATATTATTATGTAATAGGCAATGTGGTAATAGTTCTTGCCTTCAAGGAGTTTCCATTACACTGAGGGTGAGGCAAATAACATGTACACTGATAATTAAATACAAGATTAAAAGGCATCTAGCTAGTGGATAGAGTGCTGATTTTTGAGTCAGGAAGATCTGAGTTCAAATTTAGCCATAGAAACTTACGAGCTGCGTGACCCTGGGCAAGTCACGTAACCCCAGTTGCCTCAGTTTCCTTATCTGTACAATGAACTGGAGAAGGAAATGGCAAACCACTCCAGTATCTTTGCCAAGAAAACCCCAAATGGGGTCATGAACAATTGGACATGACTGAACAATAAAAATAAAAAGTAAATACAAAGTAATTTTGAGATGAACCGGAGTCTAGTGTAAATTACTTAGTGTCTCTGGGTCTAAGTTTACTCATCTATGAATATTGAGTGGTGGTATATGGTTTTAAAGAGGTTTCTTGCTCCAATTTCTGTGATTCTAGGACTTATATGACTAGAATTTTGAGACCTTTAAAATAATTTTTTTTTGTTTCTCTAAGCATTCAAGTTATAAAGTTGTAATTTGGCAAACCCCATTTGTTATCAGGACTGAGATGTAAATTGGGAACCTTCTTTTTAGAATTCAAGGAGAGCAAGCCTGGAGGTGGATTGGAAAGTAGACCCACATGTCTATGTTGAAATTTTCCTCCTCTTTAGGTCTGAAATCACTCAACTACTCACATACAGCTCTAGAACCCCTGAATTTTTTTCTACCCACTCCAATTTTTATTAAATCAGCTGACATCCCATCTTATGCAGAAAGAACAGCTTATTTAAATGGCAAGAATTGCAATATTGAGGAAACATCCAAAGACAAAAGAGCATGGAATACAGGAGATAGAATCACAGTTCCAAGTGATCATCTTGCATGAAGTACTGAGTAACAGTGAGGAAAACCCCTGTTCAAAGAAAATTGAATTAGGAAAGTAATTTATGCTGGAAGTAGAGAGACATGATGGGATGACTTCTTCTAAAGTTCCTTCTGAACATTATACTTAAACCAAAAAAATCCCAACACAAAACTCAAACATTTTGGGGAGAAGGAGATAAAACAGGAGCGGGGAATAGGCTTTTAGTTTTTCAGGATTGCATATTTTCTGTTTAATTGAAAAAGAAGTAAAACCAGACAGTTCTGAGAAACTGAAAAAATTTAAATTCTCTCAATTTAGAGGAAGATATTGGCACATAGAGAGAGGTATAGGGGCAAAGAGACAAGTATGTACAGAGTGACAGACAGCAAGGCAGAGGATAGAAAATTGAGCTCAAAATCAGTAAGACCTTGGTTCAAATCATACCTTTGACACAGGGAAGTTTGGTGGTGCAGTAGGTAGAGCACCAGTGCAGGAATCAGGAGGACCTGAGTTCAAATCTCACCTCAGACACTTGACACTCACTAGCTGGGCAAGTCACTTAACCCCAGTTTGCCTCATCCTGGGTCATCTCTAGTCATCCTGATGAATATGTAGTCACTGGATTCAGATGGCTCTGCAGGGGAAGTGAGGCTGGTGACTTCCCTCACTCAAAAAAACGAAGTCAAGTGCAAGTCATGTCATTATTCTCTGATGGTATGGTCTTCTTTGGCAATGAAGAATGAATACACAAACACATACACACACACACACACCTTTGACACATAGTTACTGAGTGATTCTGGGTAAGTCTTTTAAACTCTCTTGCTTTGGCAACTCTCTAAGACTATAAGATGTTAAGCAGTTTGCATTGTTAGAAGGTAATTCTTCATTGGGAGCTCCCTATGTAGATGAAATTACAAATCTAGTTCACCCTCCCCTACCCTCCCTAAAAAAAAAAAAGACTTGAATAGGAACAGCTGACTAAGGCAGTTAACTCATAGGACAATGGTAACCAAGTTTTCAGGTCTGTGTTTTTCCATCTTGTTAGTGTTTTGCTTGTCTGTAATAATTAACATTTTTGGCAGCTGTAGTTATATTTATTTTTTGTTTTTTTTCAATTACCTGTAAACAAACATTTTAAAAAATATTTTGAGTTCCAAGTTCCCTCCTTCCTCTTCCCCTCCTTTAGAAGGTGAGTAGTTTGATGTAGATTATACATATGTAGTCATGCAAAACATTTCCATGTTAGCCATGTAGCAAAAGAAAACCCAGATTAAAAAAACATCAAGAAGAAGAGTAATAAAGAAAATAAAAAACGCTTCAGTGTACATGCAAATGCCATCAGTTCTTTCTCTGGAGATGAATAGCGCTTTTCATCATAAGTCCTTCAGAACTATCTTGGATCATTGCATTACTGAGAATAGCTAAGTCATTCACATTTGGTCATCTTACCCTGTTGGTGTTACTGTATACAGTGTTCTCTGGGCTCTGTTCATTTCATGTGATTCTTCCCAGGTTCTTCTGAAAGCATCCTGCTCATCATATTTTTTAATAGCAAAATACTTTTCCATGCCAATCATATACCATAACTTGGTCATTCCCCAGTTGGCTGGCATCCTCTCAAATTCCAATTCTTTGCCACTACAAAAAGAGCTGCTATAAATATATTTGTATATATATGTCTTTTTTCTTTTTCTTTGACCTTCTTGGGGTACAGACCTAGTAGTACTAGTGTTGGGTCAAAGGGTATGCACAATTTTAGAGCTCTTTGGGCATAGTTGATGAGAAGAACAAATCAAATGAGATGATATATGTTTATATTATAATTATAAATCACAAAACACTGTACATATATGAGACAGGGACTTGCCATCCCCTTTGGTCAGCACTGATATATTTTTATGTTGATGTTATTTGCTGCATAGATGGATATTTAACATTTAAATTTAAATCTAAATCTTTTAGTTTTTATATCCCATTGGATCTTAAAATTTTTTGAAAACAAAAAAAATTTAAATCTAAAACTTTAGATTTCAAATCCCATTTGATTTAAAAGCTAACCGTTTTCTGAAAACATTTTAAGATTTTAAATCTAAAACCTTTAGATCTTAATCACATTTGAAGAAATGAGATCATAGATTCCGATTTCCACAATTGGGTACAGTTGTTTGGGTTAGCCTAAGAACTGAGGATATTTAAAAGACTTGATGCCAGGCTGCTCTAAAGTTGGACTGAAAGAGAATATTGAGTGTGGTTTGTTTTGGTTTGAGCTAAGTCCTTGACAATGAAGACTGGCCTCTCTGCAGTGAACTGAAATCCCCAGTCACATGAGATACTAGTGAAGTGTTGGTTGAATGGGGTGAAATTGCAACGGGGCTGCCTGAACTGTTTTCTATGAAGAGCTAAAAAGTAACACATTTGTTTACATGATTCTGAATTTTGCTTTACCCTTGTGTTTATGTTAGAAATGACTAATAAAACCCCATCGGAAAGCTCTGCGATGGTGGCGTCTGCCAAGATCTACTGCCAAACTCAAGTTTGATGACTGGAGTACCCAGGGCCTGCTTTTGCTGGAGAAGGATTAGGTTTTTAGGATGAGATTTTTATTTGTATGCACTGAAGACAGTATAATTGGAATTTAAGAGCTAAGTACATTTGATAATAACAAAAACTGGCCTTTATGTAGTACATTTATGTTTGCAAAGTGCTTTTATGAATGGTGGCTTATTGGAACATTACAGCAGCCTCATGATGTATTTACTGGTACAGGTATTATCACTCCCATTGGACATGTTTGGAAGTAGATTCAGAAGCTGTTAAGTGATTTGCTCAAGGGCACATGGCAAATAGTGTCAGAGGCTAGACCTGCACCTAGGTCTTCCTGACCCCCACAGTGTGCCTCTTGAGATGAATGAAAATTCCAAGTGATTTCACCATTGATGATGTGATCTTATTTCACAAAAGGATTTTCATTTTCCTTGACCATGAAGGAATTTGGGTAGAAATTGTTAAGAGGATACTTGTTGTTTTGGGGCATGTTTTTCAGGATAGAGATGTTTTAGGGATAGAGATTCTGATTCATTCCTGAAGCTAAGACCTTACTCAGCCTGTGTCTGGCACATAGTAGGTGTGTATACATAGACGGATTGAAAGGGGCAGTGTTCTTCACTAGAGAGGGAGATTATTTTTGTTGTATTCTGCCATGCTCAGACCATGGAATATTGTGTTTAGTTCTGGGGGCCACATTTTAGCAATGATATTAGCAAGCTAGAGAGTATCCCAGGAAGCAGATAGCATGGCAAAATACCTTGAGATCATACCTGAAGAGGAGAAATTGAAAGAATTAGTAACGTTCAGCTAGGTAAGAAAAGAGAATCCTAGGGCGGGGATAGGGAAGTGGGGTATGGTGGCTATCTTCAAGTATTTGAAGAGTCCTTATCCGTGGAGAAAAGGCCTCACAGTTATTCTGCTTGGCCCCAGCAGAAGGAATGAGGTCTGATACACTGCAAAGAGGTAGAGATCCAGGCTTGATATAATGAAAAATGTGCAATTAGAGTTGTCCCAAGATGCAGTGGGTTGTGTGCCCCCTCACTTGTGGTCTTTAAGTAAAGGCCGGACAGTCAATGAGAGGGGCTGTGGGAAGGGTATTTTGTTATGGTTGATTCAAGTTGAACTTGGTGCCCCCTGAAATCTCCTCCAGCTCTGAGATTCTGGAATTCACTCTTTTTTTGGTCTCTTTGCTGTTTTATGTAAACTGGATTGCTGCTGGCCCCATTTTGGCTTATGGACACAAAACTTTAATTGTTCTATGTAAAGTGAGCAGAGCAAGAAAGCCTTCACACAGACTGGCCTCTATGAAGAACAGTGAAAGTGTTTGAGCCATTCTGACCAGTTTCTCACCTCCACCTTTTCTAGCCAGGTTTTATCCTTACTCCATCTGTTGCGGCTGCCTGTTTATTACTGACTTCTGAAAGGGATGAGGTGGGGTAGCTCGGCCCTGTTCCCATCTGCGAGCCCTCTGAGCAGCTTGACTTCTTGCTTGGGGTAGATAAGACAAGTATTTGCTGTTGAATTCCAAACACTACCCTCTGGAGTCTGGGACTTTTGCCTTCTGGATTTGTTTCTCATCACCCTTTCCTCCCTCTTTCAAATTCAGCTGCTACAAAAATCCAGAGCGTTGGGTCAGATTTGCAGTCCCCACAGAGTATTGGGATGGGATGGGCCTATCCACTTGCTGGTAGGCCTGTTGCAAATGACCATTCTGTTCCTTTTTGTGGGAATTCATAGGACCAGAGATTTTAGTTCAGGTCCAGTGGAAAAAGGTGGGACATACTTATACAAAAGTATTTTGTCAAAGGAGCAGTGGGAGAGAACTCAGAGGGACAAGAAAAGGGGTCTTTGTAGTATATTGTTTCATGGTTCTAGTCAGATGAAGGGTCCTCTCCTACTTCAGAGGTCTGTAGGCCCTCCTTCCAACAGTGCAGATAGAAAACTGTCTATGCCTACTCATTGTATTTAATTCTCATCTATTTCTGTCATAAATCTCTCACAAGGGGTCTACCCAACATACTGGGGGTCTTCTGTGACTTCTTCCAGTATTGCATGGATCCTAGTAAAGCATGAGGGCTATTCCTGAGATATCCCTCACTCTCCAATGCTGGATGCACAGATTTAAGGGACAATATTTTCATTGTTTTTATTTAGCTTATTAATCCAATTTCTAGGGTATTTACATCTACATAGTAGCTTCCCCTATCCAACACCTCTCTCCCCTCTTCACCCCAACCTGCCCATACATAGAGCTTAGGGATATTCTTGGTCCATAGTAAACACTTAAGATGTGCTTTTCATTCATTCACTTATTCATTACGTATGTTATTGGACAATAGAGGAGAAGGTAAGAAACCATGTGTGAGGAATCATGAGATTTAGGGATATAGAGAAAAAATTACTTTTTTCTTTTCCTTAAAAAAATTGATAACCTTTGTTTTTGATTCACTTTCATTTCCAAATTTATTTCTCTCCTCTTATACAGAGAATCATCTTTTGTAACACATAATAAATAAGAGAATGAAAGTGATTCAGCAAAACTAACCTAGATATCACCTGAGGCTGACTGTGTATAGTCCTCTACCTCCATCAAAGGAGGGAGGAAAGAAGGTATATTTTTTTCATCTCTTCTGTGAATCTCCTATCAGGAAAACAACTAACATCCTAGTGACAGTGTATCTTTCTTGAAAGAAACCAGTGGACACCAGTAACTAGTTCCCAGTCAGCTTTTGTCTGGACTCAAATTCTATCTTCCCTGTGGAACCCTGTAACTGTTTAGTTAGGGGAAAACAGGAAGTCCTGCTCGGATTTCTTCCACAAGAGATTTGTTTGTGTCTTAAGTAGTGATCTGTATTTCATAACCCCCCACCCATCACTCCCAAATCAGATTTTTAAAGCTCCGTTTATCACATAATAGTAAAAAAATCCATTTCCCCATTCCATTTCATATAGTACACACAACCATCCCCAGTCTATTTTCTTTCCAGAGTTTATCTTCCCCTGAAAGTAATGAATTGACTGACCTTTTATCTTTAGGCTATGGTTTGTGGTTTTTAAAGCTTTCCAAGATCAACTGAGTGATGAATGCGGTTTGGCATCTTAAATTGCTAATTCACTATCAAGCTGGATCGTTTCAAAAGCAATTAGTGTTCAAATAAAGTCTTTATTCTTTGCATCATTGTCTTTGTTTGGTGTAAGCCTAATGCTACCCTTTAAATGCCATTGTTAGTAATCAAGTGGACTTACTTTAGCCTTCTTCCTAAAAGGTTTTTTTCCTCAACCAAAAAGGAAATATTCCATTTAAAAGTGTTTTTTTAAGTGCCCCCTTGTAAAGTATACTTTGAAATCTTCTTATAAAAGTGTCCTTCTGAGTCTAAAGCTTGAACTTATTCTTATTTTAGCTTGATGGAAACTTTTCAAATACCTTCCAAAGTTACTTGTGGCATTTCCCCCCGTATGGTAGATCCCATTAATGAGAAGAGACTCAAAGAGAGACATTAATTAAAATCAGAATGATTAATTTCATTATGTCAGAGTCAGTATAAATGAACTCCAGTGTCAATAACCCTGGTAGGCCTCCTTCCTCCGATTTATTCTGGTAATTGAGAGTTTATCAGACATCCCTAAGAATTCAGAAAGCCCACTTTCAAAAGAGGGAGGAGGAGGGAGGGAAGAGGGAGGTGGTGAGAGCATGAAAGTTTCCTGTTATTTAGGAAATGCTTATTAGTCTGTTATAGTCTTACCCATTTTATGCCATCACTCAAGACACAGCAGAACTGGCAAAGAAGTAAGCCGAGTCATCTACTTAAGAAAGGCAAGCTCACAAAATATATATATATATATATCTATATCTATACACACACATACACACACACACATATAACAAATATGCTCTTGTTGATAGGAAATATTTGGAATGGAAGTTCTGCAACTATATTATCAGGTGGGCTATTTTTTTTTAAACTTCTACAAGGGCAAATCTCTGCTTCCAACAGAAGAATTTTGTTGTGTTGCTTCATTTGGGTCCAATACTTTGTGACCCTGTTTAGGATTTTCTTGGCAGAGATACTGGAGTGGTTTGTCATTTCTTTCTCCAGCCCATTTGACAGACGAGGAAACTGAGTCAAACAGAGTTAAGTGACTTGCCCAGGGTGATCTAGCTGCTAAGTGTCTGAAACTGAATTTGAACTCAGGAAGAGTTTTCCAGACTCCATGCTCAGTGCTCTATCCACTGCGCCATTTAGCTGCCCCATGAAATAATCACAGTCAGGTAGAGGAGTTTGTTTCAGTAAAGCATCTGTGCCCCAAAATGCTGAAAACCAAAGGACCATATACCATTTGACCACTTTGCCTGAACTTGAAGGAAGAATTGTGAACTGCTTTACAATTTTAATGGACTCTTGCCCCATTCTGCCCCATCACCACATATAGTCTATGGACATTTTTCTTTTCCTAATTCTGCTTATGTAACATATTGACATAAAGAATACTACATAATGCAATGCAAAGTACAAGTAAAAATGGTCTTGCTTTTCTATCTCAGTTCTCTGGATGCTAAATAATGTACTGTTTTGTAGTATATCCCTCCTCCCTTCCCCAAGTCTTTCAGGAGACTGCTTGTGTCAGTTTACCTCTATACTTCATGACTTTGCATGTGCTCCCCCTTCTCCCTCCTATGTCTGGAAAATAGTCTCTTTAACTTCTGCCTCCTAGAATCTCTAGATCTCTTCAAAACTCAGCTCATGTACTGCCTCCTAGGAAAGGCTTAACTTGACATCCCCGGCTACCAATTCCTCAACCATAGCCCTCCCACCAAAATGAATTTGTATTCATTTTATATGTATTTTGGGAGTGAGGAGGATAGCGCATTGGGCCTCCAGTCAAGAAGACCGGAGTTCAGGGTTAACTTTAGACATTTAGTAGCTGTGTGGCCTTGGTCAAGTCACTCAACCTCTGCTTGCTTTGGTTTATTCAACTACAAACTGGGGATAATGACAGTATCTACTTCCCATGGTTGTTGTGAGGTTCAAATAGGATAACTTTTATAAAGCACTTAGAACAGTGCAGGGCAAATAGTAGTTACTATATAAATGCTATATTATTAATTCTCCTCCCTTCTTTTTCTTTCTTTTCCTTCTCTTTTCTCCTCCTCCTCTTTCCTCCCTACTCCTACTCTTCCTCCTTCTCCTTCATTCCTTCTTTCTTTTCTTCTTCCTTCTTCTATCATACATGTTGTTTTCTCCCAATAATGTAAGCTCCTTGAAGGCAGAGAGTGTTTCATTTTTATCAGTATCCCTAGTACTTAGCATATTACAATGCCTGTCATATTAGTAAGTGCTTAATTAATGATTGTTGATGGGTTGATTTATTTTTTTAACTTCCCTACGACTATTTTTAGAAGACATTGTAAGCATTCAAGGGTGTCACACTATGGGCCTATTTGCCAATGATTACTGCTTTTTCCTGCTTAACATCCAGCCAATTATCCTTGGGCCAAAAGTGATGCATGTTCCTTTTGGTAGGAAACAGCTTTAGATTTCTCAAACTTAGTACAGAATGTTCTATACTTGCTAATACTCCAGAACATCAGCCATCCACTCTAATCATATGGAACTCCCTAATCTGTCCACCTGATGCCTGTTATACTCATTCTTGTTTCATTGCCTTGGTTCATGTTGTTAATTGACCTTCCCCCTTTTCATAACCAATTCACATCCTACTGGTGGAGTTGCTACAGTGAGAGGACCTGGTTTCAATCCCTGCTCAGTCATTTATACTACCTACCGCTCAGTCATATTACCTGGTTGACTTTTAGCAAGTCACTTGGTGTCTCTGTACCTGAAAGGGTTGAACAAGATGATGTATAAGGTTCTTTCAAGCTTTAATTAGATTTCACAATCCTAGTTCTTTTAAATCTACATGCATGACATCCTTTCCCTTAAAGCCTTCCTTGAAAATCCCAATCCACCACAATCATTGCTATTTTCTAAAGTCCTTTTTTAAGTTAGCTTACTCCACCCACTCAAGCCCTTGATTTATTTCCATATTTTGTTCCTGAGTTGTTTTACTCATGTATACCTTGGCTTGTCAATGAGATTCAGTGGCAGAAATTGTATTTATTTTCTACATTTTTTGTTTCCCTTGTGGTGCCCAACATAGTGTTGGGTACACAGTAGGTTCTTAATGAATACTTGCTGATTGATAATTAGCAAGCAGTTAAAACAGTGAAAGTTTTCATTTTCCCAACGGTAATTGGGTAGGATCTTTAACTTTCCATCTGTGCTAACTTCAGGTTTTTAGCGTGAATCAGAGGCTTGTAAAGTTGTCATTTCAGCATTTGCCACATGCAGAAACACTCCAGGCCCAAGGCAGTGACTGAATAGCTGTGATCTCCTTAAACAATCATTGCTATTTCACAAACTGAGGTGATCTTTTAAGTATGATGAGGGAAAACACTGAATTTGGAATCAAAAGACCTGAGTTCAAAACCTAGCCCATCTACTTTCTACTTATTTGACTATAGACAAGTCACTTTTCCCCTCTGAGTCTCCATTTTTTCATCTGAGAAGTGAAGTGTTGGGCTAAATAATCTCTAAGCTACTTTTCAGGACCTGAATTCTATGATACTAGAAACCTTGTGGTCACTTTAGTCTATTTCAAGAGTGGTATAGAATGATATAAACAGAAATCTACCTTACTCATTTTTATATTTATCCCCAACAGTACCTGGGACAGTGGTGTTCACACAAGAGGTGCTCAGTAACTGTGAAACAGAATTGATTTGAATCCAAAGTGGTTGATTTCCTAATACCATCTGGCTAGTGATATAAACAGGAATTCATTAGTCATAGCTACCAGACTATGGAAACCACTGATGACTTGTTAGTGAACAGTTCAATTTATCAAATATTTATTAAGTTCTTTCTATGTGCTAGGGCCTTGCTCACAGGATTCTTATGTACTACTGGCAAGGTAGTATTCATGCAAGTATCAGTACAAGGTAAACTAAAGGGAAGAACACTAGCTGGAGATGATCAGGAAATGCTTTAAGGAGCATTTAATAACTGAGATGAGCCTTTAGAGGAGGACAAGAATAGAAACCCTGTCTTCCTCTTCTTTTCTCCCTTGAAAAGGTCCTCTGAACCTTGACTTTCTTGGAGGTCACTATGAAGAAGGTGTACATTGAAAGCATGGGAGATAGTTTGTGTTAACACTTGGAGGGGGAGAGTGGAGCATTGAATTTGGGCAACTTCTAGTTTGGATTGGCTACAATAGGACATAAAGTTTGTGAAGAGAAGTAGTATGACAAAAAGCTGTAAAGGTAGATAGGTTCCAGACTGTGGTGGGGTCTTCAGAGCTAGACTAAGAAATTTGTATTTTATCTGTGCTGCAGTAGATAGTCACTGAAGATTTTTGAGGAGGGGTGTGACATGATTAAAGAAACATTTACTCAATATGGGGACACTTTGGTAATAGAGAACCTGCCCCCATCTTTATCATGCATTGGGAGAAAACAGTTTTATGTACCATATAGGAAAACAAATATACTGACCCTTGGCAAAGATGATATTGTCTGTTGCCCAAGTGGTTCTAATGATTTCTACTCTAAAAATGAATAGGTCCTTTATTTACCTTAGGTGTAGATAGAGTCCTTGGGCTCTAGACTTCAGACCTAAGTTTGGCAAGGGCTGAAGAGAGAGGAGGAAAAGTGCTTATGTGGAATTACATTGGCAGTCTTAAAGTTTTTTGCAGAGTTATTTTATTGGGATGAATATTCTGGGGAGGCCAGGTTGTTTTTGATACCTGATTCCAAAATCTGCAGGCAAGCCTCATTTTTCCAGTTCAGATATCATGTCCTACCAAGAAGGAGAAGAGGAAAAGTACTTTATAGATATTCTCAAGGTCAGTCAAAGAAAGGAAGCCCTGATAACATTGTATGAAACACTTGCCCAGAATGACCTCATTTGGAAGAAGAATCTGTTAACAGAGTTTGAAGCCTTAAAATATTGCAATGAAAGAAAGAAAGCAGGACATGAACTTGCCAGACACTTACCCACAAGTCACATGAAAAATTTAGCTTACTTATTGTGCTAGGAAATAAAATCCTGACCTGCCATCAATCTAGTTCTCTTGGGTGAACCATGTGATGTGGTCTAAAAGCTAATATTGTCTTTTAAGTCACACATAGCAAGTGGGGATTCTTGGAGTTGGTGAGACTCTTTGAGTTTGTCTCTTGTCCTATATAGAAGTCTCTCCTACTGAAAACTTGACCTAGCAGCCCTTGAAATTCCACTTGAATGCTCTCAATGATGGATGCTCATGGCTTTTCTAGGCAGCCTGTTCTAGTAACAGTTGGGTTGTAGATTCTGATTGGTACAAAGATAGCATAAGTAGATTGTTATATAAGATAATCTCAGATGATGTGCTGTCAGAGAATATCCTTCTCTTAGTAAGCATTGTGGCTGTTGTCCATCATGCTCGAAGAGGACCAAAATGACATCATTATGTTGGAGAGAAGGTACAGTGTATCTAACTATGGGTGATTAGATCAGTATAAACTCCGAATGCTCTACCACAGGTTGAGCCCAAATAGTCCATATGAACATTTGGAATGGAGATGTCTATCTCTAAATCTGCATATAGTTCTTTTGAACTACTCCAATGGTGTTCTGCTCTTAGAGCACTGTGCCTTCTTTGATGCAGGCAGACCATGCTGGGTGGTCCTATGCTAGTAAATATTGTACTGCCCACATGGAAGCAATATCTAGGTCCTGCTGGAATGTGGTGTAATGAAAGGTGAAGCAAGATGATTTGTAGGTAGTGGATCTATTAAGTAAGCATTTCCACATAATACACATACACACATGTATAGAGGCACAAAAGCAACCTATCTATACTATATCACTTTACTTAATGGTAATTTAGGGAGTTTTGCCTCAGAGAGAGGCTTCCCTTGCTAATATGTGTCAGAGGCAGTACTTAGCTCATGTCTTTCTAGCTCCAGTGGTGGATAGATGGAGAGTCACTCTTTTCTATTGCCTTCCATGCACATACACAGAGTCCATCACAGCATAATAAAATCATAGATTAGAATTGTTGGGTCCTTGGAAATTACATAGTCTAACCTTTTCATTTTATAGAAGAAGAGGTTGGGATAGTCATGTAGCACAGTAGCTAGATTGACAGATTTGGAGTCAGGAAGTCTTGGGTTTTAATCCCGTCTCTGGGTTAACCTTTAACCTTTAGCCTTTCTCAGCTTCAGTTATCTTCATCTATAAAAATGGACAATAATACTAGCAAGTACGTCACAGGGCTCTGGTGAGATAAGAAAATGAGGCAGTAAATGTAAAGGCGTTGGGAGACTTTCAAGTGCTATGTAAATTACAGTTTTCGTTATTCTTGTCGGTGAAGCAACTGGTGCCCGTAGAGCATAAGCCACTTCTCTAAAGTAGCACTGGTGATAAAGTGAGAGATTTGAACCTAAATCTAGTACTCTTTCCACTCTCCCATGCTGCTTCCTATATACATGTATAAATCACATGTGTATATAATAGTGATATTATGTCCTTATATGATATGTCATTATGATGTCATGTTATGTTATTATACCATACATGATACTACTGTATACCATTATGCCATATATAGCATAACATATAATAATTATACATTACATATAATATTATATCATAATCATATTTATGTATTATTATAGTATAATAATTACTGGAATTTACATAGCATTTTAAGATATACAAAGAGTTTTCTAAGAGTTATCTCCTCTGATTATGACAACAAACCTGAGAGGTAAGTGCTTTTATTATATTGACTTTACAGTTGGCAGAGGTTAAATGAACTTCTCCAGGATCACTCAATTAGTAAATATCCAAGGCTGACTTTGAACTGGGACCTTCCTTACTATATAGCGCGTTATTCACTGAACCACCTAATTGCCTATGTATGTACATGGACATACATGACCACATCCATCACTTTGGAAATTGTAGTTATGTGTTATGAAAAAAAGGATATATTTTGATATAATATGAACTTTTTAATCCCTAATAACTCAGGAGGACTTTCATATCCTGCTAATTCAAAAGAGAAAGAGCATCCCATGGGAAGCAATAAAATCTTATTTCTCCTTGATTTAAATCCCAGCAGGATCAAAACTGGTTAAAAAACAAAACAAAACAATGTTTAAATTATATAACTAGAAAAACAAACAACTTGAGGGAATTTCAGACAAAGGGGAACATATATAAATTCAGGGAAAAAGAGCCAAACCAAGTTTGGTGCTGAGTGGGGTTTAATCTGTGTGTTTGTAGTGAGGGCCAGGGAGAGTTCAGACTGTGGAACATGAGACTGCCCATTTACAGGGAAATTCAAAAAGCTTCAGACTTTGCACAACTTTTGTGTTTTTTTGCTTCACTGATTTGAAGGAGTGAGCAAGATCCTGGGATTCATTATCAGATGGGGGCTCATTATTTTGGAAGCAGCCTGGTTGAATGTGATGGCTGCCTCATAGAGCTGCAATCCCCATCCCATATGTCCATTCTTTCATGAGTCTGACCTGAAACTCCTTGATGTTTCTACTAGAAATCGTTACTTTGTTTTGAATTTCCTGAGATTTCTGGGACTGGTGTGGCTTAAACCATTATTACCGAGAGAAGTACACAAGTGATGAATTAAAATGTTCAGAAAATGTCAAATACTTCTGTGCTGGGGGACAATTGTTCTTTTTTTTTATGAAAACTTAGCAGCCTTTATTTCCCAGCATGCCCCTTTTCCTTATAAAAGTCATAATATGTACCATATGTGTAAATAGGAGAGGGAAAGAAAACCTAACTGATCACCTGAGTGGAGTCGTGAAATCAGACATCTGCTGTGAGCCAAGTTCAGATGTGGCCTTTGTTGGAGCAGCATGATGTGATGAGCGTTGTTCGTGAAACCAGGTTAGTTTCCCTTGGATATTTTGGATGTGATTGTTGCTCTATCTGGGGCAGCTGATGTGGCAGCTAGGTAACATAGGCAGTGGTAACACACCCAAATAGAAGCAAACCCTCAGTAACAGTGATTTAAACCTCTCCAGTCCTAGGAATCTTGAGTGATTCAAAACAAAGTAACAACTTCTAATAAGGATGTCAAAGAGTTTCACATCAGGCCCATGTAAAGATGGACATATGGGGGATTGTAGCTCCTCAAGGCTACACGTGGACATAGAAAACCACAAATTAACATCATCTATGTTGCATTGTATTTTTATTTTGTTAAATATTTTGCAGTTACATTTTAATTTGGTTCTTGCTGCACTCTGGAGTTCTGCAGGTTACTTGGGACCCACAGGCAGTCAGTTTGATTTACTCTTTTGGAGTCAAGAGGATTGTAAGTTCAAATCCTGACTGAGACACTTAGCTGGGTGACCCTGGGTAAGTCACTTATCCTCAGTTTCTTTATCTCTAAAATGAGAGGATTGGACTTGATTTCCAAGGACCCCTATAGTATTAAATCTATGAACCTGTGAACCAGAATAGTGATGGGGAGTGGAGAGAATAGAAGAGAATTCAGGGAAGTGGATCAGACAGTCACTTGGTAGCTTGGTATTATCCACAGTTCTAAACAGATCAACACCAGTTCTATAACATATTGTCTTAAAGACTTTATGACTTGACTGGGGGGTTACACAGCTACTGTGGTCTCAGACATAGAGCTTATACCCCAATCTTCCTGATTTTGAAGCTGATTCTTTATCTGCTGTCTCATAATGCTATAGTTATTGGAAGCTCAACATATTTGTTACTCAGCCATACTCAGAGAAGAGTTTGAAAGGGAGGAGGTAAGGGTGCCAGGCCCATGATACCAGTGGGTGAGTGCTGTCACACAATTACCAAGTCAGATTGGTTTGTTTTCTCACCTGAAGGGTGAGGGGCTGTCTTCTAGTCAACTCCTGTTCCCTCATTTCTGTGTGGAGAACCTCAGGAAGCTCTGTAGGGAGCAGGCATTCCCTATGAGAAGGGAGGTGTAATTTTTTCCCCTTTTTCTTTTCTTTGTTGTTTTTGGGTTGGGTAGGGACTTTACCAAGTACCCAGATAGGCAGGGGTAAGTGCTTGCTGAATGAATTAATAAATTGTGGAGAGGGTCATCACCAGAATGTTTTAGCTATGACAACTCACCAATGGCTGTAAGGGTTATAATTTGTGCTGGTGGAGAGAATATCCCAAAGATGAAATTATGGCTCATTCTAAGATTCCATTTAAATGAAATAATTGATTTAGAGCTAGAAAGGGTCTTATAGGCCATATAGTCCAATCCCCTCATTTCATACATGAAGAAACTGAGGTTAAGCTATTTGTCCAAGGTCAAATTGCAAGTAGAAGAGATAGGATAGAGACAGAATTTGAACACAGAACCTCTGATTTCAGAACTCTAGAACATTCCATTAGTGGTCATTAAAGAGCTAAATAAATATTAGCTTATTACAGTCACTCATACCATGCCTGGATGTTTCTGAAATGGACACCAATAGAAATTGTGCTTATCTGAAGGATTTTAGTTCCCAGTTGAAGAATTTCAATGACTCTTAACCTCCTGTATGAACCAGTTCATTTCCGTATACCATACACATTTTGAGTGTCATTATTTCTGGGAGTGATTTCCTATAATTGATGAAAAATGAAGATTTATAATACATAAGATAGAAAGGGGTTATGTCTACAATAACTGCATAGAACATCCTTCAAGTAATTATGAACCTTCAAGGTGGCCATGATGTAAGTCATTTAAAATTTTAATTATGTTTTATTTAAAAAAAAACAATAAACTAACCCCAGATCTGTTTTCTCTTTGGGCAAAAGTACGTCTATCAAAACCTTTTGAAAAACAAATCCTTGCCTGGAACTTGTCACTTAAAATGAGGAAAATTTGATAAGTAAATAGATACAATGTAATAAATTGATTTGCTTCTAAGAGCATTCAAAATTTTAAAAAAATCTCTAAGATATCGATTTGTAATTATATACAGGGATGATGGAACATAGTGATCGTTCAGGATTGGAATTCCAATAATTTACTGTCTTGTTGAAATAATGCAAATGTACCTTGTAATTGTGGAAAGCATTCATACCCCTTCTCCCCCAAAGCTTTTTTTACTCAGTACTTATAGCTGTAGTTGGATTTTCTCTTTTCATTTTGTTTTGGCAAGGGTAAGTGAGGAACATCTAATAGAGCTGATCAGGGAAATATTCATTACTCACTATTTCTCCCTGGCCCAGTTTTTCTTCTGTCCTTCGGGTGTTGATAAACATTCCGGCATTAAAACCCCTTTTCTCTAAGCTGTGCTCTGTCAGGCTTCTGATGACTAAGCTGGAAGTGATGGGAACCTTAATGAGGGAGTAGGTGACCCAGAATCCCTGGGTGGGGTCATGCAGATTGAGAGAGTTGTCATATCATATTAAACCTTTTTTCGGGAGATAAGAATGACAATAAGCTAAATTGCCAAGAGACTGTTATCATTCTCATCACCTAGTGCTTTTTGGTTGCAGGAGAATTAGTGTTGGGGAAAGTCAGACTAAGAGAAATGAGACTTCTCATAGGGAAAATCAGGGTTCACTTCAGAAGCACCAATTAATTTCATTATTGTTGGTGAAGGGGGAGATTTTCCATTGATCAAGGTAGGCCAGAGTAGTCAAATAGGCAGCTACAATGTCATTCCAGTTGAGGCAGACTGGTGATACTCATTGGACTCTTTTGTGAGGGTCTTATGGTCCTTAGGAAGATTTTGGTAGGTGGGAGGGAAAATGACTAGGGGTTGAGAGAGTACAGAATAGCAGCAGTGCCCACTGAGATAAATGTTAGAAGACCATACTGAGTGGGTCAGTATTTTGAGTTTAATGACTTGAGAGTCAAGTAAGGAAGAATGAATCTGACCTCTGACACCTATTATCATAAGATTGTTCAATCTCCCTAAATCTCATTATCCTCGTATGCAAAATAAGGATGATAATGCCTATATTACTCACTTTATAAGGTGGCATTGAACTGAAAAATACTTGGTTCAAGTCCAGCTTTGACCATGGGGTCTCCACACTGGAAATTTCCTACAATGATGAAATCATAGACTTAGATCCTTCCCGCTCCTCCACCTCCTGATTTTGATGACCAAACAAGCAAGCAAGTAATGTGCTAGGCATTATGTAACAAGGACAGTGGGGAAACAGCCCCTGACCTCAAGGAGTTTGTATTCTAATGTAGGAAACAACATGTAAATATTATATTGGTGGTTACACAATATGTGTATGTATAGGCATTTGAAAATGCATATTGATATAAAGTCACTTGGGGAGGGGAAGTTACTAGCAGTTGAGAGCCGGAAAAGGCCTGATCTGATGATATAATGTGTAAAATGGGGTTAAGTGACTTGGCCAGGGTCACATAGCTAGTAAGTGTCTGAGACTGGATTTAGACTCAATTCTTTCTGACTCCAGGCCCAGTGCTCTGTGCTATTAACTGCCCCACACTTCAGTAACTCATCCTTATAATGAGGAGGGTGGATTAGATGATCTCTGAGATTTCATAGAGTTTAAGCCCATAATTCTCTTAATCCTGAAGCTGGGCCATTCTCATCTTTTCCTCTTCTCCTTACCTTCATCCTGGTCTATTCTTTTGCCACCTACTTATATTGGTTCCTTTTATCTCTCCTGTTTGTATGTTCCCTGAGGGCAAGGACTTTCACTTTTTGTCCTCTATCTTGGTGGCTGGATGAAGTAGGCACTTGCTGATTGATTGAAGTGTATACAAAACTGGGATAGACTAAATAGCTATCAATGAATATAGGTCCTTTGGATGGAAAAGCCATAGCAGATATGGAGAACAGGGTTGGCCTCAGGGAGAAGGCATTTGAGATGATATTTGAAGGAAACTAAGGCTTCTGAGAAGCAAAGGGAAGAGGGAGAGAGGACAACCTGTGCAAAGACACAGAGATGGCAGATGGAATGTCATGTGTGAGGAAGTGCAAGAAGTCATTCTAGCATGACTGGACCATATGTGGAGGGAACTAATGTGTAATCAGGCTGAAGAGATAGGTCAGGATCAGTTTGTAAAGGATGAAATGCCAAGCAGAAGAGCTAATATATGGTAATAGGGAAGTATGGATGTTTATTGAGAAGGGGAGGGACAGGGTCAGCTTTCTGCTTTGGGAAAATCACTGTGTCAGCTGCAAGGAGGATAGATTAGAGAAAAGAGAGATGGGGGAGAGACCAATGGGGAGACCATTGCAGTAGTCCTGGGGAGAAGTATTGAGTACCTGGGCTAGAGAGGTGCAAATGTGGGGGGAGTGAAGGCCACCATTGTGAAGGAATGATGCTGTGGAGGGAGAAACTGACAAGATTTGGCAGATGATTGCATATGGCAGACAGGCCTCAAGGAGTAATAAAACCGTTATTTGAGGGATGGTTGTTGATGTTCATCCTTCCTTCTCAAGGAGGATCAATGCCAAGAGGAAGGTAATGTCTTGACTTGCAAGTGAATTGGATTTAAGTGAGACGGGGCTGTGCAAAGTCATTATCTTCACTCTCCTCCAGAGTCGTTGGACTCCTGTGGCAAGACCTAGGTCAAGATGACAGATGAGGGCCCTGGATGCAGTGAGAGACCTTGGCCTTTTTAAGGAGGGATGGTAATTCTCTGATAGATATATACAAATAAAATACAATAAGGGGTGAGGAGAGTAGAGACAATGAATTCTGTTTTGGACGTATTCTATTTGAGAAGTCTCTGGGACAGTTAAATGTCCAATAGGTAATTGGTGATGTGGAATTAAAGATCAGAGGAAAGACTGAGTCTGAATATGTAGATCTGGGAGGTATTGGCACAGAGATGATTATTAAATCTTTGGGAGTTGATGAGGTCACCCAGAGATAGTGCAGATGAAGGAGAGTAGGTGACCTCAAGGAACACCATCAAGTATGGAGAATGGTCTGGATGAAGAGTTAGCAAAAGGAGGCTATAGATGGAGGAATATGGTAGGATGAGAACTGGGGATGAATAGTGCCACTAAATACTAGAGGACAGAGTATCAATCAACCAGCTAATGCTATTAAGAGCCTACTATGTGCCAGGCACTATGTTAAATGGCAAAAAATAATCCCTGACTTCAAGGAACTTGCAGTCTAGTGGGGAAACAACATGCACCAAATATATACAAAGCAAGCTCTGTACGAGATAAATAGTAAATAAGTTATAGAAGGGAAATCCCTGTTAATATTCAGGAGCTAAGGTTGTTTAACAGTGTCAAATTGAGTAGAGAGGTCAGCAGAGGATGTTGAAGACTGATAAGAGACCTTCAAATTTGGAAAATAAAAGCTCGCTGGTGATTTTGGAGAGCACTTTCTTCCATTCCTAGATGTCCCTTATCAATCTAGCCTTATGGTACTTTCCTGTGCTCTTCCAGAGCCAGTATGGTACAGTAAATAGAGAGTCGGTCTCATAGTCATGTAGACTTGGGTTCAGTGACTGTCTCTGACACATCCTGGTTTTGTGACTATGGACAAGTCACTTAAACTTTGTTGTGCTCTAGTTAATGCTTCAAGATTAAGTTACAGAGATTGCTGGCCTACCCTGAAGAGAGAGAGTTTCCTCATGACATCACTGGCCTAGTTCCTGTCCTGCACCCTTCCAGCAAGTGCTTCTTGGCCTTTGTTCATCTGTAGTCTGGCTTTCCCTCAAATTCTGCTGGTCTGCCCTGGGCCCAGCCCTGGACTTTCCTTTCTTCTTGCTGTATAAACCCTGACTCTGACATGATCTTGTTTGCACTATTGATTTGTCCCATATACAAAGAGATGAAAAGTTCTGTTAGGCAAAGCTTAGACTGGAAGCTATTGGAGGAATGAGTAACATTTTCTGGAAATGTCATTAGTCATGTGGCTACCCTTCTTGGTTTACCTGAAAGATCCTTATTTGGTTCTCAGAAACTTAGCATCATTTTGAAACAACAGGACATTGTGGTGAGTTATTAGATGAGCTTATTAGGAAGCCTGCATTGCTGACCCCTCTCACCAAAGAAGTTTGTCCACATTTCTTGGGCTCTTGTCCTTTGCCCTGTCTTTTGTCACTGACCTCATCAATTCCCTATTTTCGCCTTTCTTTTCCCAAATATTGCCATTCTCTACTCCTGTTTCACAGGCGAAGAATCTGTGACATCCAGAGGGTTAAGCACATTCCACGTAGTGCAGATGACATCAGTTGGTGCCAAGGCAGGCCCTAAGATGGAGCATGTCTGCCTGTATTTCTTCTCCTTACTGTCGTCTATCCAGAGAAGCACTAACATTAATTAAAATCAAACAAACAAAACAAA
The DNA here is from genome assembly GCA_028658325.1 of Potorous gilbertii. Classification (NCBI taxonomy): domain Eukaryota; kingdom Metazoa; phylum Chordata; class Mammalia; order Diprotodontia; family Potoroidae; genus Potorous; species Potorous gilbertii. The sequence continues at coordinate 502,087,352 of CM053771.1, read as the reverse complement.
TCCTAAATAGCCCAGCTTTCACATTTTAAAAAATAGCATCAAACTTAGCATAAAAGGAACTAAATTTGGGGCTAGCCCAGTATTGACTGAGTCTGATTGAATGCTCTGAAACTTTCCCTTTACTTCTAAAAAATGTGTCTGGTATGAAGTCTGCTGGAGTTATCCCAGAGGGCTGACAGCTCTCCCTTTGGATTTGGAATGAAAATGAGCTGTGTTCCTCATGAGGCTACTTCAGTGAGCTAGTTAAATAAAACGCAAATGAGAGTACAAAATTACGATGCCTTCCCCAGGAGCCTGAAATCTAAGAGACCTTTGAGCTGTGGGATCTAGTTGAAGATTTAATTTTACACAGTGCCTGTTAGACCCTATTTTACAGAGTAGAATCTGTGCATTTGAAACAAATTTTAATTCCTTTATTTGTTACTTGGGGCCTGATGAGACTCTTTATGAGAGGGAAATTAAAAAAAATGCAGAATGACAATAAATTATAGGGCTAATAGCTGTGGCTTCTCTGGGCTTCATAGAATCTGGGAATGATAAGAGTATAGGAAGGGACTTGAAGCATTAATTTCTTTTATAACATCATTGAGAAACAGTCATGCGGCCACCACTTGAAGACCTTCAGAGACAGGAGCCTCACTACCTACTACCTATTTCATTTTTACTTGTTAGAAAGTTTGTAAGGCCCTGACTATGTGGTGATATATGTTGGTCACATAAAACTAAGAGAATGGAGGATCATAGGTTTTGAAACTGGGAGGATCTTAAAGATTAGATACTCCCACCTTCTCTTTTTAGAAATGAGGAAAATGACAGCTAAAGATGAAGTACAAAAATTGTAGATCTCTTAACAATCTTGTTGATTGACCCATGTGTGGAGAAATCTCTATCTTTCTGTCTCTGTCTTTGTTTTTTTCTTCCTTCCTTCATTTCTTTCCTTCCTTCCTTCCTTTCTTTCTTTCCTTCTTTCTCTCTTTCTTTCTCTTCTATTTCTTTCTTTCCTTTCTTGAAAAAACTGAGTTAATGGAAAGGGAATTTGTTCTTCTTGGATATAATGTTCTTGACTTCATCCTGGCTGGAATTATCCTGAGGATGGATGGGCCTAATTTAGCCTAAAAGTATGGAATCCTAAGCTCTGCTGATTCAGTATTCAGTTTAGGATCTTGTTTTTAGGACTAACTAAAGAACAGAAATACTGAGGCATATTGGATATAGTGCTGGGCTTGGAATATGAAAAGTGCTGGGTTCAAATTTCATCCCTGACACAGACTAGCTATTTGACACTGATCAAGCCACCTAACATCTTTATACCTTGGATGAGGTCCTAGGGAACTAGGGTGTATTTCCTAAGTCACAGATCAGTTATAATCTACTCTGGTAGAAGGCATTTCTAATCCATAAATCCTTTATGTTAATAAAATAGTAAATCTTTTATATAGTTGCATAAAGAAAAAAATAGTTGGGGTTTCATGGAGACTTTCTGCAGCTCAATTAAGAAAGCAGGAGGCAGTATAACCTATATCTGATTGCTTTCCATCTCAGGACAGGGGGAAGGCAGGGGAAAGAGGGATAGGATTTTAAAAAATGTTAAACAATTATTTTAACATGTAATTGGGGGGGAGAGGAGCTAAGATGGCGGAGTAAAATGACACACATACGCTAGCTTCTGAACCCACAGCCTATAAAGTACCTGTAAGGAGTTATTACTGACAAGTTCTGGAGCAGAGGAAGCCCCAGAATGACGGAGTGGAGGAGATTTCTGTTCCAGAGAGACCAGAAAAACTGATACCAAAGGTCCGTCACACACCAGACTCAGAGTGGAGCCCAGACTTGCCGTGGCCAGGTGGCCCCAGGAGGAGAAGGTCTGGGTGGGCTTCTGGAATAGAATCTCCAGTGGCCACGTGGTTCCCTCCACCTACAGGTGCAAAGGTCAGTGAGAGGGCCTGTTTGGCTGTCTGAGAGGGGAGCGGGGTATCTCCATAACTCAGGCCCTGTCGGGAGGTAGCAGCTGACAGGGGCTCCCAAAGCAGGCAGGAGCTCGGATCCATTTTTGAAGGTATCTGCATAAAACCCCTGAGGGAACTGAGCCCTGTATGGTGGCCCTGCCCTGACCTGAGCAGTTGAATTTAATCTTACACTGAATAGCAGCCCTGACTCCGTTGAAAGCCCTTTGGCTGGGGAGCAGCAGTTGAATCTCAGACCCCAAGCACTAGCTGGGCGGATCTGGAGGCAAGGCAGAGGTGGAGAGGAATCTCAGAAGTCAAGTAACTGGCTGGGAAAATGTCAAGAAACAGAAAAAAAAATAAGACCATAGAAGGTTACTTTCTTGCTGATCAGAGGTTTCCTCCTTTCCTTTCTGATGAGGAAGAACAATGCTTACCATCAGGGAAAGACATAGAGATCAAGGCTTCTGTATCTCAAACATCCAAAATAAATATTCAGTGGGCTCAGGCCATGGAAGAGCTCAAAAAGGATTTTGAAAATCAAATTAGACAGGTGGAGGAAAAACTGGGAAGAGAAATGAGAGAGATGCAAGAAAAGCAGGTCAACACCTTGCTAAAAGAGACCCAAAAAATGCTGAAGAAAATAACACCTTGAAAAATAGGCTAACTCAATTGGCAAAAGAGGTTCAAAAAGCCAATGAGGAGAAGAATGCTTTCAAAAGCAAAATTAGCCAAATGGAAAAGGAGGTTCAAAAGCTCACTGAAGAAAATAGTTCTCTCAAAATTAGAATGGAACAGA
>CM053771.1:502058658-502084110 GCA_028658325.1 Potorous gilbertii | reverse complement strand
CTCATTTTGGTATGAAAACCTATCTTACAATACAGGAAAGTGGGGGAGAAGGGGATAAGCAGGGTGGTGGGGATGATAGAAGGGAGGGCAGTGGGAGGAGGGAGCAATTTGAAATCAACACTCTTGGGGAGGGACAGGATCAAAAGAGAGAATAGAAGCAATGGGGGGCAGGCTAGGATGGAGGGAAATACAGTTAGTCTTACACAACACGACAATTATGGAAGTCATTTGCAAAACTACACAGATATGGCCTATATTGAATTGCCTCCCTTCCTAAAGGGAATGGGTGAGGAGGGAGGGATGGGGAGAAGTTGGAAAGTTTTAGGAACAACTGTCAAGTATTGTTCTTGCTACTAGGAAATAAGAAATACAGGTAATGGGGAATAGAAAGTTATCTGACCCTACAGGACATAAGAGAAGATGGGGACAAGGAAAGGGAGGGATGATAGAAGAGAGGGCAGATTGGTGATAGGGGAAATTAGAATGCTCGATGTACTAGGGAAGGGGGAGGGGACAAATGGGGAGAAAATTTGGCACCCAAAATTTTGTGAAAATGAATGTAAAAAGCTAAATAAATTTATTAATAAAAAACCCATGTAATTGGGGAAAATAAAAAATCAATTTATATAATTAAAAAAATTAATTTTCTGAAATGAAAAGGAAACTGAGAAAAATAAAAGAAAACAGGAGGCATCTGGACAACTAGGTTGAGCTAGTGGTATTACTGAGGTTTAGGATCCTAAATGGGTAATTCTTATAAAGAGGAAGGAGTTAGGTTTGTGACAAGCAGACTATGTAGTGATAGCATTATCTCACCTCTTTTTATAGAACATGCCATCATTCAGTTTGGGGAAATCTCCTGTGGACCTCAGAGGAGGCCCGACTATTTAGGGGGTCAATGTGTTCTCCATGTAGTTCACATCTGGACACCTCGTCCTGCATTTTGGAGTCCTCAGGTTCTTTCATCATAGGCCAAAACTATTTGTCAATCCTGCTGTTGGTAACAGTGGCTCAGTATAGTTGTGTAATGCTCATAGTTTAAAGCTGATTTTTCCTTAGTTCATCCTGGTTCCCGTAATAATTAAACTGTGTGCTGTCAGTCTCTTTTTACTCAATGTTCTTTATTTGTTTCACTTGACCTTGTGATGAAAAGGGCAATGAATCAACGTGGCTAAGGTGATGTAGTCATGCATTTGTGATGAAAAATGACTGCCTCTTCCTACATTGGCATTGCCATCACCAAACCGCTGTTCCAATATGAAACATGTTCCATAATTAAATCTGTCTTCAAACACTGTTCCTTATCTTCTTGATTTACTAAGATTTTAGTATCCCTTTATTAACAAACTAGATTGTTATTAATGTATTTGTTTTTCTAAGAATAATTTCCTTAACCTTCTCCACCACCAACCCCACCAATGACCCCTACCTTCAAACAAATATAAGCCACTAAATAATGCCCTACTATATTTATGTTGAATTTATACTTCATACCGAATACCGTGCCTATTATGTTTGATACCTGTAGTCAGTTGACTATACTCGTTGTGGTTCATTGCTATTGTTCAGAGATCAGTTGCTGTTTTGTGTCATTTTAATTGCATTATTACAGCCTGTTGTTCTATGGGTCTGTGTTCTGTGCTCTGCCCTGGGTCATTGAGGTCATAGGAGAACCTTAGACTTCTAGTGGAGGGGACCTGAGAAGTTGTCATTTACAGCTATAAGGAGGATAAATGTCTTGCACCAGGTCACACAAATAATCTTCTATTATTTATCTGAATTCTATGTCTTACAGTACAAGAATATTCTCTTATATCCGAATGCCAATTTAGCAACAAAAATTTATTCACTGCCAGCTAGCTGCCAAGCATGGTCGTAGACACTGAGATACAAAAGCAAAAATGAAATTGTCCTTACCCTCCATGAGCTTATATTCTTCTGGAAGAGACAACATTGATGTATATGAACCTTTATAAAAATAGAAGCAATGTAATTTAGGCTAGAGAGAGCTGGAGGGGATCAGGAAAGCCTTCAGGTGGTGGTGCTTGAGCTGAATTTTGAAAGAATCAAGAGATTTTAAGAGGTAGAAGTAAGGAGAGGTTGTGGTTCAGATGTGGAGGGCTGCCAATGCAAAGGGGCAAGGGTGTGGAGAGAGAATGTTGTTGTGAGGAATAGCTATATTAGTGTAGCTGCACCGTGAATGTTTGATGAAAAGTCATGTTTAATAAAGCTGAAATGGTCACCTGGAGACAGTCATGATGAACTTTAAATACCAAAGAAGTTGATACTTGATTCTAGATGTAATAGGGGACCTTTGGGATTTGAACAGGGGAGTGCTAGTGTCAGACTTTTATTTTAAGAAAATCACTTTGGCATCCATGAGGAGGATGTATTGAAAAGCCCTGGGAATCAAGGCAAAATGACCAACTAGAAGGCTATTGTCATTTCCCTAATGTTTTCCAATTGATAGGTAAAAATCCTGTTTCTAGTTTTTTTCCCTACCACAAAATTGTTGCTAGGAATATTATGGTTGGTATTGGCCCTTTCTTTTTGACATTGACTCCCTGGAGTATATGCCCAATAGAAAAATTACTGCATAAAAGGATACAAACAGCTGAGTAACTTTTCTCCAGATAATTCCAAATTGATTTCCAAAATGGTAGGATCAATTCGTGCCCTCCACCAAAAGTATCTTAGTGTGCTTGACTTTCTACAGCTCTCTAGCCTTGACTAAATACAACTTTATTATCTTTACCAAATTGGTAGCCATGAAATGACACCTCACACTCATTTTATTGTCCATTTCTCTTGTTGTAAATGAATTTGAGAAATTTTCCATTGGGTTATGACAGTTTGCATTTCTTCTTTAAAAATTGTTCATCTCCTTTGCTCATTTACCCATTGAGGAATAGCTCTTGGTTGTGTGTATTTGTGCCACTTTCTTATACGTCTTGGAGATTAGATTTTTTATCCCCTATGTTGGATGGCAGACCCCTTCAATCTTTCACTTTTTGTTATCTATTTTTACATAATTAGCTTTGTTTTTCAAATAAGTTTCATCTATTTCTATTCAGGAATCCTTTGGTGTAGCATCATTTACAAATTAAAAATGGTATTATCATATTGGCCCAGACAATCTTTCCAATGTTTTGTCTTCTATTTTTGTAAAGAATACCTTTTACTTGTATTTATATAAATCATGAATCTGCCTGAGCAGTTTAATCCTCAGATAATTCAGGCATTTTATTTCAATTACTTTGAATGGAATTTTTTTATATTTTCTATATTCCTGGATTTTTACTTGTGTGTTTGTCCTTTGTTGCTGAAGAAGACCATGCCATCAGAGAAATAAGGACATGACTTGCACTTGACTTTGTTTTGAGTGAGGGAGGGCTGTGCAAGGTAACCAGCCTCACTTCTCCTCCAGAGCCATCTGAATCCAGTGACCAGATATTCATCAGGATGACTGGAGATGACCCAGGATGAGGCAATTGGGGTCAAGTGACTTGCCCAAGGTCACACAGCTAGTGAGTGTCAAGTGTCTGAGGTGAGATTTGAACTCAGGTCTTTCTGACTCCTGCACGGGTGCTCTATCCACTGCATCACCTAGCTGCCCCTATTCCTGGATTTTATTAATAAAATAAAAGAAGGTAATGGTTTTTGTGGGATTATTTTCTTATAATATCTTGTTTTTATAGATGAACTAAGAAAAAGAAAAATGTTTGTTACAAGTGACTTTCTACGATCCCTTGTTATAGCTGAGCAGTAGAATAGTTGACCATTTATGAACCTAAGATTAATGTATAGAGAGCCAAAACACCTAGTTTCTAATTCTGACTGCCTTACTGTGACCTAAGTTGGGCAAAGTACCTCAAGTCTCCAGGCTTAGTTTCCCCATTTATCCAATGAAGGCATTGGATAGCACAGTACAGTGGAAAAAGAATTGAGCTGAAGGTCACCAGGCTTTGTTCCAGTCCTGGATCCTCCATTAACCATTGCTGTGTGATTTTAGGAAAGCTGCTTTTAGTTTCTTTTCATCCTTAGTTGCCTCAGTTGTGAAATGAGGGGGTTGAACTGAATGATTTTGAAGATCCCTGGCAGCTTTAATATTCTATAATTTTATGAATATGTGATTTCCAAGAATCCTTCCAGCTCTAAACAGTCTATTATTTTATGAGTGTGCCTTTGGCATACTTTTCAGTAAGCTCTTTAAGTGTGATGTATTTAACAATCAATAATGTTAATGCAATTTTTCCCACAGGGTTCCCTGCCCCCCAAATAGCTTGAGTGAATTCACCCAACATTAGGTCCCTTAAATTTTCATTGTCAAAGGGATAGATGCAAAAATTGAAAATTCATTTGACCAGTGAAATAGCTGCATTTAGGGGGACTATTGGTGCAGTTGAAGGTACTCCTTAGTGTATGACTAATGGGGAATATAGTTGAAGTAAAAAGAAAAGTAACTTGCCTGGAAATAGCCATGGGCCCCAAAGATGTCAACTTTGAGATTTCCAGAAAGAATCCACTAGCTTCTTGCCATCCATCTCTTCCTCCATTCCTCTTCCTGCCTGAGCAGATTTGTGAGCACATAAATTATGGTTGTGTATATGGCCCTAATCCCCCCTGTCTCATTTACTTAATTGAAAAACAAATCAGTTCTTGATGCTGATAAATGATTTAACCGGAGATATCTGTGGAGAGCCCTGGGAAGGACTTGGAAAGCTTTAGCTACAAGGTTGGTCAAAGCTCAGTATTTATGAGTTTGGGGTCACGAGTCTGATTCCCATCAGTACCAGCATCATCATAGATGACATTTACATAGTGCTTGGAGGTTGGCAAAGTACTTTACATATATCATATCATTTGATCCTTAATATAACCTTGTGGAATAGGTACTCCAGGTATCACTATCTTTATTTTACAAATAAGGAAACAAATTCCAAGAAGTTAAGTGATGTTTCTTAGATAAATCCCTCCCTTTCCCCCCTTTAGTATTATCACAACAGCAAACTGGGACCTTTGAATGAGATGACTTGGTAAAATAACCGTTCTCCTATTTAGCATGTAATATGGGAATGGTCCCCAAACAGGCATGAGGGGCAGCTTTCCATCGTCAGATGAATGCAGATCTGTGGTCTCTGTTGGACCTCTTTTGACTGGTTAGTCTTCTGATCACTTAACGGTACAAGATGTGCGAATTTAGAGAATCCACCCCAAATATTCACATGGACCGTTTGTGCCCAGTCTGTGGTAGAGCATTCCAAGCTCATTTTGGTCTGATAGCTACAGCCAGATGCGATGTAACTTGACTCTAAAGTAGTGATGTCATTTTGGTCCTTTTCGAGAGTGAAGGACAACAACCAAGGTGGGGGCGTGGGTGAGAGGGGTGGTAGTGGTGTCAAGCTCATTTCTAAAAGTACTTCATCCTAGCTTACAAGAGAAGGCACTGCAACCTTTTGGGGTTAAACCGATCCGGCATTTTGAGTTCTGGTGATAAGTCATATGACTAGAATATTGTGACTTGGTTTGCCTAGAAGTCACAGGCGGAACTTTTCAATTCTTGGCTCTTACCCAATCAACAAACTCAATAAACATTTCATCATCACAGAATTATATATGCCAGAAATTAAACTAAGCAGCAGCAACGGCAAGAAAAACTCAAAACCATTTTCTACCCTCAAGAAACTTATTTTCTAATGGACCTCGTTCCTTCTTTTTCTTTTCTCACAAGAGAGCTGTCCTCTTGTGTTGCTGCTTGAACGTTTCCTTTGCCTTCTGGAAGCTGAGAGACGAGTGACTTTGGGACAACCATTGCTCAGTCTTCCCCTTTCTCTTTCTTCCTTTCTTCTTGTGGAGGGAATAACAGCCCAATATCTCCATTCCTACTTCTTCAATTCTCCCCTCTTTTGTTTGTGCACAACACTGGTGTCCTTTGCGTAGGTTACATGACCCCTCCTCATCCTTCCTAAATCTGTTCTTCCCTAGAGCTGAGCTGAGTGGTGGAGCCCAGGCCGTGTGTCTAATTAATCTCTTTAACTTTCTAAATTGCTCAGCCATGAGTTAATAAAAAGTGCATGAGCTCTCGTGTCCATGCAGGCCCCACTGAGCTTATAACACGTGTCAATTATAATCCATTGTAATCCTCTTTACAGGAATCATTTTGTGCCTTAAGTTTTTAGGATTATTGCTGTTTTCATTATTTTTCTTCCAGTGATCTCAGTGATGTTAGGAGTTCCTAGCTTGGAAGGGGCTTCCTAACTCTTGTACTTCAACGCCCATCTAGAACTGAGATTTACAGAGTTGCTTGTGGAGGCTGACACCCTATCTTTATGTCACCTGCCTTTCTTTAGGACAGGGCTTCTTAAACTTTTTCCACTGGACACCCCTTTTCCCATTTGGGCAGCGTTTGTGGGTGTTGTGTGGCCTGAGGGCATGTACAGTATTCAAAACCAAGGATGTAGAGAAGTTGCACTGGCACATGTTGCCAGAAACACCCGGATTCATTATGAATTTGAGTTTTACTTTAATTTTTCGTCATTGCTCATTCAGAAACCTTTAACTGTTGGCAGATTTTTCATAACTCCATGCTGGGTCACAACCCACAGGTAAAGAAGCGTTAACTGGGATGCTTAGCTCTTCTGTTTCCTGGCTACAAACTGATTCCTTCTAGCCTTTGGTAGCTATTTCATAAATTTATACTCTTAATCTCAAGGGGACTAAATGCAACAGAATAAATGGGGAAATGGCTCCAATGGACTGATTTTTAGGGTGATTGTTCATTTGTTTCATTTTTTTGTATGTAGAATAATACGCTGTTATTATCTATTAGTTATCAGTGATTGAACGTAGGCTCCACTGTTCTGAAAGGAATTATTTCTGCATATCCTTACATACTCGGCATTTTGTCAATATCCATGCTTGACAATTTGTTGAGCTATAGCCTAAAATAGCAGTCAGTTCTGCAAATTTAGTCCCACTTGCCAGCACTAGGTCATGTGCATAAAAGAACTGATTGTCATGTCATCATTCTTGGGTAAGGTTTTCCTGAGAATCTATGATTTTTCATTAGCCAGAAAGGAACAAAGAAGGAGCATGAGATCATTCTCATGGTGGAAGTTTCAGGAAAGGAGATTTCAGGCTCACTCTAAAGAACCTTGCCTTGTAATTGGAGTAGTCCAGAAGCATTTGGGGGTTATCCCCACAGGTAGTCAGCATCCTCTCTCTGGAAGACTCCAGGTGGAGAGATTGACCACCTGTCAGAGGGGTCACAGAAGAGATGTTTGTTTCAGAGAGTGGATTGTACTAAATGACCTCTGGTTCCTTCTAGCTCTGAGATTTTGTAATTGTCTTATGCTCAGAATTCTACCTGTGAGCTTTACTACTTGGATGGCCATGAGCAAATTACTTCTTTTTTTTGTTGATCCCAAACTTATGAATCTATAAAGTAGGAATAATATCTAACATTTAATAGCTAATATAATAATTCATTATAATTGCTAATATATTCTATCCATCCATCCATCCGTTGGTCTCTATCCATTCTCATTCTGTCTGTCTCTGTTCCCCCATCATGTATTTATGTACGTATATATTTAGGATTAGGGTACGATCTATCTGTTGGTCTCTCTCTATCCATTCTCATTCTGTCTCTCTCTCTTCCCCCATCATGTATTTATGTACGTATATATTTAGGATTAGGGTACGATCTATCTATTGGTCTCTCTCTATCCATTCTCATTCTGTCTGTCTCTCTTCCCCCATCATGTATTTATGTATATATTTAGGATTAGGGTACGATCTATCTGTTGGTCTCTATCCATTCTCATTCTGTCTCTCTCTCTTCCCCCATCATGTATTTATGTACGTATATATTTAGGATTAGGGTACGATCTATCTGTTGGTCTCTCTCTATCCATTCTCATTCTGTCTCTCTCTCTTCCCCCATCATGTATTTATGTACGTATATATTTAGGATTAGGGTACGATCTATCTGTTGGTCTCTCTCTATCCATTCTCATTCTGTCTGTCTCTGTTCCCCCATCATGTATTTATGTACGTATATATTTAGGATTAGGGTACGATCTATCTATTGGTCTCTCTCTATCCATTCTCATTCTGTCTCTGTCTCTTCCCCCATCATGTATTTATGTACGTATATATTTAGGATTAGGGTATGATCTATCTGTTGGTCTATCTCTATCTATTCTTTCTCTCATCATGTATGTATGTATGTATCTCCCTTCAGATTTACACATTGCTTGTATCTATTATGTCATTAAATCCACACAATAGCCCTAGGAAGAAGGTACTATTGTATTATCCACATTTTACAGATACTGAGGCTGAGGGATAGTAAGTGACTTTTCCAGGGTCATACAGCTAAGAAATATCTGAAATAGGATTTGAACTAAACGCTTTCTGACTCCCAGTCCATCCCTTCATCCCTGTGCCACTTAGATGCCTATGGAAATACTGGTATATAATAAACTCTTTTACTATTAGAAGGTCCTTTCAATTCAAATAAATGTTGGGCTGAGTATCTAATGGCTTTTAATATGTCAGGATATTAGGAGTCATTCTGTTTTCAGAACTGAGGCCTGGTAAGCAAGCTGTGCCCTGAGGTTGGCGTAACAATAATCCTTTGGGCTCACCCTCTGGATGAACTCAGCTACAGCAGAATCCCAGGGTTGCTCCTGATCATGAAGACCTGCTATGAATTTAACTTGTCGCATTGATGCTACTGTTTCTCCTCATTGTCAAGGTTACAGCTCACTAGGCAGCCATTGGTATAAGGACTGAGATCTCCCCACTGATCCACTGAACTGGGTCCTCCCAATCAGAGGAAAGGGAGGGACTCTGGCACATCTGTCCTTGCTCTCAAGCCATTTCCCTGCCTTTGAAATTAAACTTCTATTGATTCCTGACTCTCCTGTCTCTAGTCTTCTGGCCACCCACAGGTTAGAGGCCAGTTCCAGTCTGGTTGTCAGATAATGTAGAGTTCAAGGCATTTTGAAGAGAAATTCAGGATGGGAGGCACATTTTGATACTGCCAGAATTACATATAATTGAAATTTTGATTGAAACATAATTTCATATTTAATAGTTGAGAGAGAAAATGTGGCTTGCATTGGTGTTTCCTTATGGTTCTCCCAGTCATTTCATGCAAGTACTTGGGAAATACTGAACTTAAAAAAAATCACTTTTGTGGAACTTGATTTCTTCTTTGGTGGCACTAGACAAGGGAGGCATAATAGTAATTTTAAATATAGAAACTGATCATCAGAGCACTGATTTTCAAAGTTTTCTTCCTCCTTCCAAAAAAAAATTAACTCAACCTCACCTACTTTCTTGTAAATCCTAACTTCCACTCTACAATGTTTTGGGGAAAATATCAAACACTTGTAATCATATAGTTACAGTGTAAGGAAGATTTTTTTTTCATAAGTAGATGTTGGAAAACAGTAAAATCTGCAGAAGCACTCTTAAACCTTTAAAATCTTAATAAAGATTTAATTGAACTTTTTAATTAAATCATATTGGCTTAAAATAAGTGGCAGCTGTTCCTATCAAGCTTTTCTTTTTGGGGGAGGTGTTAGGGGGTACAGAGAGACTGCCCTGATTTTGTTGATAGCAACCCCAGGCTTCTGAGTGGTTGGATTCTGCCCTGCCAAAATTCATTGCTTTCTTAGGTCACAGTGACTAGCATGATTCTCATCTTTGTGGTAGTGGTAAAATGAGTACACAAAAGAGAGAAAAGTTAAAAAACAACATTGGTTGAGATTAAGTTTTTCCTGTATCAGAAGGGGTTGGGAAGGGTTAGAACCTACTGTCGTGCACTCTGTTTAAGGATTTCTTACCTGTCTTTCAGTTCCATTCAAGAAACATTTATGGAACTCTTACTGTATGCAGGACTTTGCCCTAGTTACTGAGGGAGAACCAAAAGAGGAGACATGGTTCCTGCACTTTCAGTTGCCTCTAGAGCCTGGGATGTACTAATTTCAATGAGCAAATCAACACATATTTATTAAATGCCCACTATGTGTCAGGTCCTGCACTGGTTACTAAAGGAGATACTTTAGGACAGTGGAGCCTGGTTCCTTGGCTAAACCTCTGTATTGCTTCCCAGACCCAGAATATCATTATCCCAATGAATGTGCATTTATTAGACACTCATCATGTGCCAGTCACCATTTCTAGTAGCTGGTGACACAAAGACAGAAACTAGTCTCTACCCTTAGAGAGCTTAGAGTGCCAAGAACTGTGTTAAGTGATTGGGATACAAAGAAAGGCAAAAGACAATTTCTATTCTGGTGGAGCTACAATCTAATGGTAGGGACAACATGCAGACAACTATGTACAAACAAACTACACAAGAAAAATAGGAAATAATGAGTAATGGGAAGATACTAGAACTAAGAAGGATTGGGAAAGATTTTTTCTATATAAAATATAGACCAAATAAATACAAGCTAAGTCTGGCCGCAGATACTTACTAGCTGGGTGACCTTGGGCAAGTCACTTAACCCTGTTTGCCTCAGTTTCCTCATCTGTAAAATGAACTGGAGAAGAAAATGGCAAATGCTCCATTATTTTTACCAAGAAAACCCCAAATGGGGTCAGGAAGAGTCGGACACCACCACAATGTCTGGACAACAACAAATCTTTTGGTGTGCTCTAGCATCTGGACAAGGGATCAGCAGTGTCCTCATGTTGGAGGTCACATCTGAGCTGAGCTTTGAAGGGGAAGAGGGGAAGAGAGAGGGTGTGATGATGGAGAGATAAAGGTTGTGTGTTAAGATCAGTAAGAACCTCGTCTTGATCCCTCCCCCCCGTTGTTAGTCCTTTCTCCCTTCTCCAGTTGTACTGTATTTGTTTACAATAATTTGTTTACAGCTGTTTACTATCTCTTTAAATGTTAGATACTTCTAAGAGAGGCATCTTGAGGGCAGGGAGTGCTTTCTGTTTTGTGTTTGTATCCGTAGGATCTCCCCAAGACTGTGCAGGAACCAGCTTTCTTGATCAGAAATCAGAAGAGGTTGATTTGCTGTTTTATTGATCGTCTCGACTTCAGAAAGCATTATCAATGCAGATTAAATTTACAAGGATGTGTGCATACAGTTCTCCCCTCCCCCTGTTAAATGTTGTGTGAATATTGCTTGAGCTCAGCAGGAGAGTGGATGATTCAGGCAATGAAGGCATCACCTGGTGACTCTAGGTTAATAATGAATAATTGCTATTTATATACCGTTTGCCAAGTTTTCCATCCATTCTCTTATTCCGGCTTCACAGCATTGCTGGATCTTCCACAGTCCCTTGTTTGCTGTAGGTGCTTAATAAATGCTTATTTTGAAATCAGTTCAATTTCGTTCTCTCCACATTCCACTCCTTCTTCAAACTCTAAATCATGTTTTCTGGTCCTCAGAAAGACTGGGCAACTCAAAATAATCTTACCCTTATCTGAGCTTCTGTTACAGTTAGAAATTATACCACAATATTTACCAGGTATTTATGATGTATTATTTTATGACAAACACTTCTTAAGTGGAGGTGGGTTTGGGGGTGGGATAAGGTGTCCTGGTAAGTTGAGAAGTATATTGACTGTGAGATCAGAGGATCTGAGTTCAAATCTCGCTTCTAATACTGATCATTTCAGGGATCACCAACAAATCATTTCATCTCTCGGGCCTCAGTTTCCTTAAATGTAAAATGAGGGGGTGTGGATTAGATGGCCTTTCAGGACCTTTCAGTTCTATGATCCTCTGACAAAGAATAAGACCTGTACCAATCCTTAAACAGTTTATGATCTAGTTGTTACAATGTTTCAGCCTTCTCTGATTCTCTGTGATCGTGTTTGGGGTTTTCTTGGCAAAGATACTGGAACTTCTTGCTATTTCCTACTCTAGCTCATGAGGAAACTGAGGCAAACAGGGTTAAGTGACTTAGGTCACTGAGTGCTGAGGCTGGATTTGAGCTCAGGTCCTTCTGACTTCATCCACTTTACCACCTCGATGCCCCTTATGTTCTGGTAGAAAATATGTTCAGAAATCTCAGTTGCTAGTTGTGGCTCCCCTGGAAAGGATGGAGTCCGGAGCCAAAGCACCTGGGGCAGATTCCCACTCATGTCTCTCTTTTCCTACCCATGTCATCTTAGGCCCATCTCAGCACTTCAAAACGAGTGTGGTCGGCCTGGGTCCCTTCTCCAAGGCCCCTTCTGGCTGTAAATCTTTGGAGTCCATTATCAGGGATAAGAAACCTGTTTAACTCTCTTTTTTCCATACTTCCAAACAAGAGCCTGTGTTTTCATGTAGCCCTTACAAATGAAGGTCAACTGGAGAGATCATTTACCTGGAGGGAGGGGAATTAGTGGTGATTAGGAACAGCTGGGGGTGCAGAGAGGGGTAGGGAAGCCATTTAGCTGTTGAGAGCTTTCTGCCTTTCAGGAGATCCAAGACTCATGTTCTAGATGGGCCCAGGTCGTGTAGGCAGAGGTGAGATTCTCCGACCTCTTTAACCTGCTGCCTCCTGAGTCTCCAGTGCTTAGGATGATTAGTAGAGAATTATTATTAAAGAAGGGTCTTCAGAGGAGGTCCCAAGATGGGAGAAAGATTTGGAGAATTTGAGCTTTCGGCCAGCTAATGACAAGGTACTTACGTGTTACTTGGGGGGTTTTAATTCCTCTTAAATATTGCTTTAATTTGAGTTACTGGAGAAAATTGAAGTAACCCATGTGTCATCTAATTTTTTTAAAAGATGTGCTCCAAAGATATGCAAACTCTTAGTAAGCCAGGCCTAGGTTTGTGTTACGTTAAGCAGATGCCAGTTTCCTTAGCAGCAACTATGAAAAGTATAAGGAGAGATTTCAATGCCCCTACAAACCTTATCTGCACTTACATCCTAGCTTTGTGGCTGATTGGTGACTCTTTTTTTGATGCACTGGTTGGTTTAAAGAGACCTAATCACCGCCCTCCAACGCTTTATGAAAGGAGAGGCTGCTGATCTGCATAGATGTGGAAAATAGGTTGTCAGCAGTACCAATAGTGAATTAAAAAAGGAAAACTGAGCAGTAGGTTTTCATCCAGGGAAGACAGTAAGCGCCTATGGGGAGTAAAGGAGAAATCAGTTTGAGGGGATGGAAGGGGTCCCATCCCTGGGACCAGCAGCGATGGTCGATGATGATGTTGATGAATGCTGGCCCTTGGGTGACCCAGGATCTCTGTACCTTATTCCTCTACTCCTCATTACGCTGCCTGTGTGCCTGTATCCAATCAAGGCAAACTGCCTGAATGTGTGGCCTGGGGAGCTGCCTCCTGTTGGATGTCCTGGATCCAAGGTGATGATGCTAAGACACTCTGACCTTGGAGTATTCCCCAGAGGTTTCAGAATTTCCAGTTAATGATTTTGCCAACTGTCCTGTAGAAGTAATGAAGGAAATAGTAGTTTAAACAGAGATGGGCAAGAGAAAAATTTTCTTCCTCTTCAGTCAAGTGAAATTTCATGGAGGAGATGAGATATTAGAAACTATTTCAGTGAAAAAATAATGGAATGTGGATTGATGAATTGGTGGTGCACTTAGGCTTTTGAGAAATACTTCATCTCCTTCTGTATCTTCTTATACTCCCATTGAATGTTTTAAAATTTATATTTGGAATAACTTAAATGTAGGTGTCTGTTGTTCCTGTGAAATCCCAGAAAATTACTTCAGCTATTTTTGATGGTTGCTAAGTTGGAGTATCTGATCAGAAGCAGAAGAAAAGCAGTCTCTTTAAAATGTTTATTCAGCCAATCAGAAGAAAAAGAAAACCATAGAAATACAAAGCTGCCCATAAGGACAGGTAGTGAGTTTCTAGGCTCTATCCTGTGTTTTGTCATGTTAAGAGAAGATACAAGGATGCCAGAGGGAATGTGTTGTTCTGTTCTTTCAGTCACATCCCACTCTCTATGACCCCTTGTGGGGTTTTTTTGGCAGAGATTCTAGAATAGTGTGCTGTTTCCTTCTTGAGCTCATTTTACAGATGAGGAAACTGAGGCAAACAGAGTCAAATCTCTTACAGCTAACAAGTGTCTGAGGCCAGAATTATTGAACTCGGGAAGAGGAGTATTCCTGACTATGGCAGGCACTCTATCCATTGCACCATCTGACTGGAACCTTTTCACTGATCATAAAAGGCAAAGAAGGAAGAGAAGAAATTTCTCTCATTAGATAATAATTGAAGGCCAGATGACAGTTGGCAAGTTTTTTTTTTTGAGACAAACAGAGCTAAGTGACTTGCCCAGGATCACACAGCTAGTCAATGTTTGTGTCTGAGTTGAACTTGGGTCCACTTTACCACTTAGCCTCCCTGGAGGCTTTTGACATAAAGTTTGGCAGAATAAAACAAAACAAACATTGGTATAGGGACTAGGATGGGGGATAGGGATGGGCTTAAGTCTAAGTTATGAAACTGAAGGAGAAATTATCTTATTTGGGCCTAGAGCTAGAACTGGGGTGTGAGACTAAGTAGTGATTTTTAATAGTGGACAATTAGGGAGATAGAGACCTACTTTTTCTACACATTTATTTCTCTTAAAATCTTACCCAAAATGTAGGCTATATTAGGTTTGTTAATTCTTCTGTTTAGCTTTTTAAAATAACTATTTTTTAAATATGAAAAGCATCCCTGAGTAGAATCATCATGCTACAGTATCTTTATTTAACCACAGCTTCGGATATGTGACATAATTCAGTTTCTTCAACTCTGAGTCTTGACCCCATATGGGGTCTAGAAAAATTTGGCCACACTAAAAGGTTTCTGAAAATGAAACAATCAAGAATTAGTTAAAAACGGAATAGCTATTGAATCTGAGGTGTTTCTAGTGCATAGTGCAACTTCACTGTAGCCTTCTGAGTTTTTAAACTTTTTCTCTATCATCCTCTGGCCTTCCCATGTCATCTACAGCTTTCACAAAACTCTCCTAAAATTCTTCTTTCTGACCTGTTATATATGGAAAACTGTAGTGGGGAAATTCTCGATGTGAAAGGGATAATTGCAATCAAGGCCAGAAAGGTCAATTAAAGCCAAGCTGCGAAAGGCTTTAAATGTTAGACAGGGCAGTTTGTATTTGAGTCTAGAGGTAATGGGGAGTCACTGGAGATTTGTGAGCCTGGAGATGGTGTGGTCAGCCCTGAGTGTGTGTTCATCCTTCGTTGCCGAAGAAGACCATGTCATCAGAGAAATAATGACATGACTTGCCCTTGACTTTGTTTTGAGTGAGGGAGGGCTGTGCAGGTCACCAGCCTCACTTCTCCAGAGCCATATGAATCCAGTGACCAGATATTCATCAGGATGACTGGAGATGACCCAGGATGAGGCAATTGGGGTTAAGTGACTTGCCCAAAGTCACACAGGAAGTGAGTGTCAAGTGTCTGAGGTGAGATTTGAACTCAGGTCCTCCTGACTCCTGCACTGATACTCTATCCACTGCATCACCTAGCTGCCCCCTCAGCCCTGAGTATGCTTCAGGAGAATCACTAAGGTAGTTGTGTGAAAAATGGATGAGAGAAAGAGAGATGAGGGCAAGATATCAATGAGGGAGTTATTAAAATAGTCCAAATTTAACTAGGGTGGTACCTGACTGAGAAAATATTTACTATTAAGATGCTAATAAGTAACATTGACCATTGTTCATGTTGGTGGTGCCATTATATATATATATTTTTAAATCAGGCCTTTTTTAATAGGAAATAACTCATCCACTATTTATATAAGGCAGTATGGGAGCTGTGGTTTACAGGGGAATCTAAGTGCTCTGAATCACCTTGGTACTCTGCTCTGTTGTAGAATTGGGCTTTTAGGTTTGAGTAAGAAAGCACACATCTTACCAAATGAACACAGGATCTCCTACTGTATGAGCCCGATAATGAGGCTGTAATTGGTGTGTAAGCCACTCATTCTCCCAAGTTTTCTCACGGGGCATAATTTGTCTCTTATTTGTCAGGGATGGTTTTTGTGAAACAAAACTTCTATTCATGATGGGCAGAGCAAATGTACTGAAACATTATCATAGCTGGGATAAATGGTACACTATGGATTTATGTCAAGAATGTTAATGATTTGTTTATGAATAAGTGGGCCTGTAGTATTGTGAAATGGTATCCTGCAGAACTGCTGAATGGACAGTTTGCCTGCAGAGGATTCTTAGAGGAAATAAACCCTCTTGCCAGGCATTTGGCATCTAAGTCACTTCTGTGAATTGACTTTGAGATTCTAAATGGTGGGCTTTACCTTGCACAATGTCAGATTTGCTAGTGCTGAGATGACATGGCTCATGCAAATTCTCTTCTAGAATAAAACAGTTGTAGAACTTCTGTTTTTAGGATCAAAGTACATTTTCTCTTAGATTGCTAGGTGAAGTGCCCTGTTGGAAATCATTTTTCCTTTCCTATCTTTTTTTTTAATGTACCCTGCTTGCTGTATGACCAAGTTTGATTCCAAAGAGGAAATATGAAAGTACTTGTTTTTTCCTACTTAGCAGAGGTGGAGAACTATGGGTATGGAACACCTCATATATTATCAGACTTGTTGATGTAACGGCTAGATTGTAGACTACTTTCTCCACCCACCCCTATTTTTATTTTTTGTTATAAGGTATGGTTCTTTAGTTTTGAGCGGGGAGACGTATTTTGGGAAATAAAAATAAGGTAAAAATTATATATATATATATATATACACACACACACACACACATATACACACACACACATATATATGTACACACACGCACATATAATGTATATATGTGTAAACGATGTCTATTATATATCGGTATAAGTTAATTAATATTAAAATGTATATTATTATAAGGGAGATAGTGTGATGTTATGGACAAAAGAAAGGACAGAATTTGGAATCAGGAATCTGAGTTTGAATTCACACTATGCAGACAAGAGGTCATTTAGCCTTCACCTCAGGAAGCAATCTTAGCTACCTAATTATTTTACTTTTGAACACCTATAAGTACTAGGACAGGGATAAGTAGGTGTTTCAGTAAATAGAGCACCAAGTCTGGAGTCAGAAAGACCAGAGTTCAAATTTGACCTTAGACATTTACTAGCTGTGTGACACTGGGCAAGTAACTTTATCCCTGCCTGTACATAAAACTGGTGAAGGAAATGGCAGACCACTCCAGTATCTTTGCCAAGAAAACCCAGTGGACAATTGGTCCACAAAGTCAGGATGAGTCACATACTCCAGAACAGCAACAGGGACAAAAATATTTGGACCATTGAGCTGACATTTGTTTCTACAACAGTCATCTATTGTTTGGTCGTAGCTGTCCCCCCAGGACTTTTCCAGGTCCTTCTCATTGGAGTTCAAATCCCAAGCTAGAACAAATCTGTCTCGAATCTCTCACGTCACCTGGAAGGAGTGAGAGAGGAGACAACTAATAAAGTGGAAAGAGACATGGCTCTGGGTTCAGAGGATGAGTTCAAATCCCTTAACACCTGTATGACCTTGGGTAAGTCAATCAATCAACAAGCATTTATTAAGCACTTACTGTATTCCACGTACTGTACCAGTGTTTAAAAAGAAAAGCAAACCCACAAAAAGATCTCTCATTTTTATCAGTCCTTATTTTCCTCCTCAGTCAAATGAGTGTGTTGGACAAGGTGGTTTATGAGATTCCTTGTGGCTCTGGTTCTTGGATCTTTGATTCCTCTTAGTTCTGGCCTTTGTTGCCTATATGACCTTGGGCATGTAACTTAAATTCTTTGGGTTTCAGTTTCCTCATCAGTTACATGAAGGGGTTGGACTAGGTCCATGTCAAATAGAAATGAATCCCAGTGGGCCACATGGTAACTTAGAAAACCACAAAGTAATGTTATCTACGTTGTATTATATTTTGTTTAACATTCCCCCATTATACTTCAATCTCCTTTGCAAGGCCTTTGGGACTTAAGTTGGATACTAGCTGATCTCTAAGGATTCATTTGCTTTCTATGAGTTATGATTGCTAAGAGTGAAAATTAATGACTCTTATAAACTTCCAAGATGAAAGTAAGAGCCTTACTATGTGTTTGTCTGTAATTGCTGCTTAACTATGGGGCACATATATACACAGGGTACTTCGAGGTGCTTTCTACAGAGCATTATGGACAGAGCAGTCCTGGACTCACCTTTTAAGTAAGCATTAGTGCCTATTTTCTGGAAAGAGTAACAAAAACCAGATGTTATCACAACTACCTGAAAATTTACTGGAGTGGAATTTTGTCAGGAGTGGGTTCACCTTAAATTTCCTGTGGAGGGGTTTAGGGACTCCTGCCAGAAGTGTTCACACAAAAGCAGTTTCCTTCAGGAGGCAGTTCCCGGATCCGGAGGGTGCTGTTAAAACAAGACTTTGGTACATGTGAAAACAGTGTTTGTGCTAGTGTGTATATGGGTAAGTTTGGAGCCCATCAAAACTTGGATACTGGCTTTAGTTCCTGGGCTTTAGAGGGTTGGAATGGATGCCTCTGAAGTATTTTCCAACTCTAAATGTATGATCCTAGGATCTCTTGAATCGAATGACTCATTCATATTTCTTCTCTCCACAAAATTCCTAGAAACAAAAGTCTATACACATTGTCTCCATTTTCTCACCTCCTATCTACTCAATAATCCTTTATAATATAAATGTTGGCCCCATCCCTTCCCTAGAACTCTCCTTGAAGAGGACACCAACCCATGTGACCTGTGACTTTTTCTTTGTGAATTTACCTTATTGGCCGTCATCTTCTTCTTATTATTTTTTTGCTTCTCATTTGGCTTGCTTGACACTGTGTTTTTTCTATTTCTTCTATCTCTTTGATCACTCACATCAAATTTATAGGAATTCTTCAAGGATCTATCTTTCATTATCCTCTTTTATTTGTAAACAGTGTCCTTAAATAATTTGATTCATTTACACAATTTTAATTAAACCTATGCAGATATCAGATCTCAAGCTCCAGCCATGAACTCTTTTCTTAGGTCCATACTTGAATTTCCATATGCCTGAGGACACTGTCACTTGAATGTCCTGGTGCTATCTCAAACTCATATACAAAAATGAACCCCTTACCTTTTCTCTGAACCCATCCTAAACCTACTCTCCTTGATGATCCATATTTCTACTAATGGCGCCATCATTCTTGCCTTTAGAGTTATTTTTACCTCCCATCCCATTTTCCCCTTCATTTCCAATCTTTTGGAAAGTTCTGACAATTCTATCAGTTTTCTTGTGACACTTTGCCCTTCTTCCTCTTTTTACTGTCATCATTCAGGTCTCATACCCTCTTATTTCTACTATTGTAATAGCCCCTTAAACCTTAACCTTAAATGGTTTTCCTATTATAACCTTTCCTTCATCTAATTCATAATACACACTGATGAAGAACCTTTTTGATGTGTGGTTCTAATTATATCACTCAATCAATAAGCATTCATTAAGTACTTACTCAAAATCCTTCCATGCTGATTGACTGCGGTATCAATTCCAAACTCTTGTACCTGGCATCCATGCCTTTATTTCATCTAGTTCCAATCTATCCAGTATTATTTGAACTTTTCTTAGCTTTATTTCCTTCTTCTCCCCATGGGTAGCATTCTTCTCCTCATGTAGCCATCACATCAGAATTTGTTTCTTAAACCCTCCATGTATTTTCCTTTCCTGCCTTTCACCATGCATTTCCCTATGACTGAATGGATGTTTTCTCTTCTCATTGTCTTTCCCACTGAAATCTTAATGAGCTTTCCACCCCTAGTTCAAAGACTTCTTTCTCTCTGTATCCATCTTTGATCCTTCCAGCTAAAAAGAATCTTTTCCTTCTCAGAACATGCATGGCACTTTATTCTGTATCAGGTTTTTGGATTTATATTATTAACATATATATTTATATTTATTTTCTATACATATATTAACTTCTCTTCTTATAAATACCTTTTGGTTAGAACTGTTTTTTCTTTCTTCCTTCATCTTCATCATCTTCTTTTAACATTGATATAGTTCATTTTGATCCAACAGTCATTTCCCTGTAAACAACCACCCCCATTATAAAAATTAAGCAAAATTGTCTAATGTAGTGACTGTGACTGATAGCACATGTAGTTTTCCAGTGTGAATAGTGTAGTTTTCAATTTTTTTTAACAAAAAGGAAGTTGTTTTTAAAAACAACATTTTATTGATGTCTCTTTTGTTTTACATCACTGTTTCCCAGTGACAGCCTCCTCCCATAGTGCCATTGCCCATTACAAAGAAATATAGTCAAACAAAACAAAACAATACATTGACCAGTCATGGAAGTATAGACCTCATTTCCCTCATGCTGTTCCTTGCTTCTCTGCCAGGAAGAACAAGTATGTTTTAACATCAGTCCTCTGAACATGAGATGGTTCATGACATTGATCAGAAGTGTGATATCTTTAAGTGTTACTTTTCTTTACATTATTATGGTCAAGGTGAAAATTATTTTGATTCTTTGTTCATGCTGCATCAGTCCATGCAAATTAGGAAATGTCTCAATATCAATCATCTTTTAAGAACCACCGTTGGCCATTGTATTTTAATACTTCTTTTAATATTATCTTCATTTATGTTATTGCAATCATTGGGTTATTTTTCCCTTGTTTCTACTTTGTTTAGCCTTCATCTGTTCATACATGTCTTTCCACGTTTCTCTGAATTCCTCATAATTGTTATTTTTGAGAGTAATATTCTATTCTATTCACATATTATAATTTGCTCAACTATTTCTAAATTCATGGACACATAATGTGTTCCAGCTTTTTGCTAATGAGAATAGTGCTGCTATGAATATTTTGGTACATGTGATACTTGTTGTCCTCCTTGACTTATAAACCCTGTAATAGGATTACTGAATCAAGGGTATGGAAATTTATTAACTTTTCTTGCATAACTCCCAGTTGTTTTCCAGAATGATTGGACCGATTTATACATCCACCCATAGAACATTACTTGTCTCTCTTTCCTCAACTCTTCTAGTGTTGACTCTTTTTGTATTTTAACATTTGGAGCACATGGATAGCTATCAGGTAATACCCAATTGTTTCATTTTCATTTTCTTTCTTATTTGAAGTAACTTGGAATGTTTTTCTTCACATGGTTTTGATAGTTTATGGATAGCATTATTTGATTGTATCTAGACCCAGAACATTGGAAAATATTCCAATAAGCTCAGTGGAGAGCTCCTTTGTCATCTCAGACAGATACTTCCTGTGAACACCAGGAATTCCAGGATTTGGTGAGTTGAGTGGATTGTCTTCAGGAAATTGAACAACTCCTTTAATGATAGCAAGCAAAAGTTCATCTTTTAAAAGCTAGTATCCTACTGGTATTGTTGGATTTAACTGTCATGGATTGTTACAGTCTCAGAAGAATTAAAAATGGTATTGCTCAAAGAGCAACAGAGAAGGTATATGGGACTAGGAACAGATGGGAACACAAAAGAAATAAAAAAATTAAAAAGAAAAATAAAGGAGCCATGAAAGGATGCCATCAAAGCACTATAGGGCCCAAAAGATGGGATGGTAATATTGTGAGGAGGGACATCTCATGCATTTCAATGGCATCCTTGTATTGGCAGCAACCATTGTGGAAGATATCAGCATATTCAGTTACCCCTTTTATGGCAGATTGATGGTCAAGGGTTGGTTAGGGTTGGATGAGTTGTCATCTGTATTAAAGGGCTAGCCATACACAGATTCAATTGAGTGTTTAAAATTGATCATTTACTGGAAATTATCTAGAAGAGGGTAATCAATATGGTAAGGGTCTTCAAGAGTGTGTGAAATGCAGATCATTGGGAGAAACTGGGATGTTTGTCCTGGATGAGACAAGACTGGGGGGTTGGTCATAATATCTATCTTGAAGTATTTGAAAGATTGTCACTGGGAAGAGGGATCAGGTTTGTTTTGCTTGGCCCTAGATGCTAGGAGTAAGAGTTGGAAGTTACAAAGAAGCAAATTTAGCTTTGACATAAGAATTTTCTAACAGAGATATAAAAAAAACTGTCTCAGGAAATAGTAGGTTTCCTCTTACTTGGGGTCTTCAAAGAAAGGGTAGATGACTATGTTTTGGGGTACATACTGGACTGTATTTTCCCTGAAGTCCCTTCTAGCTCCCAGGTCATATACTTCTTTGGATTTTGGAAAGAGTAGAGGATGGGGAGTCAAAGACCTAGATTTGAATCCCTCTCTGACATTTAGAGCAAGTTGTATGACCTTAGGCAGGGAATGCTAATGTTATTACACTGAGTATCATGATCTAATTGTACTAGGATAGACCTCTTTGCCTATCAGAATATACTCAGCCCATTGCCAGTCATCCTGGCTTCTGTCATCTCACTGGACTCCAGTGTCTCTAGAGAAGAGAGTGAGGCTGATGACTCTTTCTCCAATCCATGAACCAATCAAGGCATCACTGTTGTGCCTTCCAGAATGAAGGACAATCAACAAAAGGAGTGACCTTGGGGAAAATCACTTACCTCTTCTGAAGTTCAATTTCCTCTCCCATTAAATAAGGATTAAATACTGCCTAAGTCAGTTGATGGGAGAAAAATCTCAATAAACCTTAAATCTTTTTATTAATATGAGCTATTACTTTCTTTTGCTCTCTAAAAAAATATCTCTCTTAGAGTCTAACAGAGTAGCAGCTGTTTAAAAAAAACCTGTTGAATGAATAAATGAGCTCCCTTTGGTAGTACTGCAGTGCTGAAGCAGGTGACCATGTGCTATAGACCCTGTATATGAGATGTGACTATAAGGTAATGAGATTTATTTGTGTAAGTCACAAAACAAAATTCAATCTCCTTGCTTTAGAATCAGAGCATATATTAAAGTTACATGTTGGCAACTGCCCATTGTCCGCAAATTCACTGGGGATATATCCTTATACCTCTCGACAGTTCTGTTCCCAAATGTTTTCAGTCCTTAGCAAAAAAAAAAGTTGGCAAAACAAAGGAACACAACAGTTAGTCTTGAGAGTGGACAAAGGTAAAAGTGTCACCTGGCTGATCTTCCCCAATCCTATTCATGATATAATAGTCCCTAATGAAGACATTAACTTTATTAGTAGCCCCACATGGATCGTGTAGAGTTGGACATGACTGGAAATGACTGAACAACCACAACAACAGTGAAAACACTAGTCATAAAATAAAATACCAGATTTGGAATAGAGTTGTCCAAAGAGACATTTTCTTACTACGTATTTGACAATTTCATTGTGCAGTTGCTCTAGACTCCTCCCCTAATACATGATTCATGGTGTACTCCAGAATTGAGTTTTAAAATGGACATTATAGTGGCACAAGAAATACTTAGGAATAAGAATAGATCCATGAATTTCCAAATAGTAGACAGCAACTGCCAAAGATTGTAATCCTAATAATTCATAATAATATTTCATTTTTTTGTTGTTGTTGAACCATCTCAGCCATGTCCAACTCTTTGTGATCTCATTTGTTTTTTCTTTTTTTTGGCAGAGATATTAGAGTGGTTTGCTATTTCCTGCTTCAGCTCATTTTATAAGTAAGGAAACTGAGGCAAACAGGGTTAAGTGTCTTGCCCAGGATCACACAGCTAGTCATTGTCTAAGGAAATATTTGAGCTCAGAAAGATGAGTCTTTTCCAGAATCCAGGCCTGGCGCTCTATCCACTGCACCACCTAACTGTAATACATATATGTTTGTGTATATATATAATACATATTGTATGTATATATATATTATATATATATATATACACACAAATACAATAATACACACAACAGTGTGTGTGTGTGTAAATATATATCACACAGTAAATCAATTCGCTACAAAATCCCTTCATGCTGTCCATTCTGATTTAGATCCTTAACCTTATTTGGAAATTACTTTGGAGTTTTTATACTTCTCATCCTTAAAAAAAGAGTGTATGTTTATAATTCAACTCTCCTAAGCACCTCTTTAAGACCTTTGGAGCCTTTTAATGAGTTGAAAGCCACACCCCACTTCCTTTCCTGGGTCCCTGAAGCAACTTTAAAGCCAACTCGACTTCCTTTGCTTATTCAGATACGCTCCTTGTGTGTTTGGTTCCCCATGCCTTACCCTGTTGTGTGTAATAAGGCTGGGAAGAGAGTTGAGACCAGTTGAGACCAGATAGAGTTAGCAGTAGATTTGTGATTTCACTGAAGTAGGAGTTTCTGAATGCAGAAACACATAAACAATGCAAGATGGCACCTTCTCTGCGACTTCTACCCATAGTGTTGTCTGAGAGCTTGTCACAGATGGTATGTGTCAAGAGCAGGAAGGACTTGAACCCAGGTCTTCCTAGCTCCAAGGCTGACTTTCTATAGATTATTAAATACTACTTCCTAGAGTTCTTTCTCTCTCTCTCTCCTTCTCTCTCTCCTTCCTTCCTTCTTCCCTCCCTCCCTCCCTCCCTCTTCCCTCTTCCCTTCCTTCCCCTTCCTTCTTGTCTCTCTCTCTCTCTCTCTCTTTCTCTCTCTCCTCTCCTCTCCTCTCCTCTCCCTCCTTCCCTCCCTCCCTGGGGTCAACCAATCCAACCCCCTCCTTGCTCAACTGGATTTTGCTAAATTTGTATGCCCTTGCATGCTTGACACAAAGATTCATAGATAACCTCTTTTATGATAGAACTAAGTCTTAAGGACCTATACACAAGGTAAAATGCTATGTGCTATTTGGGTGTATATGTATGTGTGTTTGTATGTGTGTGTACACACATGCATTTATATGCACATAAATAAATGAATGAATGAATGAACTAGCAGTTGGGTAGCAAGGGGACAGCAGCTTGACTATGACTAGATGAACAGAAACTAGGTTTATTTAATGTTAGAAGCTCTAGACAACAGAGCTGCCTCCCAGTGTTGATTTGTTTTTCTCTGGTGCAATCTCTACCCTGAGCATCGCAGGTCAAGGTAACGGGCATTAGCAAGGCCTTTGTACTTACTGTGCTGTCCCTGTCATTTTCAGACTTTTGTTTTTGTGAACCAGTGGAACTGATCAACCCCCATACTATCAAAACCTAATGATATGGTAATGGATGTTTCTTCCTCTAATCCTTTGGAATGAGAGGACATGGTAGGGGTGCTAACTCTATCTGGTCTTTGTACCCAACATTCTTTTCACTGGTTTTTAATTTTAGAAGACAGTACTTAGAAATTTCAGTGCCTAGGACAATCACAATCCAATTTTAACTATATGTTATTTTTTAATTGCATAAGTATGCACTAGAGTCTTCAAGTTTCAAAAAATAGCAAAAATTCTATTTTCTCTTGCTAACATCCAAATTTTTGACTCACAAAAACATGGGTATTATAAAGATTTTGAAAACAGCTTTATCTATTTTATTTGCTTTTTTTAATAATAAATTTATTTATTTAACTTTTTACATTCATTTTCACAAAATTCTGGTTTCCAAATTTTCTCCCCATTTG
>CM053771.1:501966024-502058158 GCA_028658325.1 Potorous gilbertii | reverse complement strand
TTTTCTTCAGCATTTTTTTGGGTCTCCTTTAGCAAGGTGTTGACCTGTTTTTCATGCTTTTCTTGCATCTCTCTCATTTCTCTTCCCAGTTTTTCCTCCACCTCTCTAACTTGATTTTCAAAATCCTTTTTGAGCTCTTCCATGGCCTGAGCCCACTGAATATTTATTTTAGATGTTTGGGATACAGAAGCCTTGACTTCTATGTGTTTCCCTGATGGTAAGCATTGTTTTTCCTCATCAGAAAGGAAAGGAGGAAACATCTGTACACTAAGAAAGTAACCTTCTATGGTCTTATATTTTTTTCCCTTTTCTGGGCATTTTCCCAGCCAGTTACTTGACTTCTGTGATTCCATTCCACACCAGATCCACCCAGGTAGTGCTTGGGGTTTGAGATTCAAATGCTCCTTTCCAGCCTCAGGGCTTTCAGTGGGGGCAGGGTTGCTATTCATTGTGAGATTAAGTTCAGCTGCTCTGGTGGGGGCAGGGCCGTGTCATAGGGTTCAGTTCCCTCAGGGGGTTACTCACATAGTTTCAACAATGGATCTGAGCTCCTGCCTGCTTTGGGCACCCCTGTCTCCTGCTGCCTCCACTGCTGCCTCCCGAGGGGGCCTGAATTATGGAGACACCCTGCTCCCCTCTTGGCCACCCCAAAATTCTCTCACTGACTTTTGTGTCTGTGGTGAGAGGGACCTGCTTGGCTGCTGGAGATTCTGTCCCTGAAGCCTGCTGGGATCTGCTCCTCTTGGCAGGGCTGGGCTCTGCTCCAGGTCTAGTGCACAACAGACCTTTGGTGTTGGTTTTTCAGGGCTCTCTGGAATAGAAGTCTCCTCCACTCAGTTGTTCTGTGGCTTCCGCTACTCCAGAATTTGTTGGGAGTTCTTTTTTACAGGTATTTTATGGGCTGTGAGTTTGGCGCTAACATATATGAATCTTTCTCCTCCACCATCTTGGCTCCTCCCCTGAAAACTGCTTTATCTAATGAATCAATGTGCTATTGATATATCCAAATTGCAGAAGAAGTCATCTCATAAGTGCAGGTGCAAAGATTAAAATGCTTTGAACGTTGGTCCTTTGGAGGACTTCTGAGCTGGTCTCCTTACCCCCTTCTTCTCTCTCCCTCTCCCTTTCCTTTATCCTCTCTTTATTTCCCTATTCCCCTCTCCTTCTTTCCCTATTCCCCTCTCCTTCTCCCACTCTCCCTCTTCTCTCTTCCTCTATCTCTGCCTCCCCCTTCTCTTTCTGTTTCTGTTTCTCCCTCCCTTCCTCTTCTCTCCCCCTTCTCTCTCTGTCTTTCTCTATTTCTCTGTCCCTTCATATGCTTTTCTTTCCCTTCCTCCCTTCTAATCCACTTGGGATTTAAAGGGGATTCATAGAAGGTTTAGTTTCTTCATCTCTTTTCAGTGACTGCTACTTAGTAGGTACTTATTAAATGCTTGTTGAGTGACTGAAAAGTTGATTCTATGCTGAAAGCAATAGGCCTTTAGTGATACACATTTCAAGTCATGAAGTATGACTGTTGGTACACCTGGAGACCTCCAACTGCATGAAGAGGTGGGCAAATGTACATCCAGATCACTGACAAGACAAGGATAGATCTGATCCCTGAAGGGGTCAGGATTGGGAGCTAGGATGGTCTCTGTGGTTCTCAGGTCAACGTTCCTATTACCTGTGATCCTCTGATCTTCAGGCTGTGACAGGAAGGGGAAAGGGATCAATGATGCAGCTGGACCCAGGCTCTCCTCATTAATGCCAACTTTTGTGAAGGTACCCTTGGGACCTAGGCTCTTTCTCCTTGAAGTGAGTCAGTATCTGATTTGGAGTATGGCAAATTTACAGGAAATTTGTTGTCTTGTGATTAGCTTCCCATCTCTCTTGTTGCAGACTTGGAAGCACCAGTGATGTTCACCAGTGTATGGGAGATGCTAGTGGGGAAGATACTAGACTTTGACAGCTTCAGAAAAGGGAGAGCTGCTGAAGGCATTTATCTAGGGTAGAGACCACTTGTTTTGAGAAAGATTAGGCTTGAAAAATCATACCTAGAGGATCAAAGGGACTAGCTCATTGACCACACCTTGACTCTCAAATTCTTAGCTGTGATGATATGTGAGGGTCTACCTTAAAAATGCAAACCAGTAAGTGACATCAGGCAGCTCCTGAATCATTTACATGAATAACGTCAGAGAGGGTGAAACATGTACTGCATGGCTGTGTAACCGGGGGATCAGATGGAAAAGGTATTATCTTCGTGTCAGCACCCATCAGTGACTGCTAGGGCTCAAGTCTTCTGTGGCTTTGCATGTTCTGTCTCTCTGTTGTCACGTGTCATCTTCTGTGTAAATCTGGTCTTCCTTTTCATCGGAAGAATGTGTCCGCTAAGGAATCCAAATGAATATCCAGACTTGTTGAGACTTAAGTTTGGACACGCTGATTCTTTCACAATTTTTTAATCCAATTTAAGAGTGCTGATTCAAACACGTACTTCATGGCTCGTTAAAAACCACATTTCCTTGTATTCTGAATCTATTAATTTTGGTTGAAGTGCTGTTGTTGACTAAATATCAACAGTGAGCCTGGGATGGATTTTAGAGACTGATTTAATCCGATGCTTATTTGAAGTGTTTCCCTTCAGTGCAGTTAAAAAGTCACAAAATTTTAGTTTGGGACGGACCATCTTGGCCACCTTTTTCAACCTTTATCTGAAAAGCCATGCTTCTACAGTGTATCTGACAAATGGTCCCCAAGTGTCTACTTGACTATCTCTAGTGAAAGAGAACTCATTACCTCCTCAAACAACACTTTTTGCTTTTGGTTGAGGCAAATTAACAATAATATTAAGTCATTTTTCAAAGTTAATAATATTGTTGTTAAGTCATTTTTCAGTCATGTCTGAGACTGTGTGACTCCATCTTGGGGTTTTCTTGGCAGAAATGCTGGAGTGGTTTGCCATTTCCTTCTCCAGCTCGTTTTATAGGTGAGCATCTGTGAACAGGGTTAAGTGACTTGGCTAGGGTCATACAGCTAGTGAATGTCTGAGGCTGGATTTGAACTTGAGAAGATGAGGCTTCCTGATTCCAGACCCAGCATGCTATCAGTTACCATTGATGTAGTGCTTAGTATGTTCCAGGCGCTGTGCTAAGCATGTTACAAATACCTCATGTGACCTTCACAACAACCCCAGGAGGCAGATACTATTATTATACCCGCTTTATAGATAAGGAAATTAAGACAGGGTTAAGTGACTTGCCCAGGGACACACAACTATTGAAGGTCTGAGACTGAACTTGAACTCTCTTATTCATGACGTCAGGATCTGTATTCTATCCACTGTGTTGCCTAGTTGTGGGAAGTTGTTAGAAAGTTTTTCCTGACAGTAAGTTTATATTTGTTTCTTTCTAACTTCTATTGATTTCTCCTGGTTCTTGTGGGGTTCCAGGGGTGGGGGTGGGAGAAGTACAATTCAAATTCTGCTTCTGCCTGACAGATTCTGTTGACTTGCTGTATCCTTTGTATTTACATAGTTATTTGCATGTTGTCTCAGATGGTGAGCTCCCTGAGGGCAGAATACTGTTTTTGTCTTTTTTTGTATCTATAGAGTTTAGCACAGTTCCTGGTATAAGCCGACAGTCTGATGGTCCTTCATACTATCTGAATGCAACTCTTGTTTCCTTGTTTCCGTAAGTCAGGAGTTTTCAACCTTCCTCCTGTTTTGACAGTCTGATGAAGAAGCCTGTGGATCTCTTCTCAGAATAATGTTTTCAAAATCATAAAAGAAATGATATAATATTACAAAGAAACCAATTATATTGACGTGCAATTATCAAAATATTAATTAAAAACAAATTCATATACTACTAATTAAGAACACCTGCTCTAAGCAGAACGTTCTGTGTATTGATTGCATGGATTCAAGATCCTTCATCAACCTGTTTGCCTTCTCCTGGATACTCTCTGCTTATACTGAATAAGTAATTGTCTATGAGCATCTCTGGACACCTGCAGTGACTTTTAAAAAAATAGAGCATATTTTACTTCTTTAAAAGAGATGTTATAATCAAAAGTTGCTTGTGGAGTATCTTCTTCAGAAGGAGTTTGCAGGTTAAATATTGACCCTTGATGGGGTCCTGACCACAAGTTCTAACATACTTCATTCCCTTGGGTTTGGGAATTTGTTGTTCTGAATGGCAGGCAAATAGGCATAGGACCTTAGGAGCCCAGGTAGCTAGCTAGCCCTGTGACATTTACCCCTAGAGGAGCTCATGGGAAATGTGATGGAAATAATTACATCTGTGAAGAAATGAAGCAGCCAGATTGTTGAAGGAGATTGCTGAGTGGGAGAAAACAAAAAAAAGCCATTTGGATTATTCTGGTCTCAACTTAATTTAATATACTGCCACCTATCCATCCATTTAGTCAGTCTGTCCCCTAGCAAATCCAAAAAGTTTTCCAGATTTTTGGGGGGAGGGGTATAAATTTCAATCAGAGTACTCCTGTCAATGAATCAGTTTCTCTTCTCTCATTTACCTTTGTGTTTCCTTCCTTGGCCTTTTTCTCTTTCTCCCTCTCTCTTTCTCTCTCCGTTTTACTGGAACATTATGTTTTCAATAGTAGATGACTAAATATTCTGTCTCCCTCTGCAAAGATTAATGAGGTTAGTAATGAGGTCAATAGGTCTGAGTTGGTGGAAGATCCTTAATCATGGTACCAAAAAGTTAATTTTGCTTGGAAGGGGATATATTTGTAATCAGTTCCACTTCTGTCTGCCGTGGTAGAATCCTGAAATATTGGGTGGCTTTTGAGACAGAAAAACATGCCGGGGATTGAAAGGATCATTC
This sequence comes from Potorous gilbertii, assembly GCA_028658325.1. Taxonomy (NCBI): domain Eukaryota; kingdom Metazoa; phylum Chordata; class Mammalia; order Diprotodontia; family Potoroidae; genus Potorous; species Potorous gilbertii. The sequence continues at coordinate 502,053,326 of CM053771.1, read as the reverse complement.
TGGAGCCTCTCCTTATGTCTGGGGGAAGGGTAATGAGTTATGTCCTTCCCTGGTGTCTCTCAGAGGCAGTCTCTATTTCATGTCTGGCTGTTTGTTACCTGGAGATGAACAAAGCTCAATATAGAAGACAAAGATGGTTCATGTACTAGTAAATAAGTGGCATGCCAGCCTTGCTAAAATCCCAGCAGATTTAAGCAATAACAAAATTATACATTATCTGACACAACCATCTGTCGTTTTAGGGTAAGGACAAGGAAATCACTATTTTAGTAATGGAGCTGCTGGTTCCTGAATGCCACATGGAGGGGAGAAATAAATTCTTACCAAGGCCTCAAGTCATATAAGTATTTTCCTTATAAAAATAGTGTTGTGGTATATTACAGCTGAAACATGAGAGAATGATTTATTTTTAAAATGTCATAAGAAGGTGAGTCAAGTTTAAAAAAAAAGTGAAGGAGAGGTAGATGGGATGAGTAGAGGGCAAGAGAGGGCCATGGAGGCTAAAAATACTTCCGGATATGGTGCCACATGGGGTACTTTGATATTTAGTGATGCTAAAGATCAGAGGGAAGAGAATGGTAGGAGAGGTCATTGTGAAGGGTTCCAGTTGTCCAAGAATTGGCCAAGTTTGTGATGGTACAGAATCTAGCTGCATTTTTTTCCATTAAGAATTTGACAAAATAACTAACATGACCACTTTGATATACAACATGGAATAAAAAGGCTGTATGTATATACACACATGTACACTTATACACATAATACATATATGTATTTATATGTCTGTTACATATTTATAGATCTTATGTGCATGTGAATTCATGTGTATACCTAATATATGTATGTATATGTACATATATGAGTATATAAAATAGACAATGTGTAATAGACAATAAATGCACATTTGTATTATGTGTATGAGTGTACATGTGTGTGTATATATATTTATAAAAAATTCAACATGGTATTACCATGACTGACCCTGCTTGTATGTTTACCCTCCTCTTCTGTGTATTTTTAAATGTTTTACTGAGTTTCTTTTCTTCTGATTTTTTTGGGGAATCATCATCATTGGACCCTTTACCTCCTCTTCAAACCATGCTCCTTAATGTTGATCATATCTGAAGATATCTATTTCATTCATCACTTACAGTCCATTCCAACTGATTTCAGCTGCATGGTACAACATGGCTTTATGCTGTAAGCCCACTGAACTTCCCCACACCTCATTTTCCTGACTCCTTTTGTATGTTGTCTCCCTCCTCCCATTAGATTGTAAACCCCTTGACGGTAGGAATTGCCTTTCTTTTTTTATTAATTATATCCCTAGTGCTTAGCACAGTGGCTGGCACGGGGTTGGCCCTTAGTGAATGTTTATTAGACTGGATTTATTGTATCCTTTCCTGGCTTAAAGGTGGAAAACTTGTTTCATAATTAGCATTCTGAACTGACTAGTCACTGCATTGGTCAGAGTTCTTAAGTCTTTCAAAGTTGTTTCCATTCATAGTATTTGAATCATTGTATCCACTGTTTTCCTGGTTCTGCTCACTTTGCTTTGCAACAGTTCTCTCATGTCTTCTAGTATTTCTTTTTGGTCACTTCTTACAACACGGTAATATTCCGTTACATTTATATAGAGAAGCAGCTTAGAGACTTATTCATATAACTTCCAAAGTATCTGACACAGAGTGGATACTTAATAAATGCTTATTTATTATAATGGGTGGTTTTTGACTGAAAAGACTTCCTCCCTGCCCCAATTCATTGTTTCCTTTTTTCATTCTAACTACATTGATTTTGTGGTTATGTAAATGGTCTTACTAAATCAAAATTGTCCATTATTTTCATTTATGTCAATCTTAATCACTTTTATTTATTTGATTTTTATTTGATTATTTGATATTTATTTGATTAAGAACTCTTCATATCTATAGATACATTACAGCTAGGTAACACAATTGAAAGAATTTCTGGGCTGGAAGTCAGGAAGTTCTGAGTTCAAATCTAGCTCGTGACCCTAGCTATATGACTCTGGGCAAATCTCTTAGCCTCTGTCTGCCATAGTTTCCTCAACTGTAAAATGGAAATAATAGTTCCACCTACCTCCAGGGTTGTTGTGAGGATCAAATGAAATACTATTTGTAAAGTGCCTATCACATAGTAGATTCTATACTTTATATAATTACCTATATATTTATATACAGATAATATTCGCTATCATAGTCATCATCATTGTCATCATAACGTGTGAAAGATATCTCTTTCCATTTTATTCTTGTTTATGAAATGACCTTTTATCTGGGTGTTGGAAACTTTGAGAGCTTGCTTGTTTTGTTGTCTGGTTTCAAAATGTTGGTCTAAACCAGGGGTGGAGAACTGGTCTCTGGATTCAGTCAAAGGGCCACACTTGAGGACCTAGAGGGCCACATGTGGTCTTGAGACTCCAGGTTTCCCTCCCCTGGTCTAAACCTAATTGCTTCAAGACCAATTTTTTGTGAAATAGTCTGTTCTTACCCCAGAATTTGGTGTCTTAGGGTCTCAAACATAATTCTACTATTTTTGATTGCTTCTGGTCCTTGTGTACATAATATTTTTCTTTGATCAACTTTTCTAATTTTTGAAAGCCAGTTCCAAATAGTTTTGATGATTAATACTTTTTAGTATAGTTTGAGATGTTGTCCTACTGCCAGACTTTCTTTGATCCCAGTTTTCTTTTGTCTAGCTCTCTAAAGTTGTTTTTTGGTTGGTTTGGTACTAAATTTGTAAAATTAATTTAGGAAGTATTATAATTTTTATTGTATTTACATGGCTCAAACACGAATAATTAATATCTTTGTAATTATCCAAGTCCTGTTTTTGTAAAGAATGTTTTACAGTATGCATATGGTTGCTATTTGTGTTTTGTTAATGCATTCACCAATACTGTATTTATTGTAAATAGAATTCCTTCTTTTTTGTATTTTTTGGATGAGATAGAAAAAACTGGCTTTATTTGGGTTTATAATCCTTCTGAAGTTATTGTTTCAATTAATTTTAATTAAGTTTTTGGGATTCTTTAAATGTCATGATGTCAGTTACAGAAAGCAATAATTTTGTTTCCTTGATGCCTTTACTTATTTACTCAGTTTCTTTTCCTTTTCTTATTGATATATCTAGTACTTCTAGAACTTATATAACATAATATTTATGACCACAAACATGTAGTTATCTGAATTTTGTTAGAAAGACCTCTAGTGTTTCTATATAACAGATAATCCTAGTTTCTGATCGATACTACATACCATATTAAGGAAAGGTTCCTTTTTTCCTATTCTTTTTGATGGTTTAAAAAATGGTTATTTTATTTTGTCTGTAGCTTTTTCTATATCTGTTGACAAAATCCTGTAATTTTTATTGTTTTGTTATTAATGTAGTTTCTTAGGTTTAGAGTTTTTCTGATATTTAGCTAAGTCTCTCTATTCCTCATATAAATCATCCTGGTCATGGAATAAAATGTTTTTAATACATTACTATGGTCTCATTGTTAATATTTAACTCAGTATTTATTTGAGGTATGGTCTATAATTTTGCTTTCTCTGTTTTCTCTCTGTTTGGATTAGGAACCTTATTTTTTTAACATTTTTTATCAAAATAGCTATCATTTTATCTATTTTGTTATTTTAAAAAAACAATTTATCAATTCATTATTATTTAGTCTTATTTATCTTTTTATTTTTGGAATTTCATTAAAAATTGTTAGTTTTCTAATTGCTTTAATAATTTTTAAACCCATTGATTTATTTTTTTGTTCTTTTGTTGATCAAACTGTTTAGAGATGTACTTTCCCCCTAAAGGTTACTTGTGTTTCCTTTTTAAAAAATTATATTTATAGTCTTATTTTCTGGTTTGAGAACTTGTGCCAGAGCCTCCTCTCATGCTTGGGAATGGCGTAGAGAGGTTCTGTTTTATTCTGTCCTTCTGTAGTCTAGATACTTTTACCATTATAGTTCTGGATGAAGTGAATGGTATTAGATCTCATCTTCTGCCACAGTCTCTGGTTTCTGCCTCTTCATTGTTTCTTTTTTATTATTCTTGCACAGTCTTTAGTCAAGACTTGGCTCCTCCATGCTGTGCCCCTAGAAGGTCTTACTCAGATGTAACTCACAACTATTTTAGTCTTGGACTTCCATCATGATGCCTTGGTGAACATCCTCTTTCATTCAACTGCTGTGGCTGAGTACTTTAAAATATACAGTGACCAGTCATGTCTCCCTTTTCCATGTCTGACTGATTCTTTTGTGCCTTCTCAGATCTGGCTGTCTTTATGTCCAGCTGGTTCATTCTGCTCAGATCATCACCACCCTTGCTGGCATATTCCTTCTTTGACTATATTCTGATGGTCACTACACTGTATATCTTTTCATGCAGTCCTGGAAAGAACATGGGTGACATCTTGCTCTGTTCTCTTCAGTCTTCTTAATCATCATTCTATCTGGTGCCTTTTTATGTATTTGCCAGAGTTTGTTCTTTTTCATGGGGGAGGGGTGGTGTTTGAGAGCTCTATGACCTTTCATGTTGCTATCATAATCAATCAGTACTCGGCCAGCTCCTTTTTGACAACTGTGCAGTTGGTGTATTACTTACTAGCAAGAATTGAGAGTGGGATTGCAGCTGATCTGGGTCAGTCACCAAATATACTATTTTTTTTCAAATGAACTAATCTTTAAACCTTCTGCTGGTATTGGTTTAATAAAATAAATTTCAAGTTCGAATTAGTTGTAAGTTATGCATTCCTTTTAACTCCCAGTGGAGCTATGGAGAAATACATGTTCTAGTTAATGAATATTTCTCTTAACTAAGAGGTACTATATATTAATCAAAACAAATATTTATCTGCTGCCTGTTATACTCCTTGCCTGTGTATTTGTTCATAGATTAATTGTATTCAGTAACTTGTACAATTACTATGTATTTGTATAGATGTTATGATGTCTTTGTATAGACATTATGATGTATTGAAAAGAGTATAGGACTTGAAGTGGAGAGATATGGGATAAATTTTTAGCTCTGACATTTATTAACTTTTTAACTATGGAAAAATCACTTTGTATCTCCGTGCCTTAGTTTCCTCATGTGTAAAATACAAATAATATACTACCTACCTGAGATGATCTGGTACCGGGACTTAAAAGGATTCTGTAAAGAATGTCAGAGATTTTTAATTTGAAGTCTATGAATTTTTCAAATGTTGATAACTATATTTCAATATTTTTGGTTTTCTTTGTAAATCTATAGGTTTTATTTTATGCATTTACAACAGTATTCTAAGGAATCTGTTAAAGGAACACAAAATAGGTTAAGAGTCTCTGAGTTGGATGGACAGAAGATGAAAAAGTTTCTTTTTATTTGCAATGTTCAAGGAGCCTCTGTGGGTTTACTGGAATCACCTAAGGATAGAAAATTGGAAGGAAAGTTAGGGAAAACAAGGGAAGAAGCATAGCCTTCTCCCCTCCCTAAAACTAGGATGAGAGCTGGTCTCTCAAGGCAGGACAGCAAAGATTAGAGACATAATACAACTAAAGATTTAACCATTCTTCAGTGAGACTTGAGGAAGAAGTCTACAGCATTCCTTTTCAGTGGTCAGAAGGCCTGAATCTATCGTTTCTCCCCACTTCAGGGCATCTTAGAGCTGCTCCAGAGGGCCATGTTTTACCAGAAAAGGTTGGATCTCTCTCAAGTATGTCTGGTTAATTTCCTACCAGCAAAGGGAGGTACTAAATAAACAAGGTTGTATAAAAGATGAAAGTTTCTAGTATGAGAGGTTCCTTGTATGTGTGTAGTGGTGCCAGGTAGGTGGTATAGTAAGATAGAGTGCCAAAACTGAACTCAAGAAGACTCATCTGCCTTAATTCAAATCTGGTCTCAGACACTTACTAAGTGTGTGACCCTGGGCAAGTCACTTAATCTTCTTTGCTTCAGTTTTCTCATCTGTAAAGTGAAGGAAATGACAAACCACTCTAGTATTTTTGCCAAGAAAACCCCAAATGGAGCCATGAAGAGTTGGACAGGATTGAAATGACTGAACAATAATAAATTAATGCTAGTAATTATAATTTATATCACATTCTGATGTTTACAGAGCAATTTACAAAGATGATCTCATTTATTCTTACAACAGTCTTGGAGGATAGCTACTATAATTATTGCTATGAATTCAGATCTCCCTGGCCCCGTGTCTAGCCCTCTATCCACTGCCCCTACCCATGGCTAAGTCAGACAAAGCCTGTTAGAGGAAAAAGTACATCTCTCCCAAATACTGTAGCACACCAGAAGGCACTTAGCCTAGTGCCTGGCACATAATAAGCCTTCACTAAATGCTTGCTGACTTGCCTTGCCTTCCGAAGAAAGCATTTATCATGATGGGTTTCAGAAGACTCCAAAATGGTTAAGAAACCTTGAGCTAGGTAAGGGATGATGTTGGTTTGTGTTGCTGTTCACACACGTGTCATCTCCAGTGTAGACAGACAAGGTCAAGGACTAGGTCTGAATTGTCTTAGTATCCCTGAACTCAGTATAGTACTTTACACATGGCAAGTATCTAATAAATGATTGTTCAGTAAACTATCTAATTTAAAATAGAATCAAATACTTTGTGCTAAAATGACATTGTGTTTAATTTCATCTTGTTTTGAATGATTCTGAGAGCACTTGGTAATCTTACAAAGGTTGGAGATGGTCATTTTGATTTGTGAAGTTGTTGGGACCTGTAATTACGAAGGTACAATCAAAATCTTGTGAGGACATTCCCTCTACGATGTAGAAGTACAACTGTTTTTACAACTTGTAGTCTTTACAGAGACAGTGAGGTAGTTCAGGGGGTAAGGAGAGGAAGTCTGGAAGTTCTGAGTTCAGATCCTACCCCAGACACTTACTTTGGGGGACAATAATTGTACCTTCATCCCAGAGTTGTTATAAAGGTCAAATGAGATAGTATAATTGTACAGTTCTTTTCAGACCTTAAAGCTCTGTATTAATGCAAATTGTTAATGAGTTTCCTGGGTTAACTGCCTTGTCTCTAGCTATAAAGCCAATATGTATAAAGGCCAGTCTTGAGTGTAGGTCCTCATAACTTCAGAGGTGGTGATTCTCTCTCCATAATTCCAGGCTTCCTCTCTATTATTCTGAAAATGCCAGTTATAGTTCTGTGATCTTGCAAAAAAAATATTCTGGTTATTTGAGCCTTGAGGCTCAAATGTTAAATTCTGGATAAATAGCAACCGACTCTAACTTAATTCCTTAATCATCACTTGACATTTCCAGCTAATACGTAAAACACATGTGGCTGTAGTTCCTGGCATTTATTGGAAAATGGGAAATCTGACTCTCCTTCCCAGACCCATATTTCATGTTTGCTACAGATTCTGGCTTGCGCTGGAGGGAGATGACTGTGAGTCTCTTTGCTGGGGAAGGAGACGAATCCAGAAGAGGCAGGTGCTGGCCTGGCCTTGGGCCCTTCTGAGAGGCCCAACAAAGGTCCTTGTTGCCAGGAAGAATCCTGTATGTAGCTGAAGTCACTTAGTGCTACCCATCTCAATGTTCAGTCCAGGACAAACAAATGACAAACGCCCAGCTGCTTCTGCTCAGAGCAGTTTTGAAAATGATCCTGGAAAACTATATTCTCAGTCAGATAAGATCTGGCGTTTATTTTGTTTCTAGATACCTTTGATTTGAAAGATAGCAACAAAAAAAAAGAATATCCCCACTGGAATCTTGCATATGTTTATTACATAAAATATTTCCTTGAAGAACAGATATGCCTTCGCCGTAGACTAGTGTTGGCAATGTGATACATTAAAAAAAAAATAAACTAGAGATTACTATCTCTCTCTAATTAATACTATACCCCAGAAGGGCAAGTTTCATTACAAACTTATTTTTAACCAAATTATGTTTTCCTAAACATTTATTTTGTTTATTTCTGCTGTTTCCAACTCACTGCAGGGATAGGAATCTCAAGACTGCCTAACAATTTTGGTATGTTTGTTTTAGACGCTTGATTTAAAGGCATTTTTCCTAATGAGCTATAAGGTTTTCATTTTAGGAGCAAAGACTAGTTACAACTAGTGAATGAGTTCTTTTTCTGAGTTCAGATGAGATTTAGTTTACTGCTGGTGGGAGTGGATGGCTAATAGTAGTTCTCTAGGGCCTTCAACCAGAATTTACTGGGCTCCCTCTTTGGGAATGTTATAGATGGGATCCTGGACTCAGCCATAACTTACACTAAACAGGCTCTGAGCTCCCTCCACACTCTCACATTCTACGATGAGTACTTCCTTGGTCTTCTCTGGACTCTACTTGGGTCATTCCCCTCTCAACTATCCTTCTATCTCAGTAAGCTTTCATGAAACCATATTATGCAGTGGATGAGGTGGAGTGGATGAGGTGGCAGATTTGAGATTTTTGGGAAGTAATGAATTGCCAATGACCCTGAGACCCCAAATGCCAATTTATCTTTTCTGACTTTCTCTTGGAAACCAAATAGATGGAAGTGAATAATGTCTAGCATGCTGTGGTGGAAACAGTACTGGATTTAGAATGAGGAAACCTATGTCTATCCTCCTGATGTTTACAACCTTTGAGGATACTCAACAAATCACTTGAACTGCCTGAGCCTCAGTTTCCATATTTGTAAAATTAGGGAGTTGGAATAGATCACCTCTCAGGTCTTGTCCACAGACCTAAATATATGATCCTCTGACTGGTTCAACTGGTTTTAATGAGCATTTTTGGGAATATTAATCGTTTTCCATTTTATTTTTTAAGGTTGGATCTGGTTTATATGAATAACTTTTTTTCCCCTGGGGAGGGAGGAAGAGGCAAGGCATTACTTGTTAAGATATTTTCTTTTTTGTTTAGGACTATAATTTCATCAGTTTAATGTAATTCCCAGTATGGAAATGTCTTCCCCTTTGCAGATGAATTTTTCTCTCATTACTCAGTCAATCAGAATTTAAATGACTTGTTTATGCTCATGCAGCCAGTGTGTATTAGAAATACATAGAATCCAGGTTTTGTTAAATCCAAAGGTTGCTCTGTATCCTCGTGCTCGGCTACCTGTCTGACTATTCACTAAAACATAAAGATGGTGGAAGTGACCTGTTTCCCAGCATCTAAGTTATGTCTAACTGATGTAAGAACTTTTAGAAAGCTGGAAAACCTTAATGCTTAGAACTGCTTGGGGACTGCAGGATAATTGTATACTATCTAGTTATAGTTTGACTGACAAATGTGAATTTTGTTTTTTCACCATAAGATAGAAGTGAGTCATTTCACACAAGGGACCCTGCTTTAGAGCAGTAGGGTGGGTCAAGACCAGATGTCTGAAAGGCAAAACTAGATCTCCAAGTGGGTCTAAGAAGAGTCCATGGAATCTGCATTGCCACCTGCTTTTTAAAAGAGCAGATTGATGGGAGGAAAAGCTTTGCAGCTTGGCAGAACTCATTGAAGTGGGAAAACTTCACCTTTGCCTTTCTCTATACTGGTATCTACTTCCTGAGAGGTAGAATGCCCTCAGAGCCCAGCAAAGGGTTCTGGAAAATCTCATCAGATCCCAGACTTAGGGAAAATGTTTTTGGCTGAGAGAGTGTAATGCCCAGCCAGACAGCAGAACTAAAAAAAGCTTTTGTGATCCCAGGCGAAGTCTCTTTTGCTGAAAGAGCCTAACACTGCTATGGCAGCCCAGGAGAAAATTCTAGAAGAGATATAGCTCTCCTGGAGGAAGAGTAGAAGTGCCCAATCAGGGAGTAGCTGTGCCCCTCAGGGACCTGGAGTGTGTGTGTGTGTGTGTGTGTGTGTAGTCCCTAAGGGCAGTCAAGGGCATCAAGGCTGTCAGCTCAGAGTTAGGAAATTCCCAGAGCCAGTATCCTCTTCTCCTGTTTCTTCCTTCAGTAAGTTTGTGCCCACTCTATCTCCTGGATTCTGTGTCCATGGGGAGAGTATGCCCGAGGTTTATGTGTGGGCTGTCATATTTTCAGCATTCATCTTTTTCCTTCTGTTTAGTTAAAAAAAAATTCTGATTAAGAAATTAGCAAGCTAGATGACACAATGGATAGACCTCTTGGCCTGATATCAGGAAGAGCTGAGTTCAATATGGCCTCAAACATTTGCTAGCTATGTGTCGTTGAGCAAGACACTTAACTTCTGTTTGCCTCAGTTTACTCATCTGTAAAACTAGAGTAATAATAGCACCTACCTCGCAGGGTTGTTGTGAGGATAAACTGAAATTTGTTATTTCACAGTTCCTGGGACAGAGAGCGTTACATAAATGTTAGCTATCACCAGCACCACCACTGCCACCATCACTACTACTACTACCAGCACTACTACTGCTACTGCTACTACCACTACTACCACCGCCACCACCACCACTAGCTGTGTGTGCCTGGGGAAGTCACTTGGCCCTTATCTAAATGAACAGGTCATGTACTTGGTCAGCTGTGATTCCTGTCAATTAAATAAATAATTTTTCACCAAGTGCCTGTTCTGTGTAAGGCACTGAGCTAAGAGGTTTAGATACAAAGATAAAATACAAAAAAATGATCTCTATCCTCCAAAAGCTTATGCTCCATTGGGAGAGGAGAGAAAGAAATCATTTTTGTATATAAATAAATGTAATAGAAAAGAGAGGTCACTTAGGTAGTTCTGTCACTTGCAAACTTTTCAGGACTTGCTGGTATGCAGTTCTTTGAAATGGGTGCCTAGATGCATAACCAACACCCCCCCTATAATACTATGTAGATCTGGGACCTGTTTTTGTGAATGCAGGAACTAAGAGTCAGATTTCCTGAGGATAAAACACCTGGGCACATCATACCACTCACTGAGGAAAAGTATGGTAGCCAAATGGACCCAATTCTTGTTTTCTGTGGATACAGAACTGAGACTTGTTTACCAAATCCTTTTGTGTGTATGTGTGTGTGTGTGTGTGTGTGTGTGTGTGTATTTACTTCGAAATTTAAGGTGATAATTAAGGTAGGGGAGTTTTTGAACATTTTTTTCTCCTAATTCTTTGGGCTGAATTGTAGAATTCTGGTTTTTAAGGCATGTTAAAACGGGAACTAGGGAAAGAAAAAGTAGATTTGTGACATATACAATATGTGCCCATGTTTGGAATCCATAGTTTTAATAGGTGTTACACTTCTGAATAAGTGAGGAGATCCTAGGCTGCTGAAGTGGGTGATGGCTGTCCCAAGGGCTTTTAAAGAAGTAGCTGAGTAGACTTGTTTGCTGTAATCCCTGAAGAAATGACAAATAATTACCTCCTGTAAGGAAGTGTTCTGTGTATGTGTGTGTGTGTGTATGTGCGTGTGTGTGTGTGTGTGTGTGTGTGAAAATTCACGGGCTGGATTTCTTACTTGGGCATGTTTCATTGGCTGTGAGGCCATTAACTATTTTTGAGATCTTGTCAATGACTGTTCATCGCCAGGGATGAGGTTGAGATGAGGATGAGAGTCTTTGACCACGGTTACTCCCGAGCCCATCTAATGAGGCCTGCCTGGTTCTGTGTCACGGCAGAGAACCTTGAAATAGCCAGGGAGAATAAGAAAGTGGAATCTCTGGTTTACCCTCAAGCCTTAGTTCAAGGATCACCTCCTCTACAATCAAGCCTTTCTTACTTGTCTGATTCCTCTAGTTGGTTATTCTTTCCCGCACGTTATAGAGCACCAGGCTTGGTGTCAGTAAGACCCGAGTTCAAAACACACCCTCAGACCTTTACCTGGGCAGATCACTTGATCTCTGTTTCCTTCTGTTTCCTCATCTGTGGAATGTGTATAATAATAGCACCTGCTTCTAGTGTTGTTGTGAGGATAAAGTGAAATAATCGTAAGGTGCTCAGCACAGGGCCTGTCGTGTTACATAGTAGACGCCGTCCAAATGTTAACAATTAACTATTATTGTCACATGTATTCTCTTCCTCCCAGTAGACCGTGGAATCCTTAAAGACATTTTCATTTTTGTCTTTCTCCAGGGCCTGGCACAATGTCATGAATTTAATTAGTACTTCTTAAAAACTTGATGAATTGGTCTCTTTTTATAAGTTTTACTCATGACGTGTGTGTGTGTGTGTGTGTGTGTGTGTGTGTGTGTATGTGTGTGTGTGTGTGCGTGTGTCTGCATCTGCCAGGCATTCCCTAATATTGCCCACACTGAATCTTCTCCTGTGATGAAGACGTACCTTGAAGGGAAATCTACTAACAAAATGACCTCGATTGAGAGCGTGGACAGTATTTTTGCCTCACCTCTCCACCAAGACAAGCGAAGTTTGCCCACTATCTTTGATTGTTCAGTCCTAAGGTTTATTATCACAATGAATCAGTCTTCTGGGGCCTTATGGTCTTTTTCATATACATTATTGTAGTAATTTATATTTTCATTTTGCCTTTTTTTCTTTGAATCAGTTCAAACAAATGTTCTGTTTCTTGGAATTCCTTATATTATATCATTTTTATGGTGTTGGGAGATAATACTTTATTTATATACCCCACCTAGGTGACAACTTTAAAGGTGCCTTGTCTACTTTACGTAACCCATTTAGATCAACCAAATGACAAAACATATAAAAGGAATAGCTATCTGTTAGCAAATCAATTAGGCTCTTATTTATAACTTTATCTTTTGTGTAAGTTAGATGTTATGCATTAGATGCTTTGAAGAGTATCAGTTATTATATTTGTTGACAGACAGGGATAAAGAGACTCAGCTATTTTAGGTCAACCAGCTTTTAATCCCTACTAGGTGCAATGTCAAGACTTCATGAAATAATAACAGTAGGAATAGCTATTTATCTCTTTAAGATTTATAAAACCCTTTATATTGTTATCTCAGGGATCCTTACAGAAACCATGATGAAGGTGCTGTTCTCATTTTAGAGATTGTAAATGGAATTATAACAACTCCAAACTTAAAGCCTTAGGGAGCTGACTTAGAGAATAAATGTCTTGTCCAGGGCCACACAACTAGCAAGTATCGGAGGTGGGATTCGAACTCAAGTCTTCCTGACTAAATTCAACACTTCTCCATTGGGATTACTGTTAGCCTTGGCATCAGGCAGGACTGTAATCAAGTTTCACCTCTGACCCGTACCAGATTTGTGACCGTGGACAAGTCAGTGTTCCAGGCAGCTCCTTAACACTGGTAGGGTGGTTATTCTGCTTTGTCAAAGGAAATTTGTACAATGGGAGTTCCTGTGCTGAGTATATACATACACAAGTGAGATAAATATTGCCCTCAGCAAGTTAACATTCTAGGTGAATGCTAGGCTATTTTCTATAAAATTATAAGTGAGAGAGCAGGTACCTATTGGCATTGGTGGTGGGAATGAAGTCTGTCTCTCTGTCTCTCTCTGTCTCTCTATCTCTCTCTATCTCTGTCTCTGTCTCTCTCTCTCTTTCTCTCTCTCTCTCTCTCTCTCTCTGTCTCTGTCTCTCTCTCTCCTTCTCTACCTCTCTCCCTTTCTCCCTTTCTCCCTCTCTCCCCAAAACCAGGATATTTTGCAAGTATGCCAAAAATCTTCCCCAGACTTTTGGTTTTGGGTCAAGCCCCTTTGTGGATCTCTATCCATCAGTGTTGTCTCAGTACTGCCAAAGGTTCTCTTTTGGTCTTGTATTCTCTTTTGTGGTGCTGTCACTTTTAATAGCACTTATTCTTGAAGCCCCCAAGTCATTAAGAATGTTAACATGGTGACCCCAAGTAACTTGGAGCCTAACTTACTGCAGGGAGATTTGTGTGTATCATTTGAGCTCCTTATGAAATGCTTATTGATGGTTCAGGATTCCCAAATACTACTGAGAATGTTGGGGGAATGGATATCCTTTTCAGTAGCGATTAACATCAAGAGACCAAAACCTTTGGCTTATCCTTTATGCAGAAATGCCTTTCAAAGAGAAGCCATACTTCTCACTCAGAGACTCCGAGGAAATGTGTATAATGATATTCTAATCAGGAAATGTTTATTAAGCAGCTGGGTGGAACAGTGGATAGAGTCAAGAAGACTCATTTTCCTGAGTTTAAATCCAGCCTCAGACACTTACTAGCTGTGTGACCCTGGGCAAGTCACTTAACCCTGTCTGCCTCAGCTTCCTCATCTGACAAATGAGCTGAAAAGGACATGGCAAACCACTCCAGTATCTTTACCAAGAAAACCTCAAATGGGGATCACAAAGAGATTCAGACAGGACTGAAAAATGACCGAATAGCAATGATCAAGAAATATATAAATATGGGCTAATATCTCTCCAAGGGGCAGGGAATTATTCTGCATGAAGTTAAGTTGTGTATTTATTAGTAAAGTGGGGCTGAATGAAATAATTTTAAAAATTCTTCCTAGTTTGAAGGGAATCAATAGATTCCTTAGAGACTACAAGAAAGTGCCTATTAATAGTAACCAGAAGTAGAAGGCCTCCTGGTTTTTGCTTTTTTCTTTTCTCCCTCTTTCAGGAGGAAGTCAGATAGTACTGCTTCCATGAACCAGAATAATTAGGAAGTCATTTTGGTGGGATGCTACTTATTGAGCTTTTTTCATTTCCTGTGATCATGCCTTCTAAAGCCTAATTTAAAATGAGTGCAAGACAAATTCTGTTTTGATTATGGTGACGACTCCGTCTTGTAAAAAAAAAAAAGTCTGTTATCTTGGGATAGGTCCATTGTGGGGAAAACGTGAATTTGAAATTTTCTAGCATATTTAATGAAATACACATTAATTATGCACCTTCTGTATACAAAGCACCAGGCATCGTACTGAAGGTACCAAGACAAAATTGAAATTGTCCTTGTCCTCAATAAGCTTATTTATATTCTGCTGAGAGGATACAACATTTAAACAGAAGAACAATGAATGAAGTGTAGTACAAAGTAATTCCGAGAGGATGAGATCACCAACAACAAGGGGCTGCGTCATTGAGAAAATCCTTGTGTTATGGTTGCCATCTGAGCTGTTGTTTGAAGGAAGTTAAAGATTCTACAAGGCACTGATGAGGAGGGAAGACATTGGAGACATGGGAATTCCATGTACAAAGGCACTGAAGCAGGAGATGGAACCTTGTACAGAGACATTTTCTTTGGCTGCCTGGATCACTCTCCCTTTCCCTCTTCCTCCACTCTGACTACTGACTTCCCTGGCTTCCTGGGAGACTTAATGAAAATCCCTTCTTTTACTTGAAGACTCCCCCAACTCCTCTTAATTCCAGCACCTTTCCTCTGTTGTTTCCTATTTATCCTATACGTCACTTGCTTTGTGTATTGTTTTGTATATTGTTGACATGTCTCCTCTGTTAGATTGTAAGTTCTTTGAGAATGGACTGTCTTTTGCTTCTTGTATCCTCAGCACTTAGCAGAGTGCTTGGCATTTAGGTGGTACTTAACAAGTCCTTATTAGCTGATTGATTGATATCACTAGTAAGATGATTTGAATGGAAGAGGGAATGCATGAAAGGGAGTATGATAAAAAAAAATTTGGAAAGGTAAGTGTGAAAGATAATTAAGATAATTAAAAATAATTAAGATCATTAAGAATAGGAATTTCTTCCCTTTTCCCTTCCCCCTTCCCCTTTTGCTCCTCCTTCCCTTCCCCTCCCCCTCCTCTTCCCCTTGCCTTTCTTTGTATTCTTATTGCTTGGCACAATACCCAGGATAGAATGAACTTAATAAATTCTTGTTGAATGTTCAAGGGTTTCAATGCCAGCCTGAGCAGTTTGTTTTTTGTCCTTGGGGCAATAGGAAGTCAGTGGAGGTTTATGATATATGTCAAAGATCAGTCATTTTTGACCATGAAAGATGAAATAGTTGTGTTACTTTTGTCTAGAACTGTACTTTTATACATTCGCATCATAGACTTTTCTTGGCCTTACATGTCCTAGTCTTTCTTTGTGAAGGGGCTATTTGTGGGGGAGGGTCAGAAGATTCCAGGTCTTGGTTTGTCATAGTAAGCATTTGTTAAGTGATTACATGTGTCAGGCCCTGTGCTAAGCACTGGGGCTACAAAGACAGGAAAATGTACAGTTCCTGGCCCCAAGGAACTCAAGTTCCAATAGAAGAGTCAATATGTAAATAAGTACACACCCACAAAATACTTACATTATAAATGAAAGATTGGGCAGCTAGGTGGCTCAGTGCATAGAGTGCTGGCCCTGGAGTCTGGAGGACCTGAGTTCAAATCTGGCCTCAGACAGACACTTTGTTAGGTATGTGACCCTGGGCAAGTCATTTAGCCCTGTTTCTTCACTTGTAAAATGAGCTGAAGAAGAAAATGGTAAACAACTCCAATATCTTTGCCAAGAAAACCCCAAATGAGGTGATGAAGAACTGGAGAGGAATGAAATGATGGAACAGCAAACATTTCAAAGGGAAGGCACTAGTATTTGGGAATGAAGTGGAGAAGGCCTTCTCAACGGTTGGAATTTGACCTGAAATCTTGGAGGAAGTCAGGGAAATTAGGAGATAGAAATGAGGAAGGAGAGCCTCCCATGCCAGAGAAAGGGGCATGGAGTTGGGTGATTTGCTTTTGTGTGTGCTATGAAGGAGAGTACATGTATATATTTTTTATTTACTCATTTATTTATTTGTTTCTCTCCACCCCACTTTTAGGAAAAGATCTATGTTATTTCTGATCTCATACTGTACTCTTACACAGTCTCAGCACCTAGGACAGTACCTCATACCCAATAGGTGTTGAATAAGTGCTTACTGAATTGACTGTAGATATACCCTTCACATTGGGTATGATGAGAATTTTCTCATTGCATTCATATTTAGAAATGTTCTGGTGAGGTTTGGTATGATCAGCCTTCTTTGGACTGTTTCCCTGACACTTGAGGTACATTGACTGACCTTCCTTTCCAAGGAAACCTTTACAATCTGGGTGAAATCTGGCACAGTCCCCATAGCAATTGCCTATGTCATGACTTAGCCAGGGCTGAGGAACATGAACCAGAATACCAACGTTGGTGGTATCATCATAGTTGTCATTGTCATCGTCATCATCATCATCATCTTCATTTCTATTACTACAGCTGCTCTGGATTGATAAAGAAAAGCTAAAAATCAGCACTCATTAGGTAGGCAGGTTATTTTCTTTTTATAATTTGTAGGGGGAGGTTAGTGAGTCATTTGAGAGTCATCTTTAAGTGTATCTTTTGAACTCAAGAAAACTCACTTTTATCTTTGCATGCCAGATAGCACAACTATGTGGACAGTCTGTCCATCAAAGTAGATGGTGTGATCCCCTTCCCCTCCAATTCACCCTGTACAATTCTGGTCTGTGTTCACTGATCAGTCTTCCATGTACAATGTCAGAACTAGAAGTCTGAGTTTTTCACAGAGTCCAAATTCTGTGGGATTGTGCTGTGGAAGGGCCAATACTGCTAAGGACAAGGCACTCTGGCTTCAGTTATAGTTCGTGTCTCTCTGGGCATGGTGGTAGAAAAGGGTGCGCCCTAAGAAGGAGATGAGTTGCTACAAGAAAGGGTTGGGTGTTGTTCATAGGAGCTTTGATCTAAAGTGGGAAGGGACATTAGAAGCCATCTAGTCCAACCCCTTTTGTTTTAGAAATGAAGATACTGACTTATCCATGGTCTCACAGCTAGTAATTATCTGAGGTGAAATTTTAACCCAAGACTTTCTGACAATATGTTATGCAGGCCAGAGGATTGAAAAGGGGAGGTACACCCCTGAGATGTTAGAGACCTGGGACAAAGTCCCCAGTTGATGGCTTTGCTTAATGTGTTTGTGTCTTTCCTCTGACTACCATGTTCTTTAGTAGGGTCCACTTCTTCATGAACCCATTTGGGGTTTTCTTGATAAAGATACTGGATGGGTGTAATGCAAGTTAAAGATCTTCCCCCACCCAGTAATAGGCCTCAGTTGGAGCCCATTAAGGGAAGCTTGATTAGGGGATGCTTGTTTTGTAGGAAGGCCACACCTTTCGTTAATTAATGAGGCACCAGGTCATGAGGGTCGTGATGCCCTCTGGCTCTGAAAAATGTGTATATACTCTGAGGTAAGATTTTGCTTTGGGGCTTACTCTTTGGAAGAAGGTTCATGTGCTAATTGAGACTCTGGGTATCTGTTAAGGAGCCTCCCTCCACCTTTGAAAACCCAGATGTTGGTGCTTCACTAACTATGTATGTAATGATTAGACAGTTGGATATGTCTTGTTCATGATCATATTGTTTATGGTCAGACAGTTAGAAGTCTGATCTGTTCTCAGCTTGTATTTTCTCTGTTGGTATATGTGATTAAAGAAGATTGTTGACCCCTCAAAAGTTGCTTTCCTTTTAGAAAAGCAAATCTAAGAACTTGTGCTAGCAGGCTCTATCAGGGTTCTTGCTACTACAAATGGTTTGCCCTTTCCTTTCCAACTCATTTTACAGATGAGGAAACTGAGGCAAACAAGTTAAAGTGACTTGCCCAGGGTCACACATTTAGAAAGTGTTGGAGACCAGATTTGAATTCATGAGGATGAGTCTTCTTGATTCCAGGCCTGACACTCTCTTCATTGTGCCATGTGGTTGCCTAGCTATCATACCCTATAAAATAAATTCCACCATGCAAACATAACTGGTTCTTATACTTTGCTTGTACCTTGTAGTGTTAGGAGAGAAATAATTAGTAGGTTTAGTCTAGGTACCACCAGAATCAGTAGCAAAAGTAACTGGTGACTCACAAAAGAACAAGAGAAGAGAGGTTTACCTTAAAAATAAGTCATATAATGGGTGGGTAGGGTTAATGGTGGAAGAGGGCAGGCATTCAGTCCTTTCACAGAAAGGAGAAAAAAGCAACATTGCATCATAGAAAGAAAATACCTAGAATAGTCAGAAAAGGACATGGTGGTCAAACTAACTCAGAGAACTATGGGAAAAAATGCTCTTGTACATCAGCATCATTATGTTCTGTTCAGGTTTCAGATGCTATATTGTTTTGTCTGTAGTTTTCATACTCCAAAAGTTTATTTATTTTTCTAAGTTTCTCTGCTATTTCATCCTAATTTATGACTTTGAAAGAAGGGAGGCACTCATGACTACTTCCTGCTGAGTATGGCCATGTTTTCAAAGTGTCATCCTGCTAGACATTCTGGGGTCCTCTGTTAGAGATCTCAATTATTGGTGCATATGAAAGCAGATTTGAACCATAAATTTAGGGGATTAGGCATCTGTAGAGCAATAACTTTTATAAAAGGCCAGTTTGAGGTTATTTTAGAGATTACACATTTTACATTTAGAAATTAGCATCCAATTTTTACTTCTTGGCATCTTGGCTTGCTTGAAAGTTGAGCTCCAGGCTTACCTTTTATAGGAAGTCTTGCCTCATCATTCCTGTGATAAGCAATTGACTTTGCCTGGCATTGTATTACCTTGTATTGTAGAAAGTCAAAGGGAGAAGTTTACATGATAATGTTGCATTTACTTCTCTGTGTTATGTCTCTCTGTCCAACTACTAGGTTATAAACTTCTTGAAGATCCCTTGAAGTTGTTTTTTGTCCTTGTATTCTTAGCACCTGGGACAGCACTTAGCATAGAGTTAAGTGTTGAATAAATGCTTGTTGAGTAGCATAGGCAGACCTCCCATCACATTGCCCCTACATTAACCTATGTGAAGTCTGTTGTCATTTTACCAGTGACTCACTTACAGTACTGGATAAATAATATGGTTCCTATGGCACAAAATGCTGCCCTTTCTTCCAAATTGTTGTTTTGCCTAGCATACTGTTTAAGGACATGATTAGGTACAGGATGGCTGGATATTTAAAAAAAAGATAGAAAGAAACAAAACCCACCAAGTTTCAGAGGTTTCTTGCTTTTTAACTCTGAAAATCGAGGAAGTCATTCTGGGCATTCAGAAAAGGCAGAATCTACAGAGAAGCTCCATTGAACTTGGACTTAAGTGAATTTGGGGGAGAAGTTGATCTAAGTGAACTCTGAGGTTCCATCCAGTGTTAAAATCTAACTGGAGAAGGAGAAGTCAAGTCCAAACTTCTGTCCCTGGAAACTTTCTATCCCTCTTAAATGACCCTTCCTTACTCAACATGACCCTGTTCATGATACCTGTTCTTGAACCTCTGTTAGAGGTTGTTATTGTCCATTGTGCTATTAGTTTATATGTTTTATCTCCCTGCTGGACCATCAGCTCTATGAGGACAGGGGATTGTCTTACATGTAAGGATTGGAACTCCTCCAAAACCATGATCTATACACGGTAGATTCTTAAACAAATACTTCTTGCGTGAGACTGAAGGAAGCATCAGGAAGCTATTTACCACATATCTTTTGTCCTCATGGGCCCAAAATGTTTAACTAATATTTGCATTTTTAACCAATGAAAATGGGAAGAGAGAATTTATAATTGCAATGAATGCAAAAGCCTGTTTCTAATCCTAGTTAAATTTTTAGTTAACTTTTTCCCAGAGACAGGCTTGGATAGTACATAAAATGCTAAACTTGCGTTTAGGGAGACTTGAATTCCAATTTGGCTTGAATCATATAATAGCTGTGTGAATGTGGGTGAGTCACTGAACATCTCTGACCCTCAGCCAGCAACTGATCAACGATGATCTACATAGCTATTCAGAGTTTTCATAGACCTGGAACTACAAATCTTTAATGTATTGATATATTTTCTCATAACTGGATAATAGGACCATGGGATCATGGATTTAGAGCTGAGTAGGACTGTAGGGCCAGCTAGTACAGTCTCATCATTTTACGGATGAGAAAACTAAAGACAAGAGAAATTCAGTCATTTCCCCAAAGTTAGATAGGATGTTGATAACAGTGCTCTGATTTTACATTCAAAGCTTTCCACTGAACCAACACAATTTTTATTTAACTCCTGGAATTTACTGGAGTGAAAAAATCCCCCTCTAATTTTTTGCGCTTATGAACAACCTGAGCTTGGTATTTTCAATAGCTGTTCAAATGCTATCAGAGCACAGCTCTATAACTGATGGAAATCTTTTCATAGTAAGGCGTTTTCACAAGTACCAAGGGCTTTCTGCACCAATTTTGGGCACAGCATTATTTCTGTGCCTCTCCTACAGAATCTGCTGTGTGAACCTGTGAAGTTCAAAAACAGAAATTCCATAATCAGAACTGAAGGAATAAAGAAGGGGGTGTGTGAAAATGACTTCTCAGTTAGTTTAATAATAGCCATTTCTTAATTAAAAATAGAGTTTTCCATAAACTCTTTTCAGTCAACTAATAAGCATCAGAAAGGAAGCTCTCTGAAGTTAAATTGCTCCCTTTGTGAAAACTATGCAAGGTCAGCCATATGTGAGTCTGTCATACTGAAATCCCAGATCATCATAGATTTCATAGAAAATGAAATTGCCATTCATCCCCAACAGTCCTTCATTGTTGGCATCTAGAGTGGTTGGAGCATTTTAGAGACCAGTGATTTGCAAGTTAAAACTTATCCCTATCTTAGCTTTCAGTTGGAAGGGGATATTAAAGCTTGCCTTGTTATTTTGAATTTATGTAATATTTCAACTACCTTCATAGGATCATAAATTCAAAACTGGAAGAGCCTAAGGGAAAATCAGATCCAGTCCTCATTTTAGAGATGTGGAAACTGTGGTCCAAAGAAATTAAGTCACTTTTCCAAGGTCACATAGGAGTAAAGCTGGTATTCATAGATTGTAGATTATAGATTTCGAGTTGGAAGTGTTCTTAGACATCAGCCTCTCATTTCACAGATGACAGTAATGAGGCCCAGAGAGGTTTTTACTTGCTCAAGGTCACCCATGTAATAAGTATCAAAGTTGGATTTGAATTCAGGTCATGTGACTCCAAGGTCCATATTCTTGGCATTGTACCAATCATGGTTTGAAATGTAGAGACGGAAGGAATGGAGGACAGTAATCTCAGATAATCAATTTTTTCCAAGACCAGATGATGCCAGACTAACCTCATTTCATTCATTTGATATGGTTATTAAGATGAGATCTGGGGAATGCTGTAGATATAAATACTGTAGGTACTGTTCCTATGGAAAAGTTGTAGTGGGTTCCCTATCACTCACTGGTGGCCTTCAATTCCTCATTGATCCTTATAGCAAGGAGCCAGTCAATTACCAAGTCTTGCCCACTCTATGGCCATACCGTCTCTCATGTTTGTTCCACCCACTGCACGCAAACTAACATCATCCTTTTCTCACTCCTGACCTGAACTGTTGGAAAAGGCTCCTATTTGGATTCCTTGCCTCTAGCCTTTTCCCTCTCTCATCAGTCTTCCATAGGACTGTGGGAGTGGTAGTCCTAAAGCAAATTCTGCTAGATATGGATACAAACATGCCTAAGGGTTAAAAAACAATGTTGTGGGTTGCTTAATGAGGCCCCTTCTGAGCTTGAGGGTGTCCTAAAATCCTTTTCCCCTTTCTTATCTGTATGAGAAAGGCACCTGGGGACTACCTGATTTCTCAGGCATTTTGGAGCCCAGATTTTTCCTCTCATCCTCTTGTCCCCTTCCCCCATTCCATAAAATTGAACTTAAACCATACCTTTAACCTGGCTAACTGCTTTTGCTTCCTTAAGGTAGCAGGGCCTACTGCCTATGCTCTGCCTCTCATGTGGAGTAGAGCCAGTTAGGCATCTTCCTCATGTGGATCAGGCGTGCTTGGATGCATCACCCCAACAAATGACTTTCTTTAACTTGGAGATTGTCCAGTGAATTCTTTCAGGGCACTAAGATCTGCATCCCTAATCCTTGTGATTTCAGATAGCACCCCAACATTCTTGGGGTCCAGTGGCTGCAGAGAAGGTCTAAGTGAATTCTTTCACACCTGAACATCTCTCTGGAGTCTGACTTCAACATGCTTATATCCCTCCCCTGATCAGAAAGCTCCAGTGGTTCCCTGTTGCCTCCAGGATTCATGACAATTTCCACTGGCACTTAAGGCCCTTCACAACCTTGCTCTGACCCACCTTTCCAGAATTACTATGCATTCTTCCCTTCATGCACTCTATAAACCAGCCCAGATGATTATCTCGCTTTTCCTCACATGTAGCATTCTGTGTCCTGTTTCTTTGCCTTTGCTCCGGCTGGCCCTCATAGCTGGAATGCTCTCCCTCCTCATCTCTACTTCTTAGACCCCTAAGCTTCTTCAGAGCTCAGCTCAAATAGGCCTTTCTTGGCTACTTCTTATCTGCTATTGCCTCCCTATCCCCTGAAATTGTTTCTTTTGTTAAATTTTCTGTGGATGTGTAACTAGGTGGTGTAATGGATGGAGCACTAGGCTTGGAATCTGGAAGACTCATCTTCATGAGTTGAAATATGGCCTCTGACACTAGCTATATGACCGTGTTTGTCAGTTTCTTCATCTGTAAAATGAGCTGGAGAAGGAAATGACAAATTGCTCCAGTATCTTTGGGAAGAAAACCCCAAAATGGGGTCACTAAGAGTTGGACTTGACTGAAACAACGGAACAACAAAATACATACATACGTTATTTTCCCCTACTTTCCCATGAATATAAGCTCCACAAGAGCAGGGACTGTTACATTTTTGTCTTTGTATTTTTCTGTTCCTGGCATGGCTTCTTGACCAGCATAGGCACTTAATAAATGTTTATTTAATTTACTTATTGATTGACCCCTTTTCAGATATGTTGCAGTGGGAATTTTGTTCTGATATAGGTTAATGACCAAGGCAACTATTGCATAATAGAGAGAGAATCAGTTGTTTGGGGTCAGGTACTTATTGATATGTGACCCTAGAGAAGTCATTTAGCATCTCAGGGCCCCAAGGAACTCTTAAAGGTTATTTGCTGCATGCAGTACATTAGTTCCTAGAGATTCTTTACTGAAACTCTCTCTAGGTCCAGTAAGAAAAAGGGTAGGGGAGGGTATTGTCCAGGTGAACAAGGTCCCTCTGGTTCTAAAATTCCCTGAGTCTGATTTCTAGGATATAAATCCAGACCTCTTTGCATTGGCCTAAAGTGGGTACTAGTTTTCCTTGCAAATGATAATAGAGCTTTATGATTTACAAAGCATTTTCTTTATAATTCCCCTTTGACATAGAAAGAGCAAGTATTGCTATTCCTGTTTTACAGATGAGCAAAGTGAAGTCAGATTGGTTAGAAAACCTGCAAAGTCAGACAAGGCTGGAATCAGGACCTAAACCTCTGTTCTCTGTTTTGCATCCAGTACTTTTTTTGGGGTGGTTGTGGCAGGGGTTGGGAGAAGGAGTTAGTTGTTCTCTCCTGCTTTCTAAGCGTTAATGCAAAATCAATACAGTATTTCTAGTTTGCATTGGTAAAATATGTAAATCCCCTTTGCTTAACTGGCAGAGAGGAATGTTTGAAAGAAAACAAGCAGAGCCCACTGTACATTTCTGTGGGGCCAGGGATTATGCCATAAGCATCAGTGGGGCCTGATTTGGAGACTCTATTTTAGGATACCAAATAAGCCACCAGTGCAGAAAGCAGGGCTTTGTCTGATGTCAGTGGGGGCAGGGCCTCTGTTTTCCCTGATGCTTTCCTTCTTCCTGCTGGAAAATAGAACAAAGCATTTTCTTTATGATCCTTGGCGCATCTTTCATCTGACAGCATTAATTCCGTTCCCAAATACAGTCTTTATTTTCCAAATTTCCCTCCGGGCCAACCTAATGCTGATATAACTTATAGTTGTAGATCTATCATGGTTGATTTTTATTTTTTGCTTTAAACTTTATTTACCTGTCTATCCATTTATCCATCCGTTCATTCGTTCATCTACTATCTATCCGTGATTTGTTTTTTATTTTTATTCCATATGCATGAAGTGAAGAATCTCAAACTGCAGCCAGTTTGGCCTTAGCTGGAGTGGCATCATGGATACCAGTTGGACTTCCTCTGGAGCTCAGACTATTTGGTTGCTATTTCAAAAAGTTATATAGGTCTTTACCATCCAATAATTGCTTATTTTATATAATGCTTTAAGGTTAGCAAATGTACCCTTCCCAGAATCCAGAGCAGTAGATAATACAAGTATGTGTTCCCATGTTACAGAATATTGAAACTGAGGCTTAGAAAGGCGAAATACATTGTCCATGGTCAGCAGATAGAAAGTGTCAGGGACAGGACTTGAACCCAAAGGGTTCTGATTCTAGGACAAGCACTTTTTCTGTTACCTTATGTTGTTGGGAGGCAGGGTGGTAGAGTGAAAAGAGTCTTGGTTCTGGAGTCAGAGTGCCTGGATTCAAATATACTTGCTCCCTGTGTGACTGTGAGCAGGTCAGTTAACCTCCCTGGATCTCAGTTTCCCCATCTGTGAAGTGACTGGGTTGGGCTAGGTGAACTCTAAGTACCCTTCCACCTCTAAATGTATACTTCTGTGAATTCACCTTCTGAGGAAGCAGGGCACTGTGGCTAGAGTTTTGGACCTGGAGTCAGGCAGAGTCCCTTTAATAGCTATAGGACTTTGAGCATATCACATAACCTCTCTTTGCCTCAGTTTCCTCATCTATAAAATGAGGGGGTTAGATTCAATGGCCTAGAAGAGCCTTTGCAGATTAAAGTGATGCTTTCTATAAATGCTGAAGCTCTCAGTGATTGGAAGAGATGCAGATTATTATGTAATACTTTGTCAAGAGGACAAGGGGGTAGCTATGGATTTACTGCTTCCAATGAAGATTTCAAATGGGATTCTTTTGAGAGTTTGTCCAGGGTTCTTATCTGATTGGTCTAGGGATTCCAGGTGAGGTATCTTCTTTTACTGATGCTTTTATGTAAAACTGATGTTTTTTAATCTAGGTAGATGTAGTGCTTTTTAAGCTGTGGGTTTCAACCCCCTTGTGGGATCACAAAAATGGCAGCAGTAAAAGGTTTCTGAATGTGCAACCAGCAAAAATTAATTACAAGTCAAAAAGTAATGGATCTGAGGTATGTCTGGCAGCCCCCACAGGTGTGGGCTCTGAACAGAAAACACGCATTTTGCAGTGTGCGTGCTCTCAGGTCACAGTACCAACAAACATGGCTGGGAAAATGGGTCTCCAATGTGAAAAGTTTTAGAAGCCCGGGTTGGAGAGTTCTCTGTGGTACTTAGAGAGTAAAAGACTAACTCTGGGTCACAGAACCAGCATGTGTCAGAGGCAAGGCTTCAAGTGGGCCTCGAACCCAGGTCTTCTTATTCAGAGGCAGGGACGTTGTTGGCCGTGACATCTATGTGAAAATGAGATGCTCATTATGATAGATAATGCAGCTATTTTCATGTATATGGTGCTTTTCCTTTCATAAAAAAACTGCTCCCATGATATTATACATCATCTCATTCAGCCTTCACAGATTGATCCCCCTTTACCTGCCTTTGCCTTTTTTCTTTTTCTTGTTTGGTTCTCATGTACAAAGAATGGAATAAGATTGATGACCTACATTTGCCTCTTGTCTCCTCCACTGGGGTGCTCGGTCCTTGAAGACAGGGACTGTCTTTTGCCTTTCTTTACATCCCTAACACTTAGCACAGAGCCTGACACATGGGGCTGTTGTTCAGCCCTTTAGTCATGACCCCACTTGGGGTTTTCTTGGCAGAAATACTGGAGTGGTTTGCCATTTCTTTCTCTGGCTCCTTTTACAGATGGGGAAAACGAGGCAAACACAATGAAGTGACTTGCCCAGGGTCATGTCGCTAGTAAGATTCTGAAGCCAGATTTGAGCTCAGGTGTTCCTGACTCCAGATCCAGTGCTGTCTCCACTGAGACACCTACCTCCTTTACACATAGTAGGTACTTAATAAATGTTTACTGACTAACGTTTATCGTAAGCATATATTGCATTTAACACTTGAGTACCAATACTCCCCTGTTGTCTGTGCCTTCTTTTCAGCTTCCTTCTGCTGGGTTCTCTGTTTTTAAAATGATTCATTGATACCTTTTTGCCCCTTTTCTTTTTTTATTTGACATCACTGTCAGTATTCATTCATTCTGCTAGGTAATCCCCCCCTCGAAAAAAGTAAATATCCTCCCTTGTAACACATTGCAGATTAATCTACATGGCAAAGGAGCATAGGACCCTTTCCTAGATAATAGAAAATCATAACGCACATTCTACAGAAGTACTATTTGTAGACTCACTTTTGGTTAGTGAATAGTAGCTATTATCTGTAACAAGATAGGCACATATTCTCTCTCCCCACTTCATACATTCACAATTAGAAAAATAATATGCAAAAGAAAGGAAAAATAAAATGACCTTAATTACATATTTGTATCCAACTCATTACTCTTGGGAGGTATTGGTGTTGAGGGTGTAGGAATTATTTTGTCCATTTTATAGGTAGGAAAATTGAGAGAAGTGTCTTATCTGATGATACACAATAAATTGATAGTACTTGAAGTTAACCCAGTTGCTGCCTTGATGGGGTCATCCTGCTAATTTAATTAATTGTCATTTAGGAATAGATTAGGAATAAACTAGAAAAAATAGCCCTAGATGGAAGCTTGGTTAACTATCAACCTCACCTGATACTGGGTCAGCTTCCAGTGCCTTAAGTAGCAACATCCTATGCAAATACTGTCATGTGTCCATGGGTCAAACTGCCAGAGAGGATAAATTGCTCTCCTATTGATTGCCTCTTGTCTCTCCTGTTATCATGTGCTGTAATATGTCCTCATGTTGTCCTTTATCTGTCCTGAACCACCATCCAGGATATTCTACTATTCCCCCATACCGACCCACTAACTTCTTTTATAGATCACACACTTGGCAGATACTTCTTTTAAATCTAAGTACTAAGATGTCCCTCCTCCCTCACCCCCACCCCCCACCATGAGAATTCCCCTTGGCCTCAGTAGAATTGCATTTGATCAATTGGATTCTAGGAATAGAACCTCTGAATAAAATAATTCACACTGATATAAATATCCCCAAAGCTTACTGCTCCCAGATACTATTTCTATTTCTCAAAAAGAGATTATAAAATCAAATTAATGCCTCTGGTTCAATCCAGTGACACTGGCCTCCTACCTGACTGTTCCTTAAACAAGACCCTCTATCTCTTGGCTCCCCCAATTTTTTCTGACTATCCCCCATTCCTGCAAAGCTCTCCCTCCTTCACTCTGATTACTGAACTTTCTGGCTTCTTTTAAGTCCCAAATAAAATCCCTCCTCTTTGATCGGAAGTGTTCCCTAACCTCTTTTAATTCCAGTGCCTTCTCTTGGTTAATTAGTTCCTTTTTATCCTATATGCAGCTCTCCGGATTTATCTGTTTGCTTGGTGTTTCCTCCATTAGCATGTAAGCATCTTGAAAGTAGGGACTGTATTTTGCCTCTTTCTTGTATCGTAACTTAACACAATGCCTGGCACATAGTAGACAATAAATGTTTCTTGATTGAAGCCCATCTTGACTTGGTGTCTTCTTCCCCAGAGAATCAAATACATAATGATTAAAATTAAATTAAAATGTCCAAAGTGATAACTATATACATGTACATACATATGTAACTAGATGGTAAAGTGGATAGAACCCTGGACATGGGATCCAGAAGACCCAAGTTCAAATCCAGCTTTATAGAGATAGCTTGTTAACCTCACCTCTGGTTAGATCACTTAACATTTGTCCATTTGCATTTTTTCAGCTGTACAATGGGGATAATATTGCTGTCTACCTCTCTGGGTTGGTTGGAGGATCACATGGGGTGTTTTTTTTGGTAAAGCACTTAGAATGGTACCTGGCACATAATAGGTTGTTTAATGAATGCTTGTTTCCTTCCTTCTCCTTCCTTCCTTTTTGGTCAGGAGATGGGTAGGAAAGTTTTCTAGCTGTGTTTCAAACAGTGTGGTGACCTATAACCCCATTTTCCTTCCCCATCCTTCCCACCCTATACATCAAACAAGAGATACGTCATATATACAGTCATATACATCAAAACAATAGATATCAGCAACTTCTTAAGCAAGGACTGAAAGTTTGCTTATTCTGGACATACCATCCATGGTTTTGACAATAGTTTTTGTCCTTCAGAAAGGAGTTCTCAGACCTCTGCCCTCATAGTCACTTTTAGCAGGGTATCTTTTAGGCAAAAGCACTTATGAACATGTCTGCATATGTCTGAGTGAACATCCATTCGTCTGTACCCTTTCCTTACCATCTGCCTCCCCAGGATGTCAGACAGCAATGGATTCCAGAAATACCAGTGTGTTTGGCCAACTGTGGTGGGTGGCCACCTTATGGCTTCAGAAACACTGAAATGAGTAAGACTGAAAATAGCTCAGTTTGAATTACCTAGGTTAGAAGTCACTGTATTCTCATTCACAAATGAAATATGCCTGTGATAGACAGCTTAATAAACTTGCATTTTGATTGGGAAGCATGGTGCAGTTTAGAGTCAGGAAGGTGTGAGTTCAGATCTTGCCTCTAACACATACTGATTGTTCGACCTTGGATACTGTTTCTTCCTTCTCAGGACCCTAGGCAACTCTTCAGAAGGTTATATTCCAGAAAAAGCGTTAGAAGGAGTTTTCACCTCAGGGATTTCCTCATACTAATGAAATCAGAGGTTGGGTGTGATATCCTCTCCAGGTCTCATTTTATAAATGAGGTTACAGGCTCCAGCAGAGACACATGTGCTATCTTAAGCCACGGATGAGTAGAGCTGAGACAAGCTCAGAACTATATTTCTCTCCATTGCTTTTTCATGCTACCTCCCTAGATTCTCTCTATAATGACACGGATTTCACCTGTCTCCTTCCACAAAAACAAAGGAAACCTCACTCTGCTCCAATCCAATTCCATTTTCTTTTTTCCTTTCTGATCTCCTTACTATTTGCTCCAATCAGATATATAGTCTCTGTTTGGCCTCCAGGATTCTAGTGGGAAATATTACTCTGTTAGGTGGCCAACAGTAACAGCATCTTACCAGTGGCACCACATATGGTAGTTGAGTTGAAGTTTTGGGGGCTCACAGTGGCACTCATGAGGCTGTTTTTTTAAGTGGCACATAGATTGCTGTTTTGACTACATTTGGCCAAGAAGTTCTTTGGTCAACAAATTAGAACAGAGCTAGTAGTATGGAAATTTTAACTACTAGATTTGACTGGCATTTGTGGAATCTAAAGAATTAACCACTATTGGGTTTATTTTCATGTCTTTCAGCACTTTCAGACCATGCTGAAGACTAAATTGAATGTCCTAACGCTGAGGAAAGAACCTCTCCCCACAGTCATCTTCCATGAGCCAGAAGCCATTGAATTGTGCACCACAACCCCACTGATGAAAACTCGAACTCACAGTGGATGCAAGGTATGTGACCAGGTTGAAACAGTTGGCTACCAATACGTGTGATTGATTGAAACTGGGGGTGTGAAATAACAGTATACAGAAGAAGACGTTAATGGATCTGTTCTGAATTGTCCTTAAAGTGCTCATTACATAATTCTTGACATAAAAAAGAAAATCCAAAATCACTTCCTAACACAGGAATAAATATTAACTTAATGACAATTGGTTTATAGGCTTAGCCATATTTAGGCTTTTCTCTTTATTTTTTCTTTTTCTACCCTTTTCATCCCTGTCCCCTGAACCACTTAACAATTCATTAGAAGACTTTCATCCTATAGACTTGAAAGTGAAGAAGTTGAGTTGCATGTGACCACTGCCCCAGGAAAATAATTGAATTCTCCTTAGGAACTAGGTCTGCAGTAATATAATTTCCCTTTTTTGTTCCCCTTCTGAACCGGCGTCTTGAGTAAGTTCCCTAACTTTTTTAAAAACAACTTTCAGAAGTTCCTCCACTTTTTGTTGCTCTGATTTGTAAGAGTTTATTTTCTCATTTTTCTTTTATCTAAACTCCAACATTTTTTATGATATCATGATTCAGGTCTTTAAATCCATATTCTTTAGTCTTTATTTTTGGGGAGAGGAGAATTGCCTTGAATTGTTTTTTATAGTTTTTGTTAGCTAATATTAATGTGGAAGTTAAAGCCAAAAGAGAAGAATAAATATAATTTTAATAAGTTTATTAACAAACAAAAAAGTAAAGCCTTGGTTAAAATTATATTTGAGTTACTCCTTATAGCAATGATCATCTTAATAGAGAAACATAGTCTGATTCACACTTCAATTTTAGAAACTTTGTAACCAGAGGGAAAAATAATAGAGGAAGAAAAATGATGTATTTAAGGATATGGATCCCTTCCCCAGTGAACCTCTTCTTCCCTTTCTCTCTACTTGAAGAGTTATAGACTGGGCTCCTGATTCATTTTGCCAGCAAAACGTGTGCTCTCCTGGGATTATCCTATGGCCAGTGATGTTGAAATTGCAAATGTAGAACCCGAGGGGAATGCTTCAGAATCTTGGTGTATTTTCAAAAACATGAAGGGCTGGCAAAGACTCTTTCAGCCATATTCTGCATCAGGAAAGTTTTTATTAGACTTTTTGCTCTATTATACTTTAAACTGATTGTTTGGATACAAGAAACAGAACCAGAGGCTTACAGGGCAAAAAAAAGAGTAGATTCTATGAGAAAAGCAGGAAAAGGATTGATGCAATGAGAAAGACGAGAGCTTGGTTGGTTGTTTGTAGCCACGTCGAAATGATAACAGTCTGTTATTAATATCAGTCTGAAGAAATGGAAACTGATTTAAGATATAGTGAGAGAGATTCCATTTGCAAGTTTCAGACTCCCGATAGTACATCGCATTTGCTTCTCATATACTTTGTACGTATTTACTTGTGTAAATGCTGTTCCTGTCCCCTTCCCCTTTGCCAAAAAAAGAGAATGTCAGCTCCTCAAAGCAGAAGCTATTTGATTTTTACTCTCTGCATTTCCAGCACTCAGGCACTTAATTGCTTTGCCGTTGTTGTTGGACGTAAAGAATTCTTTGATGAGAAAGCTCAAAGTATAAGACAAGACTATCAAGGGAGGTGATACAATTCCCATCCGTAGACGTCTTTCAGAGAGTAGGCGAATTACAAATTCACCTGTCCAGGACACGACAAGGGCTTGCTGTCTTCAGGGAGCCTTTCTTCTTAGCAAGCTAGTTCTAGAGCTGGGAGGGATCTGGTCCACATTTCTCACCCTCTGGTCCACCCTCCTCATTTTACAGGTGAGGCTCTGAAAGACTGAGTGATAGTCACAATAGGAGGAAGTGACTGGTGGGATTTGAACCCATCTTTTCTGACTCCCAGCCACTGTTCTTAGTCCTTCCTGTCTCAGAAGAAGTGGAGGCCATTTCTCATCAAAGCTAAACCATCCTTTGGATTCTGTTCCTTCCCAGCTTCTCCTCTATCACTTAACCCTCTTTTGTGTTACGCAAAGGAGACAGTGTGTTATAGTGCAAGGACTTTTGAGGTTGGACTCAGCTGACCTATGTTCACCTCCCAGCCTTTGGTACTTACCACTAGTGTGACCTTGAGGAAGGCAGCTCTCGGGTCCTCAGTTTTCTCATTTGTAAAATGAGGGGGTTGGGTTGACGAGTTGGGCTTGAAGGTTCCTTCTGGTTCCAGATCTATGATCATCAGTCCTGAACCTTGAACCATTTCTACAGATTCCTTCCATCTTTATACTTCCTCTTAAGTCAGTAGAAGCACTATGGTACAATCAATCTGTAAAAGATTTGGTATTTTTAAGTATCAAAAGATTTATAGATAAAAAGGGCTGTTAAAGATTAGATACCACTGATATCACTAGAAGCAAATAACATGAACTCCTGTGGCTAATTCAACTGTTTCTGCTTAAAGGGATTAAATATTGTTTATTCTAAATTTTGATGTATCCTTAAATCCAAATTTTAAGCAATCGTTTCCCCCTAGAACATTTCCCCTGCCCCCCACAAAAAAAACAACCCTCCATCCCTTTCTGATCTTCAGAGGGAACAGAGTCTAGTGTTTTATCTCTGATTCTTGAGTTACACAGAATGCCAGCTGCAGAAAGAAACCCCTTTCTTGCTCCACATGGCTAAGAATAATGAAGAGAATGTCGTCATGTCCCAGCTGCAAGGGAAGCCTGCATGACCCTCCCCACCTTCACACTGGGCTGTTTCTTTTTCTATAACAGTTCTCAAGTTGTTACTCTTGCATAATTCGGGATGCTTTGTGCATCACTGGAAGGAGAGGGGCAGGAGGCAGAAAAGGAGGGGAGGAGGGCACCTCCAAACTTTTCAGGCTGATATTACTGATTCTATCGTCACCCTTGTGTTTTCCTGTTTTGCTCTGATTGGCATTCTTAAGCAATCCTGACGCAGTGAATTTGTTAGGCCATTCTTCCAGAAGGCAGCGTGGTCTTTGTCTAGTCTTAGCCATTGCTGCCCCTTCTTTTAATTTTTATTTTTTCCCTATGGCAGGTTTTTCCTTTGAGTTGTATAGGCAGTCACACACCAGTCATAATTTTTCTGCTAGTGGTAATTTGGGAGTTGTGATGAATTTGCCCTCTGTATCAAACTCTCTGGCTTTTGTGGCAGTGATATAGGATTATTGCAGAACTCCATGTCTGGTGGTCCTCTGATGCCGAATTTGATGAACAGGCTCTCTGGTCGACTGCTGCTTTGATGGAGTTCTTTGAGGCTGAGATATAGACAGGAAGAAGTGTGGTGTGGCATCTATAGCCCTCCCTGGATTTGGTTCAGGCGCCCTGAGTTGAAATTCTAGCTTTACACTTTCCTACCTTTGTGAGGGCAATCACTGATAAGATCACTGGATCCAGAGCTATAAATGACTTTAGAGGGGGGTCTTCTAGTATCTAGTCCAATCCATTCCCTCTGCCCATTTTATAGATAAGGGAACTGAGGCTCTGAGATATTAAGTGACTTGAGCAAAGTAACACAGGTAGTAAGTTGAGAGAGGGGGCATTCAAAGTCCTGTTTGGTGGCTTCCAAGTTTGGTCCTCCAAACCTTTGACTTCTCAAGCTAAAATGAGGAGGCTGGAAAAGAAGGCCACCTTCTAGCTCTAAATTTATGACCCTATAAGTGGTTCACTCAGTTGCCCAAAAGTAGGAAATGATAGAATTAGGATTCCCTTCCAGTCCTAAATTGTATAAAATATCAGAATCTTATCATTCATTTAGTCAACAAATATCTTGTCGTGTATACCTAACCTATTACATGCAAGGACCTGAGAAATTAATTTATTTGTGCTTAGTTTTCACAAATCACTTCCATAAGTTTTAAATTTTCTCCCTTTCTCTTCTCCCTTCACTCCTCACCCCCAGACGGCATGCAGTCCTACATGGGTTCTACACATATATTCCTATTAAACACGTGAGGGAAAGTCTTGAAGGGCAGATGAGACATTTTCACTAATAATTATACCATTACCTGTCTTTTAAAACCCAAACCAAATTTCATTTGTGTCATGAATACTTCCCTCCATTTTTCTCTTGAGGGAAGGGATGGTGTTACCTAGCCACAGGGTCCCTCTGTTGTAAGTTGTCATTGATGATTTGCATCATCATCTCTAGACCTGTTCTTTATCTAAGTCAAGTAGCAGCCAGAGTCAATAGGGTGATTTCTATATCCTTTGGCCCCTGAATTCTTGACCTTTTGACTGTAAAGGTTCATGTGTATTGGGTGGGGTAAAGGTGGTAAAAAACCCAGACTGCTTCTTTTGGGCTTCCAGTGTGGGTTTGAGAAAACCTTTGTCAGACTAACTGTTCAACTTCATTGTCTGTGAACACTGTTCAGACTCTTGGAGACAAGCCAAGACTTTCCATTTTCACATAGACTCCCAATCCCAAGATGATTTTTTCCAGTACGAGCTCAATACTATAAATTTCTGCATTTGGAGGTTCACACACTGTTAAATGTATGGGAGGACAGAACAAATTCCAAGTTCCCTTCCATTTTCCTTCCATGGAAGTTCAGATGAAAGCTGAGGTCAACGCCTTGGAGGCTCTAGTGCTGGAAGAGACCTTCGCCATCTTCTAAGCCATTGTCCCTGCTTTATGGATGGGAAAACAGATCTGTGGAGCTGACATGACTTGTTTATGGTTACACGGGTAATTGAAGATGATAGATTTTGAGCTGAGAAAGACCATCAAGTCCAGTCCCTTTATTTTACAAGTGAGAAAATTGAGACAAAAAGAAATTATTTCCCCAGAGTCACACAACTAGTATCTCAGGCAAGATTTAAACTAAGGTTTTCCTCATTCAGAGTCCAGCTCTCTAACCACTATACCACATTGCCTTTCAGATACCAGAGATGTAATGGGAGTTAATCAAGGAAATACCTAGCCACTTGATGAGTCCTCCAGCTGACTCAGTCAGATTATAGGGTTGACATTTGTTATAAGGTAGTGCCTTTCATGATGGTGAACATGAGCCTTACATTTTTGCTGAGAGGGCACCAACAGCCTTAGCCACTGGGGACCAATCATAGAAATTTTCCTGTGTCCTCTTGGCAAGGGACTAGAGAGCCAGTTTGCCTCTGTAGGAGGCATCCCCTCTTAAGAAAATTCTGTGCTCTATAATTTCTTGAAATATCTTAGTAGACATCCCATTGCCCAGGGCTTCCCTGGTCAGCTCCCATTACAGGTAAAAGAGCTTCAGTTTCAAACCAGGTCCTCTGACTAAAACTCTACTATACACCAACCACTCTCACCTGAGTACAACTGCTTGACACGTGTACAGCAGTGTTATGTTCTTCTCCTTCACTCCTTTCCCAGCTTTCTATTTGTGGTTCTCTTAACCATCATTTTCTATCCCAGAAGAGGAAAGAGAACTATGGAAGCTGTGATAGAAGCAGCAAGGACAGCAGGATGCCATCTCAGGATGCATTGTAACTAAACTTCATGCAGTATATATGGATTTGTCTGTAGCTGAGTACTGGGTACTGAATTGCGAATCTTAGAATGACCCAACTTCACATGAATTTCACAATTTTCATCAACTCTGATCAATCTTAGTTTTGCTACCTACCCACTGCCAATGAGGCTTATTAGGAACATTTTTTAAGGATCTATTGATGAAAACTGTTTAGATGGTTGGAATGACTATCTTTTCCTAATTGAAATTCCATCTTTCTGTCTGTGACCCTCTGCTTTTTATGCCAAGTGGTGGCAGATCAGAATAGGGATGTATGTTTCTTTGGAATGTGTGATTTAAATGTTTGTCAACTTTTTAAAGGTACAATTTCATTGATATTTTTTGTTTTAATATAAGTTTCATTTTTAATATACCCTTTCTCATTTCTTGGTCAGCAAGTTATCCATCTTGTAATAAAGAAAAAGAAGAAAGAAGAAAAACCATTTGTCATTCAGCACAACTAAATAACACACTCACTTGGTTTGGCAATATAGGTGATGCTCCATACCAGAGGCAGCTTTATTAACCTGTTCTCCGTGGCCAAATTTTTGTCAGTCACCTCTCCAGAGGAGTCCAGCATAGCATGAGAGCTGATAGCTCCATATATGCCTTTAATCAAAGGGAGAATCAATTCACATTAGAGTTTAAGTAAAAGCTTTATTCTTGGGCTAAATATCAAAGGGAAAAACGATTCCCCTCCCTAGGACACATGAAGAATTGACTCATTCTGTGTTTGTGTGTGCCTGCATATCCATTTCCCTGACAACTTTAACCTACTTGTTCCTTTTAAGAACTCTTGGAATGAGAAGTTTAGTATGGGAATTGCTGGAAAAAAATTCTATTTTAAATGAAGTAGTATGGAAAACAACTACCTCCAGAGCTTCTTGGCTTTGAAATTTGCCTTTTTTTTTTTGTTACTCCTCTTCCAACTCAGAGTTTGCATAACTTAAGTGTGAGCAGCACTGTTCCTTTAGTGAATCTCATGCTATTAGGCATGGAACTGAGGCAGATGGTGGAGGAGCCAAGTTCTAACTTTCTTACTCTGATGGCTCATGGGATACATACTATGGAGCCAAGGTGCTGACCAGAGAGAGCAGGTTCCATCATTTTAAGAGCCAATGTATCCAATGCTCTTGTAGTCCTGTGGATTATGGGCTACTAGAGCATGAATTCCAACCTCTTTCCAAGGCTTGTCCTAAGTGCCACCTCCTACATGAGGACTCTTCTGGCATTCTCAGTTATTAGTGTTTGTTCCCACCCCCTCCATCTTCAAAGTTACTTTGAACCTGTGTCGTATCTGTGTTTACATTGTTCTTCCCAAGTAGAGTGTAAGCCCTTTGAGGTTAGGTGCAATTTTATTTTTCTGTTTACAGCCCCAATAGCCACATAATAAATGCTTATTGAATTGAATTGCATAGCCCTGGAGGTATTCTCAGAGATCATCTGGTCTCTTTTATAGACCAGGAAGCCAAAGAGGTCCCATTTTGTTCCATGACCTCTGGAATTATGATTGTAGTTCAGTATAGCCTACCTATAGGTCACATAGATTGTTAATGAGGGAACCTTTTGAATGAGCATATGGAATGGAAATCCTGCCAGAGGAGAGGCCCCTGGAGGTCACAAAGGCATACTGTTACTCCAGCTATTTTCATGACCCCTTGAGCTTAAGAAAGTGATGTTGAAAACCAGGCTAATGCTATTGTGAAAAAAACAAAAAGCAAGTACATAGATTTATGAGATTGGCTTGTAGCAGAGAATGCAGGGTTCTTCCTTAGATGTCATGCATATTTCTCTATGTACAATTTCCCAAACACCACTGTTAAGTTTATTTTTTTTCATATGTAATTACAACCTCCCTAAAGGGAATAGAAACCTTTTGTTGCTAGTCATGGTCTCTTGGACCAAAAGACATTTTAAATAGATTGCAGTAGAATTTAGGGATTATGAATAATCCTTTTTTTTATTTGCAGTGAATTCTTAAGCACAGTTTTGTGAACTATCTGTGTAGATACTCTGAATATTTTCTTCTGGGTGGCTCAGAGAAGGTGATTTATTATGAAGTTATTTCATTCTTTTTTCCACCTAGTTTTTTTTAAAACTGAATGTAATTTCCTGTTTTTCCTTCATTTCTTTGTGAAAATTTGGTATCTTTTCTTGAAAATATCCACATTCTTGTTCTGTGAATTTAGGGTGTATTTGCTTTGAATATGTGTTTATTATTCTGTTTATTTTCCTGGATTAGCTCCTCAGATGAAATGTTATCCCAGTTCTCCATGGTAGACTTCTCTCTGGTTGAGTATTACAGACTTAATTCCAAAACTTTGGTCAGGCAACCCATAGAAACTGTTGGCTGAAACAGTCAATTAAATCTGGATAAATCCATTAGTGATATGCTTTAATGTGTTCAGCAGGGATAGTAGAAGCTCCAGAAACCACCAGAAAATTAGTATAACTTCAAAAACCCAAAGCCAGCTTACATGGCAGCTATCCTTGGATCCAAGCTGCTGTGCCCTGTCTTTTCATGGACCTCATCAAGTTTTCATTTATATTTTCCAGTCAAATTCTCTTTAGCTAATGTTTTAGCTTTTCCCTCTGGCTATGAAACCTACTGGCTTACTTATCTCTACTGCAGCCCCATCTATCCTACTGTAATTCAAAAGCCTAATTGCGTCAAAGGCTAAGCAGGTGGCTATAACTCAGGCTGTTGTGTTATAGTTTTAATGGGTGTTTATCAGGTTCTTCACAGAAGAGACATTACCTCTGATTCCAATCAAATATTATAAAAGTAGTTTATAACCTACCTGCTCCCATCAGATTGTTTGAAAAAATTTTATGCATAGCTATGACCGTGAGGTGGAAGACTATTTAAAGTAACAATAGGAGGAATGTATTTCCTTTAAATGTGCTTGGTAAATCTCAAAGTTCTAAATAAATGTAAGCAATTATTGTTATAAATCTTAGCAATGATATTGAAATTTTTGACATCTTTTGTTTTTATATCACTGCTATTTCCCAGACTATGCACCTCACCCTCCCAGAGACTCACCTCTTGTAACAAAGAAGAAAAGACAGAAAAGAAAAAAATAGTACAGAAAAAGAAATCAAGACGATCACATGCATTTTGCATACTCATAGTCATCCACCTCTGTCAAGAAGGGAACGAAGTGTATTTTCATAACTCTTCTCTGGGGTCAAGTCTAGTTACTCTAATCTCCCAGTATTGTTTCCATTTTTTATTGTTCTACTTTCCATTTTTTATGGTGTATTTTCTTTTTTGGCTCTGCTTATTTTATCTTGAAACACTTCACAGGTCCTTTATTTCTCTGCATTCTTTATATTCATAGCTTCTTACAGAGTGGTCAATCTGTTACATTCATATACTGATAGCCATTCTCCAGCTGATAGACATCTACTTTGTTTCCAAATCTTTGTTACTATAGAAAATGCTGCTACAAATATTTTATCCTTCTTGGGGTATATGCCTAGCAGTAGAATATGAATTATTGTCACTATCATCATCGTTATTGTTAGTTTAGTAACTTCTAAGAAGGTCATCCTCTGATACTTCATCATGATGGCTCTTGGATTTTCAAAGGCTATACCAGTATCAGGTCATACCAAGTTAGAAAAACCTAATGATGAACTTCATCCAAGTTCAGAGAGGTTCATCACAAGAAATTTGGCCACAGGGTGACAATGTAGTTTTGGTCATAGAAATTCACAAATACCTTTTACTGAGGCCTAAAAGAATCACAACCTGCATCCATGGAGGTTGCACCCACATTAATGAATTCATGGATCCTTTCAGGTTGAAGTGAGTTATTGGGTAAAGAAAGATATTATTGCCCTGATAGTGAATAGATGGGTTGTGATCTGCAGTAAATCTGGACTCTCTTTCCTTTGGTTCCTTGGTTTTATTCTTTTTGTGTGTGTGTTCACATTTTTCCATGTCTAAAATAAAATTGTAATACTTTACCACTTACTTCCAAGATTAAGGACTCCCCACTCTGCCTTTTTTATAAAGTACTTTGGGTTTCTGACAAGTTGAGTACTATATAAATAAAATATTGTTATTAATCAAATCTGGCTCCCCTTCATTTCAGTGAAAAGGTCAGCAAAAAGCAGACACAAATGATTGTAAGCCAGGAATGGATGCTTAAATGGCAGTGAATAACTCCAGGTTAGAAAATTCCCTTCCAAATGAGAATGGGTTCTTTCTTAATTGCTTTTCTCCATATGCCAACCTCATGACTACCATAGTACCAGGTATGTTGACAGCACTCTTCTAACAGGTGCCGTTGTGTTTTATCATGCATTGGCTGTTCTTTTCCTTGTTTTTACTGAAAATGTTAAATATTCCATTCTTGGCAAGGGGAAAAATGACATTTCAGAAATGATGGTTTGAGCATCTGTATAGAGATTATTCTCCAAATGAGATGCTGGTGAGAATGGAATTCCTGAGTCATCATACACCTTCAAGTCAAAACATGCCATTAAAACATGAACGATGACAGAAGATTAATTGGAAATCAGTGGGGAGAAAAATGAAACCTGTCATTACAGAGGATGGTCAAGTTATCTCTGATAACTAGGGCTATACATTTCATATGGATCTTTGACTCTGATGCTGATAGGTTAAGGCCTTCTCTACTTTGAATGTCTTGTAACTTTGTTAACAAGAGAAAATGTTTTCCATGCTATAGTTTGTTTCAATAATTTCTGTGAGGAAATTATAGATGAATATGCTTTTAGAACCTGAAAACACCTTAAAGATTGTGTAGTCCAATTCACCAGTTTCATGGGTAAGGAAACTGAGAAATCAGTGGTTTCCTAAAGATCACACAGTTATTTGGTGATGATCTGGACTAGAACCATGATCTGCTGCCTTCCAGTAGAGTGCTCATTACTTTACCATGCAAAGGGGAGAGAGGGAAAAATACTTTTCTGCATATGGTTATGAAGAAAATTCAAATGACACATAGACCATTTAATTTTTGCAGTCACTCAAGATTTATTAGACATAGCAACAAAAGTATATTACAGTCAAGCTAGGCAATACATTATGTTGCCATGTGTGGAGGGGCATTTGTTTTGGCCCAGCTCAATGAGTGCCCTTTGGTGTGCCCTTCAAGTGTCAGGGAGTGACTTGATGGCACCACCTATTAGTAATTAGTCTCAGTGCCCCTTCTCTGATTCTTGGTTGTCTTTACTTAGTTCTTCTCGGTAAGGAGACATAATCTTTCCACTTAGAACCTGGGCAGTATCTAGAAGAGTATGATCAGAATGACTTATGTAGTATGCGCCTTACTTGAAGGAAGTGGGATCTAATCCGGGTCAGTTTGTCAAGGGCAGAAATACTGACTAGCTAGTTCTTAAGGTTAGTTCCTTTGGGTATTAAGTAGCTTCTTTGCTGGGCAGCTAGGTGGCAATTGGATAGAGCATGAGGTCTGGAGTCAGAAGATTTTTTTCCTTCTTGGGTTCAAATTTGACCTCATACACTTACCAGCTGTGTAATCCCAGGCAAGTCACTTAACCTTGTTTGCCTCAGTTTCCTCCTCTATAGAATGAACTGGAGAAAGAAATTGTAAATTTTTTAGCAAGAAAAGCTCAAATGGGATCATGAAGAGTCAGACACAGCTCAAGATGACTGACCATCCTGAACAAGCTTCTGTACCTGTGCGTTCTTCACCTAGGTTGGCATCTGTGCCAAGAGGTGTTCTAGGGATCGTCATTTGGTGTCTTTTTTTCTACTCTCATCATGTTTCTTGGGACTGTCTTTGACTTCTCTTTCACATCCTCATGTTTAGTCATTTGCCAGTCATTGCTGATTGTTGAGAGGTGATGGGTAGTGAAGTTCTATGGCCTGTTTTCTCACTTAGTTTCCTTTACCCCCTCTTCTTTTTATATAAGCTTTATAACATCTCTTGCTCCTTTTAATTTATTCCCACCTCCAGCATCAAAGTGCTGGGCAAGTCAAGCCAATAAGCATTTATTATGTGCCTATTATGTGTCTAGTGCTGGATATTAAGCACTGGATAGTAAAGGAAAAAAAGCTCAATTTCTATCCTTAAGGCTCTTACAATCTAATGGGAAAATACAGCATGTAAACAACTATGTAAGAGCAAGCTATGCACCATCTGCCTGAACTCCTGCAATAGACTCCCTGCTTGTTTTCCTGGCTTATTTCTACCCCTTCTCTCCAACCTGGGGTACGCACCTCTGCTAGAATAATCGCTATCAAGC
Organism: Potorous gilbertii; assembly: GCA_028658325.1. Lineage (NCBI taxonomy): Eukaryota > Metazoa > Chordata > Mammalia > Diprotodontia > Potoroidae > Potorous > Potorous gilbertii. The sequence continues at coordinate 502,011,348 of CM053771.1, read as the reverse complement.
ATAGGTCTAGTCATCTCACTCTCTAGAAATCTTCAATAGCTTCCTATTATCCTCAGAATCAAATTTGAATGTCTTTCCTGCCATTCAGGACAAAAATTCTGTGTTCTGACATTTTAAACACTGGCACTTTCTTCCCCACTGGACTCTAAGCTGCTTGAGGCAGTGGCCCAGCCTTATCTAACCTTTGCAGATCTTTGCTAAATATAGCATTATGTAGATAATAACTGCTTGCTTGGTGTTGATTATTTTTTTTGGTTTTGCTTTTCATGGGATTATAGATTAATATTTAGTAGGGACCTTAAAGATCATGGAGTCAAACCCCTCCCTTCATTTTACAAGTGAGGAAAATGAAATCCAAACAAGTGAAATGACTTTTCTGGGCTCACACAGCTTGTACGTGTCTGAGGCAGGATTCAGACCCAGGTATTTCTGACTCCAAGTCTACCACTGTAGACTCTACACCAGAGGTTTCAAACTCAAATAGAAAATGGGCCATTAAACCATATGAAAGGAACCCTCCTGATCCCATACTCTTTTAGAAAACCACACATTAACCTCCAGGTTCTATTGTATTTTCATTTTGTATTTATGAATTTTGTTAAATATTTCCCATTTATATTTTAATCTGGTTTCCATAATCAGGCAGGAAGTAAGCTATCTATCTGGCATGCTACAACCTGAGATATGATAGAGGTCCTTGGGTAGGACTGAGATGATGAGTCTGTCTAGAAGTCCTACAAACTACCACGTCAGGCTGCCAGTTCTATTTTTCCCCCACATTACCTTTGGTCCCCTTCTCCATATATATTCCATCCTCTCAGCCTTAGGGGAATTTTTCTCCAAAATTGTATTACTTCAGTTTTGGGGTAACAACAAATAATCGTAGCTATAATTTCCATAGTGTTTTAAAGAGGGTAAAGTGGCTCATTTGAGTTTCATAAGAACCTGGGAGGTAGGTGGGATTATTATGCTTATTTTACAGATGAGGAATCTCAGGCTAAGAGTTGTGATGTGACTTGCTCAGAACCTCTCAGTTAAGTAAATATCTGAGACAGGATTGGACTACAGGTCTTCCTGAATCCAAGTCCAGGACTTTATCCACTGTGCCATCTAGCTAGCCTTCATCATACCCACCACCAACATTGTGGTAGTAATGCATGAAGTCACACATTTTCAGAAGAGAGATGCTAACTTCCAAATATAGAAAGAGTGACCTGATGGTTAGCGCAGTCTTCTTCCTTAGAATTTTAAAATCTAACCTCTTTTGTAATTCATATTGTAATACAATTATATAATATAAATCATATATATTATGTGGAATATATATGATATATAATACATAATAATATAATAAACATGTAGTATGTAAATGTTATATATTATATAAATATGTAATTTATATTATAATATAAATTGATTTTTCTGTTGGATGACTCTTTTTTAGGAATATTGTAGAGTGGACAAGATGAATGTTTAGGTTTCTTCTCATCTGATTCTGTGTGTTTGCTGAATTCCTGTTCATTTGAAAATGGGTTAGGTGGGAAGGGGTTTATAGCTTCAAAGAGTGGGGCAGCTAGTACAGTGGATAGAGCAGTAGTGCAGGAGTCAGGAGGACCTGAGTTCAAATCTCACCTCAGACACTTGACACTCACTCGCTGTGTGACCTTGGGCAAGTCCCTTAACCCCAATTACCTCATCCTGGGTCATCTCTAGTCATCCTGATGCATATCTGGTCACTGGATTCAGATGACTTTGGAGGAGAAGTGAGGCTGGTGATCTGCACAGCCCTCCCTCACTCAAAACAAAGTCAAATGCAAGTCATGTCATCACTTCTCTGATGTCATGGTCTTTTTTTTTAGCAATGAAGGATGAACATGTTATCACTTCAAAGAGTAGGTCAGGAGGACTGTGAAGAATCTGTACTACAAAATATCTCCTGTAAGCACCCTGTCAATTAGGAATACATTTGGGTTAATTAACTTCTCTTTTAATGTAAACAGCATTGTTGGGTAAGCTTATTAGTCACTCACGTTTAACATGAATTTATTAAGTGAAATAATCACCTGATTACAGCCTTACCTAGACAGGGGGAGTTTTGATTGGTATAGGAAGGAGGATTGGATAATTTCTAACAATGGCGTGCCTCAGGAAAAGTCAAACTTGGATGGGATGGCAGCAACATGAGGAAACTGGAGTGGGTAGGGGATAGTACATTGGGGATACAAAAGGAGAGAAGGGAACATCAAAGACAAATTTTCATCCACTTTGGAGTTTTATCTATAGTTTCAGTGAGGGAGAGCATGAGAATTCCCTTTTCCCACCTCTGGCAGATGGTACATAAGCTAGCTGCTTCAATTCAGTCCAATTTTTCATTCATGGTTTAAAGGGTCACTGTGCATAAGACACTGCGCTGGGGGTTGGGAGACAAGAGAAAATGAAATATATTATTTTGTATTTTTCTTCATGATCTGAATAGCGTGTTCTTTTCTGCAACATCTAGATGATGTTGGAACATACAGGAGTGCCCCCATTTTGAAGATGAGATTTTAGCATAGACTCTAAGAGACAATGAATGGTTGGTTCATTGATTCATTTGTCAAATATTAATGAGTACCTACTCTGTGCAGATCATCAACAGAATTGGAAGTCAGATTGCTCTTTCTAACTCAAAATCCACTGCTCAGTCAATATTTTAATGAGCTCCCATGGGAACTACAGTGACATAAAAGGCTCTTGGGATACATAGTAAACAGTAGGAATTCCATTCCATTTGTGATTTTGGACAGAGCCCAGAGTAAGGAATGGGAACATAGATGTTTTTATTATATATATTCATACATACATGTATGTATATGTATATATAACATGTATATTTTATTATATATTATATCACAGCATATGCTTATATATATGTGTATATATAGGTATGTGTCTCTGTATGTCCATATATATGTATACATATTCTTTCAAGGAGGCTTTAAAAGCTTTTTCTTTTTTTTAAAGAAAGTTCCAAGTTTTTCCAGAGCACTGAGATCCCCAGGGCTAGCCTGAGGATCTCACCACCCACCTGTACCCCATCTAACACAAATGTTTGCTTTTGGGTACTGGGCAATGGCAGGTATTGTCCTGGCTTCTCATAGGATGGAGTGACTGTCTACTTGCAGATCTCATTGGCTGTTCCTGTCATTTACCCACAGTCTGTGTTCTCTAAGATGGCTCTCCCTGTAGCATCCATTCAAAGCCAAAAATCTTCCACAGGGTAGGAGGTGAACCAGATTCCTTAGTGGCTGCAGTAGCTGCCACTTCCCTTTGTCGGTGGGTGTGGAGAGAGGAGGGTGAGAACCTCCTTATTTTCACAAGCTTTTGTTTAGCAGCCTCTCTGTGGCCATTAAGCCGTGTGTGTGCTCTGCACAGCTATCCTGACAAGTTACTTGTATTCGCTCATGATTCTCTCCTTTATTACTTTCAGATTTCTCTGTAGCAAGGAGAGGCTTGTCAAGTGTAGCTCTTAATGGCTTCAGTGTACGTGTGTGTTTCTGAAATTAGCATAGCTAAGTGCTTCATTGCCAGAAAAGATATCTCTCTGGGTTTGGCATAGCAGTTTTAATTACGGATAATTGGGGCAAAGGCATATGGCGCCTCCAACTCCCTTCCCTTTTCATCCCTCCTTCCTCTTGCTTATCCCACTCTTCTCTCCCTCATGGTCTTTGGCTAGTCTTTAGTCTGGTTTTATCTATTCAGATTCAGTGGGTCAATGAGCTTCGAGTCACAGCATCCCAGAGTGGAGAGGAACCTCGGAGTTGGTGTTAGGTTACAGTAGGATGATGTTTGATCTTCCGCAACATTTAGTCACCTTAATTTATGTAATGTTGCACTTAAGTCTTTAAAGTCTTAGAATGTCCTCAGTAGAATATGGGCTCCTTGAGGACAGGAATGGTTTTGCGTGTTTATGTTTATCTTCAGGGTCTACCAAAGTGCTTGGAATATAGTAGGCACTTTAAATTGAACTGAAAAGTGAGATTGGTTGAAGTGGGCTGGGCTTAGAATCTGGTTCATCAGTGATGAATCTTCATTCCCCTTCCCTGCCAGGAGCATTTTAAAATTTCTTTTGTATCAGAAAGAAGTAGAATTTTTAATACATTCCATAGTAAGGAGCATTAACAGGAGAAGTGACTGGGCTTCATCTTATAGAGTTAGACTCTTTATTTCTTTTCAATGAAATTCTTGAGAAATAATTAAATAATACTTATATAAACTTTCTTCTGGAATCATGGAGCAGGAACCTTTATATTCATCTTGTTCCTTCCCTCCCTCCCGCTTTTTATACCTTTCAAATTTGTTGAACAGCGTCATTATTTATGAATAGCATAGGCCATGCCTGACTTCCTATGAAGGGCAGCTACTTTTGTATTACATTGTAATTTGAGCACATGGAATGCCTTTGTAATTAAAGAAATAATACTGTGTATTTATTGACCTTGTTAAATCCAAGTGCCCTTATCTTCTCTGAGGATATGTCCCTATCTCTGGGGAAAATACTATAAACCACTAATAGAAATCAGTCCCTTCAGCAGGGGGGCCTCATTTCCTAAGCCTTGTGATTTTACTGGTTAGCCCTTGGACCTCTTTTGTATTCTGGCTCTCATTGTATTTTCCATAATGGAATTTGATTTTTAAAAGTTGCTGCTTAATGTGGTAAATGGTTATTGAATGTTTCATACTAGTACTTCATGATTTTATTTTTAAAAGTGTTCTAGAAAGAAATCTTGAGGGAACGTGAGCCTAGACTGTCAAAGGATGGACTGCTGATCAGAATTACTAGTTTGTTTGGTTAATTTGTGTCTGATGGTAATAAGATAAAAAGCCTACTCCTGGAGCATAAATTGATTGAGGAAACCAGTAATTCTTATTGGATTTCCCTTGAAAAGAAAAGGTAGGCAGTCCATGGTCCTTAGTCCTCTCAGTAGCTATTTTTATGTGTAGAAAGTTTGGTAGGAATGACTTAATGGATATCGTTATATTTAAGGTTGTCTAGTTAAAAGCAAGAAACATTGATCTGATGTCTTAAGGAAGGCTATCTATGTCTCCAGAAGACTGAAGTACTTTAGTAAGGGAAGAGATAACCGAGAAAGAAAATGCTTGAATTATTAAGATGAGGGAGTTGATAATCATATAGTGCTTTAAAGTTTGCAAAGCACTTTATAGATATCATCTCATTTGAACCTGTCAACTCTGTAAAGTATACATACATACATATATATATATATATGCATATATATTGTGGATTGTCCCCAGAGGTGTGCTGGAACCAGCTCTAAATGGCTCCCAAGAACCACTGTTAAATTCTTAAGCATGCCTAGTAGTACCTCTATTAGGTCTGTTTCCAAAGATGATTAAGGAAAAAAGGAAAAGAATCCATATGTTCCAAAATGTTTATATCAACTCTCTTTGTGGTGGAAAAGACCTGGAAATTGTGGGGATACCTATCAAGTGGGGAATGGTTGAACAAGTTATATATGATCGTGAGGAAATACTACTGTGCTTTAAGAAATGATGGGCTCAATGATTTTAGAAAAACATGGATAGACTTGTATGAAATAATAAAGAGCGAAATAAACAGAACCAAGGGAACACTATATTAACTATATGTTTTAAGAACAACTTTGAGTGACTGACTATCACAAACACCTGAATTAACTACAAAGGACATCTGAAAGAAGAACACTATCTATATCCAAAGAAAGAATTTATAAATAGAAGTATGTAGAGAACGATTTTACATATTTATCTATATCTACACACATATTTATATCTATATGTAAGGTAGAGTTGGGGGTAAGGAAAAAAGAAATTTACATGATATTATTATTATATGTAATATTATTATATATTACATAATTATATATTATATTATAGCAATAAATAATATATTATTATAGAACACTAAATAATATAGTATTACATTATAACACTAAATAATGTATTATTATACTATTATATATTTAAAAGGAATAACAAGTTGTACAGAATATGTTTGTGGTTTTATGTGCAATCATTTTTTCTACTACATTATGGAAATGCCTTCATAAATTAAAAATATATAAAATTTAAGAAAATTCTTAGAGTGAACATTTATATTTCAGATTGATTTATTGTTCTGTTCATTGCCTAGAGTTAAAACGATGGAGAAAATGTTAATAAATTAACAAATAAATCAATAATTTTAATAATTTTAAATAATAACAATGTGTTAATAAATGTAAAAATTAAACTTAAAAGTTAAACTTATGTACTTCTTTCCTCCCTCCAACACCCCAGGGAGTGGTTTGTTAAATGGCTTCTGTTCTGGTTTCTGCTCTGTTCTATACGCAGAGAGGCAGGTAGGGAGGCAGGCAGATAAACAGACTGCTATCCTGCTGTTTTCAAGGTCATTTTATTGCTGTGTCTTTCCTTTGCTTTTAGGGAAGTCTGCCTACATCAATGCTGCTAGTCTTAGCTGTCTATAGCTACTATGGTAGCTAGTGCTACCATTCCCAGATTTTCTTTCTTTCCTTCCCCTTTCTTCTTTCTTTTTTCTTCTTTTCTCTCATAGATTTTATTTTGCTGCTTCTTTTTGAAAAAACTGGCCAAGGTTCCCTACAGTTCTAAATTCTTAACCCAAATCTACATGAATAGATCGTTAGCTAGCTTTAGTTTCTCCAGGACTCCTTTTTTCAGAGCAGTGAAGATGATGTACTACATATATATGCCTTATGAGCCAGTTAATGCTCATAATGCTCATTTAATTTTGAAGTTATGAAAAATTGACATCATGATGAAAAAGTGACATCATTAAGTCTTACCTGCTAGAGATTCAGTAGAGTATGATGGAAAGAACACTGAACTTGGACCTGTGTCCCATGGAAACAACTGGACTAGATATGGAGTGGAGCATCCTTGATTCAAATCCTTATTCTACTGTTGTGGTATCCTGGGCAAGCATTTTAATCTCAATAAGCCTTAGTTTTCCTTTCTATAAAATGGGGGGAGAGTTGGACTAGGTGACTTCTAAGATCCCTTTGAGTTCAGAGTCTATGATCATGTCATCTCTTATGAATACTGCTTATCTCTCTGTTACTAGGAAATGATGAAATAGTTGTCTCCCCACTGATTTGTATTCCTGTAAATCCTTGGATCGTAAGTATTTTGAGACCAGGAATCATGTCTTAATTAATCTTTCTGTCTCCTCCTGGTACTTCATATAATACCTTTGCACAGTAAGTCCTTAGTGTTGTGTCAGATTCTTGTTGGATATCACTATTTGTAATGCTAGCATTCTAAGCTGAGGTGCATAGGTAGCCTGGTGGCATATGTCTCATTTGCTGGAGAATGGATGGTAAAATCAAAATTTCTAAATTACATACCTGAATTTCTAACTCAATGCTTTATCTTCTGAGACTTAGTGCCTCCCTTGGGAATTGAAATTTCAGGGAGGGTATAGAGTTAGTTGTATGTGTGTGTATGTGTATACCTACATACATTCATACAGAAAATTTTTTTTTCCTGTCTAGGTACCAGTGAATTGTCTGAATATAGCTAACTCATTTAGTTAGAACACATGATTAATGAACTCCAAATGATGTGGTTTATCTGTCTAGTCACCTTGGGTCTCATCCATGGCTAGATTGCATTCTTAATCTCATTCAGTCTTTTAACAAACATATGTCAATCAGAAAAAGAATTGAGTGAAGGAGTATGACAAGATCTGTGTAAATTCATCAAATCAGAGGGCATGTCCTCTAAATGCTGAATTCCAGATGAGTAGAATTAGTTTTGTAGAATAACATCTCATGAGTGTCTTTAGAGCTATTTACTGTAAGAAAAAAGAAATAGCTGAAGTATTGGTCTTAAATATTTGAGAATCAGTTTGAGCTTCTCCTTCCTTGCCCACTTTATCTAACTTTTTTCTTTTCTCTCTCTCCATCTGTCTGTCTCTCTATCCTCCATTCTTTCTCCTTTTGTTTTCTTTTGTGTGTACATTTTGTTATCTTTTAAAAAAGGGAAAAAATATATAGGAAGCCAGTTAACCCAGACCTTAGCCTCTTAAGTCATGGGAAGTTCAAGGTTGGATATTATCGATAAAGAAAGGTCATCCATTGGCTTTTGTGAAAAAATACTTGTCCCTGAAGGATGTTATAGTAATCCAGATTAAGTGGTTTGCTCAGGACTGTTTGTAAATAGATTACTTTCAAGAGACTTGTATAAACATTAGGATCCTAATGCTTTTTTAAAAGATAAATCAGAGCTGTGAATTCCAGTTCTCCCCTCACCAACATGTACCATGAATGAAATTTAAGCAGTTCAAAATTTATACTAACATTAAAAGAGATCTCAAAACACAAAGAAGAATTTAATCAAGGTAATTTAGAGTATTATAAAGTGTCCTAGAGATGCTTAATGGAAACAGGGTAAGGGCTGAGGGAAGAGCGCCACCCGCTGAACAGTCTTCGTGATTTCCTACAGGTCTTACGTTCTTGGAGATGTTCTTTTCAGTTGTTCATCACGTAGTATCCCCTATTACTGTCCTGTTTTAGAACAATGTATTCAGTATTACTAGACTGAATTGGAAGTTGAAATAGTGCCGTGAAATGTGCACCATCAGGTCTTTGAACTAGAGCTTAGTTTAATCAACCTAAATGCTTTTGTTTTATTTAGTATTTGGAGAGATCCAGCACTTAGGGCTAATTTAATTCAAATTAAAATGCTTTCAAAAAAGTCCTAATTTACAGGGACTTCCAGATAATCTACATACAAGCTAAATGTGTTCTTTTGAAATAGTACTGAATCCAATTCAAATGACTTCCATATATAGTTTCTGACATGCCATAATGATATCATTGGTGTCAACTTTTCTCTTTTTCATTTTTATTCTGACTTCTTCAATATACATTTAAAAAACAAAGTAAAACAAATGCTTTCTCCATCTTAGCTAAAATGTTTCTTATTTAAAGCTCTATAGGACAAGAACCCAGGAGCAGACAGGCATTTGGATAGAACTATTTCAATGTACTGAACAGATTAGGTGCTAACATGTTTTGAATGAATGACTTAAATTGAATTTCAACAATATTTAAATAATTTTACATTATTTCAGTTTGGTGTTAATTCAACGTATTAATTGTGAATGACAAAAATTACTCATTAGGAAAAAATAATTATCTTGAGCTTATACTTTGAACTAGATAGGTCTAACTTGGGTTGCTATGGTGAATATTCTTATTAGGATGAAGAAAACTTCAGGTTATATGCATATGCATACTACATTAATTCCGCCAAAGATTTCTAATGCCTTCCATTCTGTGAAGAATTTCTATGTATAAATAAATAAATAAGGATTATCCTTCCAGTAGTTTTTAACCTGAATCTGAAAACAGAAAATCTAAATATCATGAAGCTAGAGCATATCAGGGGCTTCTTAAAATCAGAGCATTTTGAGGTAGAAAGACTTATAAAATCATTTTTATGATTTTATCTCACTTTTTATGATTTATCTCATTTTTTAAGGTGAAGAAATAGTGCTTAAATGACTTGTTAACAGGGTGAATGGCTTGGCCAAAGCCGTACTGGTAGGAAGTAGTATAGTTTTTTTTTTATTAGAAACTAGTCTTCCATTCTGAGGTCCAAGGCTTCTTCAATTTGAATTCTTTCCCCACCCTGTACCCTCCAGAAATGTTTCAGATCTTTATCACTAAATACCGATAGTTGATATATGGATTTTAAAAATAGATATGAAGGCCCATAAAGAATGCATTATAATACTTGGTATTGTGGGGAAAGTGTCAGTTTTGGGGTGAGTTGACCTGAGTTTTCATTAGAACTCTGTAATTTACTGATTATGTGCCCATGGTCAAGTTACTGACAGATTGCTTTATTTGTAATATTAGGATAATTATTTGTAAAATTAATTAGGATAATATTACAGTGTCAATAATTCTTAATCAGGAAAGTGTTTTTGCAAACTTCAGTGCTAGAGAAATTTTTCTAATAAAAGGAATAAAGTCTTAAGTATTTGTTTTATTCTGATTTAAGGTGTTTATAATACATTTATAATTCACATTACAAATCTGTCTAGATTCTAATTATAAGAAAAACTATTTTCCTTTCCTATGCTGTTATTTGGAAAATCAGATCATTTACTGTATTCTAAAAACAACCAAGGTTTGGGGAGAGGGACATCTTCACATTAGAATCTTTGGTCATCTTGCATTTTGCAATAATCTCAGATTTTCTAATTTAGTCTCTTTCGCTATATTCTGTTCGTGGCCCTGCTGATAAATATGGGCATTCCCCAAGCCCCTCTGCTGATTCATATAGCCTCTAAATACTTTCCCTTAGTCTCTCATCAGCTCCCGTAGTTTTCACGATCATTTCTATGGCAATAGTTACTAAATCAATTTATTCAGCCCTAAACTCTCCTGAGATCCAGTCCTGTATCTCCCATATCTGCTGGTCGTCTCTACTAGGAGATTCTCTAGGCATTTCAAACTCTATATTTTCAAAATGAAACTCATTATTTTTTCCCCAAAGCCTCCTCTCTTCCTAACTTCCTTATTTCCATTTAGCACATCACTATCCACATACTCACGACTTAGTTAATAACCTGTGAGTTATCCTTGAATTTTCTTTCTCCTTCAATCCCCATATCTACTCATTTGACAAGTCTTATTGATTCTTCTTCCAAAATATATCTTACATTCATTCCCTCCTTTCTCCTCACAAAGCCTCTACCTGGTTCAGGCCTTAATGAACTGTGTCTTGGATGATTGCTGATTGGTGTACCTACTTCTGATTTTTCTACCCTCAGATCTGTATTCCACAGAGCTGCTAACTTAATAAAAAATAGAAATTGAATCTTGTTTTATTCCATGCTCCCCTACTCAAAAATCTTCAGTGGCCCCTTATTAGCTCTAAGGTAAAATGGAAGAGCCTTAGCCTGGTGTTTTAAACCCCCTGATATCTGGCTTTTGCATAGCTTTTAAGGAAGTTTAGGGCATGTTGCACTGGTTTTAAAAATACAAACACACACTAAAAATATGAGAAAATATGTGCTTCTAGCAGCTACCATAGTATTGTCAATTTCCACAATTATCAGATCTTCTCTAAATTCATTTCTAGAAGTTGTTTCTTATACAGCTAATTCCAGTGTATTTTATGGAATGATTGAGTTTGGAAAGGATTTAAATGTGGGTATATTGGTTCATTTGTATTGTTTTTTCTGATATCTTTTTTCTAGTTCATATTTATTTATTTCTTAGCAGATGGAGCTATTGTAAAGAGCTAATATTGACTTACTAAGGCCTTATTTATGCTTTCACAATTGAGACAAAAGTTTTCTGTTCCAGAGGACTCGATTTTCTTCTTAAATGGCTGTGAATTGGTGAAATTATTTTCCACCATTAATGAATGATTTTGCTGATCCGGAGAAGAGTGATTTCATCTGGCCATAATTGATATGGGAAATAAATTTCATTGAAAAGATTTTTGTGAATAGGATAAATTTTGCTGAAATTATGTAGCAAAATTCTATTTATCATTTATTATATATGTCATTTCCCTTATAAATTATATTAAGGAACTGAGGCTGTTTATCTTAGAGAAAGAAGACTGGGGGAAACTTAGGAATATACCCGTCTATCTGTAAAAGTGAAAGGCCATCACATAGAAGAGGATTATGGAGACTAGAACTAAACACAATTGGTTGGAAGTTACAAAGAGGTAAATAGAGGCTTGTTGTCAGGGGAAAAAACTTGCCTTTTTTTAAACTTAATTTATTTGTTTTCAGTTTTCTACAATCAGTTCCATAAGTTTTAAATTTTCTCTCCTTTCCTCCCTGAGATGGCATGCAATCTTATATGGGCTGTACATATACATTCTTATTAAACACATTTCCACATTAGTCATGTTGCATAGAAGAATTAAAATGAATGGGTGAAACCATGAGAAAAACCAAAATAAAACAAAACCTATCATAAGATAAAATAGTCTGCTTGATTCTGTGTTCCGACTCTACAGTTCTTTCTCTGGATGTAGATGGCATTTTGCATCGACAATCCTTTGGGAATATTTAGGTCCTTGCGTTGCTGTGAAGGATTAAGTTTATCAGAAACAGTCCTCACACCTGTGGCTGTTACTGTGTATGATGTTCCCCTGGTTCTGCTATTTCACTCAGCATTAGTTCATATAAGTCTTTCCAGGTTTTTTCTGAAGTCCGCCTGTTTGTCATTTCTTATAGCAAAGTAGTATTCCATTACATTCATATACTACAACTTGCTCAGTCATTCCCCAATTGATGGGCATTCCCTCCATTTCCATTTCTTGGCCACCATAAAAAGAACTGCTATAAATATTTTTGTACATGTCGGACCTTTTCCCTTTTTAATGATCTCTTTGGGATACAGCCCTAGAAATGATATTGCTGGGTCAAAGTGTATGCACATTTTTATAGCCCTTTGGGCATAGTTCTAATTTGCTCTCCAGAATGGTTGGATCAGGTCACAGCAACACCAACAATGAATCAGTGTTTCAACTCTCCCACATCTTCTCCATCATTTATGATCTTCCTGTTTTGTCTCATTAGCCAATCTGATGGGTGTGAGGAAAAACTCAGAAAAAAACAACTTTCTAAGACTTATAGGAAGAAAAGGTGGTTGCTGAGTGATGGTGATAGAAGAGTCTGGAGGTAACAGTGGAGAGAGCAAGGAACATGTTAACTCCCTCCAGTCCTGTGTGAGAGAAGTAGCCAATGTTCTTCGAGAATGTACCAAGAGATTTTATTTTATCTTCAAGAGAAAGCTCGGTGTCAATGGGCAAGAGAAGAAGGAACATGACAGGGAGAAATCTAGGATCATACTATTGTCCCTTTAAAAACAAGATAACCTGGAGATGATCAGGTTCACCCCCTTCATTTATTTTATATTTTATTTTTCAGTGAATAAGAATTCCTTTTCCCTCTCCCATCTGTACCCCCTATTTAAAGGAGAAAAAAGATATAAGCTCCCCCAAACCCTTGTAACTAATATGCATAGTCCATCAAAATGAATTTGTTCATTGACTATGTCCAAAAACGTATGTTTCTTCTTGTATTTTGAGACATTCTGTTGGGAGGTGGATAGCACAATTTATCCCCTAATACTCTGAAATCACGTTTGACCATTGCATTGGCTAAAAGTTCTTAAGTTTCTGAAAGCTATCTATCTTTATAATGTTACTGTTATTGGATAAATTGTTCTGCTTCTGCTTATGTCACTCTAAATCAGTTCATATTACTCTTTCTAGATTTCTCTGAAGTCATCCTTTTCATCATTTCTTATGATGCAATTTTCCATTACATTTACATACTGTACTTTTTTCCAGCAGTTCCCTAACTGTTGGGCGCCCCTTTAGTTTCCAGTGCTTTCCTACTACAAAAGAGCTGCTGTCAGTATTATTGTACATATTTGTTCCCATTATTTATCTTTGATTTCTTTAGGGTATAGACCTAGTAGAGGTGTCAAAGGACATGTACAGTTTAGTGACTTGGGGACATAGCTCCAAATTGCTTTCCAGAATGGTTGTGCTGATTCATAGTTCCATCAATAATGCATTTATGTTCCTATTTCCCCAATGACTCCAACATTTGCCATTTTCTTCCTTGTCATTTGTTCCAATTTGAACATCTTTGTTTTAGATTGCCCCTAAATTATATAAATGAGGAAATTGAGACTCAAAGAGAGGTTAGATGACTAACCCAAAGTTTCATGGAGATAGTAAATAGTAGAGCCAGGATACTAACTCGGGTTCTTTAACTTTAAATAATAATAACTCAGAATAGTGTTTTTAAATGCATAAAATAAATAGTATTACAAAGGAAACCAATTATATTTTAATATAGTTATTAAAAATATTTTTAAAAGTTTGTGGACTCCATGTTAATAATCCTTATTGGGGGGAATAGTGACCCTAGCATTTTAGATAAGGCTTTGCTCCTTTTCATAAAGCTATTCTGATACTGTGGTGCTGAGTCTGATGTCAGGGGATGTGAGTTTAAATCCTGCCTCTCACACTTGCTGCCTGTATGACCTTGAGTGATTCACATGACTCCCTGAACATCAGTTTCTTTGCCTGGAAAGTGAAGGGGCTTGACCAAATGGACTCTGAGGTCCTTTCTGGCTGTAGATCTTTGGTCCTACAATGCTAAATGTAGCAGATCTGTAAATGTGAAAGTGATCAGTGTGGCCAGAGGCTGGAGGAGGAGGGTCCCACTTACATGTGTGCCAGCATCTTCCTAAACCATTATGGAAAAGTCAAAGGTTCAAATCTCTAACACTGAGAAGGACCTGAAGTAGGTTGTAATTGTGGTAATGGTGAGCAGATGTTCCCTCACCATGGGCTACTTTGTATGACTGAATGTTCTTGCCTCATGCTTTCTAGAGGCCATGCCAGTTTCTGCAGGTCACCGGCGGATGCTTCTCTGTGTGAGTGATGTCTGGGAGAGGTCGTCATGGTTACCAAGGCACACTGGCCAGCGGGATAGTTCTGCAGGATAATTAATGCCTCTGCTGCAGTACTGCCCTGCCTGTTAGGCACACTCAGAAAGGAGCAGCCAGAAATTTTTATCACTTTTATCTTCTGCTAGAGAATGGATAACAAAGGAGGGATGCATATAACCCTTCTCCTCTCTTTGTCTGCTTGCCTTCTCCCCTCTACATGCTTGAAGACGACAGAATTATGGACTCTCAGTGAGAAGGGACTTTGGAGACCATTGAGTCTGCCTCCTTCCATTTTATAGATGAGGAAACTGAGGTCCAAAGTGGTAGAATGACTTATTTAGGCTCACAAAGGATAAATATACTTATTTTGGACAAAACTATATTAAGTTATTAGAAAATATATAGAAAATAAGCAGACAATAAATCTTTAAATAATACTTTTTATGAAGGAAATTAATATAAAGTAGCATTTAATATGGATATTTAATATTTAACATTAGCTTACTTAACCAGGATATCATGTTATTCCTATGTAAACTGTCCACCTCTAAAAAAGGATACTACTATAATTTAATTTTTATTTTATTATTTCCATTTCTAATGGAATGGCGTATGTAAAATTGCAACCCTTAAAGCACTATGTAAATATAAATTACTGCTGCCGCAACTGTTGCTGTTGTCATTGGGAGCAGCTGTATAGAACCCTGGGCTCTATACAAAGTCAAGAAAACCTGAGTTGAAATCCATCCTGAGGCATTCACTAGCTGTGTCAAACTGAACAAGTTACTTAACCGCTGCCTGCCTCAGTTTCTTCAACTGTAAAATGGGGGTGATAATAGCATTTACCTTCCAGGGTTGCTGTGAAGATAAGGTATTTATAAAACACTTAGCAAACCTCTGTTATAGTGGCTGTTACGCCATCATCATCATCATCATCATCAAACACACCATTTTTATTAATATAGTTATTCTTAGCCACTGGAAAGAGATGGACCTAACTTTCCCCAGCAAGGGGGTAAAAACAACAGCTAATTAAAACACAACAATGGCAACTTTCTTAGAATTGCCAGGTTTTAGTAGGCTCCTATAGAAAAACTAAAAGTTAGATGGACCTCCGAGATATTCTAGACCAGGTTTCTAGCTTTGTAGAGGTAGAGGCTCAAGCAGAAGGGGGTCTCGCTATCTACACAGGTCATAAAGTCAGAGCTTGGATTTCAATGAAGATCTTGGATTCTGAGGAGCCCTTTTATTTTTCCCACACACAATGCCATCCTGTCTCCCCTATTCCAACAGCCATATTTAGTTAATTTTTCTTCTTTTTTACAAGAATTAGTCGTGACTGTCATTGTGAGATTTTTAGTAATCCTTTTCTTCAGAAATCATTTGAATGCTAAAACAACACTTATTTTTAGCTTTAGCAATGAGTAAATATTAATTAGCCCTAATGCTTTTCTTCCTTTTAGCAAGCATTAGCCTATCGCATATGACCAAAAGGGTATTTTGCTTTGCCTTTGAATTTTTTTTTTAACAAAGAATTCTCATTTGGCAGTTCAATAATCATAATTAAAAAGAATATATTTATGTATTTTATGTTTGAGAACTGCAAGCAGATTTGTATGCTCGAGAGACAATGACCAGGAAAAATTTCTAGATGGACAAGGGGTTCACAGGAGGGAAGAAAACATGCATTTATTAAGCATCAATTATGTGCCAGTCACTGTATCAAGTGCCATGCAGTTATATGATCTAATCTTCACAACAACCTTGTGAGATAAGTACTGTAATAATCTCTACTTTGACAGATGAGCGAACTGAGATAGACAGAGGTGAAGTGACTTGACTAGGGTCTTGCAGCTGGTAAGTGTCTGAGGCTAGATTTGAACTCAGGTGTTTCTGACTGCAAGCCCAGGGCTCTGTTCACTATGGCGCCACCTAGTTGATTCATATAGTTAGATCTGGAGGGCATCTTAATAAAAGTCATCTAGTTCAACTGCATTTACAGATGTGGAAACTGAGGTCCAAAGTGGTTAAATGACCTGAGACTAATCTTACCTCTGCTATTAGCTAATGGTGTGACTTTGACCAAGTCCTTTACTTTGCTGGACTTCAGTTTCTCTTATATGAAAAATAAGGGAATTGTACTTGATGACCTCCAAGATTGGTAAGTTTTTAACATCTGGCTCTCTCTAAAAAAAAAGTGCTCATCATACGCTTTTGAGATTAATCTGCATTATTAACATTTTCCCCATTATTTTATTAAATCTACCAGGATAGGGAACCTGCAGCTTTGGCTGGTAGCCAATCAGCAAAAAGTGATTTGCAGGATTTGCCAACTTCTGAGGTACCAGTACTGAAAATTTAACAATCAGCTTTTGAAAGCCAGTTTGAGCTGGCTTTAGAACACCCTCACTTTTAGCCACAAAATTTTATGATCTGAGTCTACATGACATCCAGACACTATTTTTCTCACAACTGAAATAGAAGTTCTAGCAAAACTTATTCCAGCAGTTTGGGGGGAAAGATAGAAGACTATTTTTCCATTTACATTTTTTTTTGCGGAAATTTCTGTAAGGATAAAGTATTTCCCTAAACTCTAATGTGTCCGGAATACTGTCATTACCCAAGTGCCTCGTGATGGAATTATGAGGGGTAATATTTCTTTGCGTCATGCCTTGGGTCCTGGTTTAAGAGTACCATCCCTTTACTTTTCTACAGAAAGCCTTCTTCAGATATTCCTTAAATAAACTTTGATCTAGCTTTACTTTCCTTGTTTTGGAAAAGCTACAGGGTCAGCATTCAAAGAGGTATGACACATGCCTAAACTCTCTGGATTGCAATTAATTGGCTCCACTTGGAAGATTATTTTGCAGCTGTGGCTAACGGAATATGAATACATTTCCCCAAAGGATTTAGTGGCATCATAAAAGTAAAACATTTTATGCCTGGAAAGGACTTTTGAGCTTCTAGCGTATCTCAAGTTATGTTCCAAGGGGCCCTGGTCCTCTTTGTGACAAGTATAGGCTTTCCATTAGAAAATCCCTTCACTAGTGATATTTTCCCTAAGTAATATTAAATATGAAATTATGCACGTATAAGCAATACTTCTTATACTGTCCAGTATTTATATATGACATTAGGTGAAGTTTCTCACATTTTACCCTAAAGTGCCCTTTTTTCTTTATTATAGTGGGACTTCATTTGTCTCTGAAGCATCATTCATGGGTCCCATCAACATTATTTCAAGCTCAGAGCTGTTCCATGGACAAAGAAGTTTGGGACATGATTAATTCATCCAGCATTTTAATTTTATACATCAGGAACCTGGCTGAGGCATGGAGATAAAGTGCCTTGCTCTAGGCAGAATAGTCTTATGTACAGGGCTCCCTATGCCAGGTTACCCAGAATTTGAAATGCCTTTTTTATCTTATGGATCCAGGGAGAGTTAAGGTTCTGCCACTGAAATGCCAGCATTCACAAAGTGATCTTCTGTATATGTATGTGGCTTAATGTGAATTCAGTATATGAAAATCAAGATTTATAAAATCAGGTAAGTCACTTAACCTTCCTTGCCTCAGTTTCCTCATTTGTAAAATGCGCTGGAGAAGGAAATGGCAAATTACTCCAGTCTTCTTGCCAAGAAAATCCCAAACAGCAAAACTGAAAAATGACTTAGCATAGACTTCTTTTAAATAGCAGCCCCAGAACATCAAGGTTCCACAGGATCTTTGATATTGCTGCTGCCTCCAACGTTGTGTTTTGTCTTTCCTTTTGACCATTAGCTGGCTCATTAACATTTCTAACAATGAGATAGGTTGGGAGAAACTCACATTATTATATTTGGATCTTAGCAGGCTTGGTAAAAGGTTGAGCTAACTGTGAAGCTGTATTACATCATGAGCCAAAGGAATAGGTTAGATACTTTTAAGAAGTGACCATGCAATGTATGGACTGATATTGGTGCAGACATGTAGTCTCCCCCAATAGAATACAATTTCTTGAGGGTAGAGATTGTTTAAGTTTTTCTGTGTGTCCCTAGTGCCTAGCAGAGATCCAGGCTTCTAATAAATGCTGAATGAGCTAATTGGTTGATTGATAGTGATAGTGGATCATGACTTTTCTTTGCCTTAGGACTCAGTATTTATAAGAAGCTGTGTCCAACACATAGCTGTCGCTGGGTGGCTAGCTTTCTGAAGGATGCGCCTGTCAAATGGAACTAGACTAGCCTTCAGGTAACAGAGACACAGTCCTCTGATGAAGGATTTGCTCGTAGTGGGGTTTGATGGCCATTTTTTTCCAATTACATATAAAGACCAAATATGAACATTCATTTTTCTTTTTTTGTTTTCTTTTTAATTTATGGAAGAAAACAAGCATTTCTATGACAGTATAATAAAAAAGATGATTACACATGAAACTGCAAATCTATTATGCAGAACTTGCTATTCCTTTCAATGTATCTTTCCTATCATGTATATTTTATTTTCTTTGCTGCTCTCCCTCATTCTAGAAATAACTACCAACACACACACACGTGTGTGTGTATGTGTAAAATTATTCTGCATATACTTCTATTTATCAGTTCTTTCTCTGGATGCAGATAGTGGCTTTCTTCATATGTCCTTTGTAGTTAATTTGGGTATTTATAATAGTCAAAGTAACTTATTCGCTCATAGTCATTTTTTAAACAATATTGCTGTTACTGTATACAACATTCTCTCATATTTGCTAATTTCAGTCTTTATTGCTTCATACAAGTCTTTCTACATTTTTCTAAAGTTATTGAGCTAATCATTTCTTATAGTACAGTAGTATTCCATCACAATCATATACCACAACTTGTTAACATTCATTAAAAATATTTTTTGAGTTCCAAATTTTCTCCTTCCTCCCCGCCCACCCAAGATGGTAAGTAATTTGATATGTTATATGTGTGAAATCATGTAGAACACATTTCCATATTAGTTACTTTGGGAAAGAAGGAACAAACCAGAAGAAAAAAGAAAACCTCAAAAAATAAAAAAGGTGAAAATGGTATGCTTTGATTTGCATTCAGACTCCATCAGTTCTTTCTCTGGATGTGGGTATCATTTTTCATCATGAGTCCTTTGGAATCGTCTTAGATCAATGTATTGCTGAGAATGGCTGTCATTCATAGTTGATCATCATACAATGTTGCTGTTACTGTGTACCATGTTCTCGTTTTACTCACTTCACTTTGCATCAGTTCACGTCTTTCCAGGTTTTGTGAGATCTGTCTGCTTGTCATTTCTTACAGCACGATGGTATTCCATTACATTAATATGCCATAATTTGTTTAGCAGTCCTCAATTGATGAGCATCCCCTCAGTTTCCAATTCTTTGCTACCACAAAAAGCTGCTATAAATACTTTTTTTTACAAGTAGGTCCTTTCCCTCCACCTCTTTTTTTGGATCTCTTTCAGATACAGACCCAGTGTGGTATCTTAGAATCAAAGGGTGTTAGAGGATAGTTCTAAACTCCTTTCCAGAATGATTGGATCAATATACAACTTCTCAGAGGCCAAGCTTTTGAGAAATCAGTCACCTCTACATCATGATGAAACATGAGAAAATGATTTTAGTGGAAATCAGTATTTGATTGCCAGAAATTCTATTTTTACAAAACTGTTCAGATGCCATTCTCTATATTATATATCTCTTATTATTACATTAGGCACATCTCTGAAAGATCTCTCAGATTTGGACAGATTTCTGAATGCTTTCGTGATAAAACATAATTTATTCCATACATAAATTCATTCTCTTCTTTCAACTTGCATTAACTTGTGTTCTTATGTCTGATGGGAACTGAAATTTCCTATTGTCCATGCTCTGAGAAAAATTAGCTTGTGTTTTTGTGTGTAATCTATTAGTATGTGAAGAGTCTGGCCACCAAGAGCCTGGTCACTTCAGTCTTCACATAATGGAGTAGAGTGTAAAATTTGGACGCAGAAAGACCATGGTTCAAATCCTACCTCACACAAACTGTGATCAAATCACTTAACCTCTTGGATCCATGTTCTTCTTCTGTAATATCATAGGGGTTAGACTACATCACTTCTGAATTTCTCTTCAGTTCCTAAATTTATGACTCTGTGAGTGTGTCTGTCTTATTACTGAATATATTTTTCCCTGTCACGTATCTTTACCTTGTAATTAAGGTTTTGATGTGTCTCTTAGAGGTGTGAAGAATACCCTTGCTAATCCATACATACCATATAGAGGAGCCATGGCATCTGGGGATGATTAACTGATTCGAAAGGGACATATAGTCTATAAAAACTGGACTCTCGTCATAGATTTTCAAAAGAACAGACTTAGAGCTGGAGTAGAATAACCAGAGACTAGTACTGAGTGTTAGATCAGAATAGGGATAAACATAGCCTCAGGTCTCTGAAATGAGTATTGTTCAAACAGGCTTCCCCAGGAAACAACTTTGCCCTCAAAATTTCAACATTTGAAAGATGATGTCAGAATGGTGGTGGGGATCCTTGAGGGGGATCATGTGTCTTCATGAAATGGAAGTAGCTTCATCTAGAATGGTAAGCATCCAGGCTATAGAGAAGGAATGTGTTGGACTGGTAGGGTTTCTATACTAATCCTCCAAAAGAGGAATTTCTGAAGCAAGTCAAGTTCCCAAACCAAACAACCAAAGACCAAGAACTATTTTTTAGAAGTATTGAATGTGTGTGTGTGTATGTGTGTTTTTGTATATGTGTACACTCAGTGGAACTGAATAGTGTGTTAAATCCACTGGATTGCTCCTTATATTTTTTAGACTATATTCCCTTGATAGAGAAATCTAAGTTTGGTTTGTGCACATGTAAGAGAGGGGACTTAGAGGAACATGCCTGGTCCTTCTAATGTAACGTACAGTTCATTATCTGTAGCTAGAGAGTTGGCCAATCAGTCATGTATTCCTTACTAGGAGAGCACCAGTGACAAACATGATCTTTCCATAGTAATCTGATACAGAAGAGATTGAACAAGATGTGACTGAGAATGCAGTAACTCTTGGGTTTTCAGACCTCCTTACTTATACATGAATGGTCGAGTTCCCAAAAGACCATTAATGACTAGTGTAGTAATTATTGCTGATGTCGTACTTGTAAAGAAAAAACAATGTTTCCACAGTGGCCCGTTGTGACCACTTTATTTGTGCAAGTTTACTTGGGGCTAAAAGGAAGTAGTGTATTAGCAAAGTAGGTTTTCCTCCAGAAAAAATGCAAAGTGACTGGCTCGATGAAACTGAATTTTCATATTTCAAATTTGGGCTTCCTACTCAGTCTTCTGAATTTTGTATATGTAACCAGTTACTCGTTATGAGCACATGGAAATTAGTGTATCTTCTCATTATTTCATTTGACAGGTGAAAACAAGTATTTATACTCTCAAGGGAGTCAATCTAATCATTTCAGGACCTGAAACATTTGGAAAGTTTTACCAAGTCACATGTTCAAGAAAGCTAAATATTCCACATGAGGGCTGGGAATGAGCTAAGAAACGTGTCACAGCATCATTGCCAGACATTCCCTATGGGTGCCCATCCTAAGCGCCAAAGCTTATTACTTTCCAAGTTGTAATTTAGATTTGTTAAATTACCTCCAGATCCACCCTTTTCATGTTACATGATAGGAAGACAGGGCTCTGGCACCAAATGGGGTTCTTTTTTCTCTCTAAAATCCTCCCCGACTCCTCTTGTTGAGCCTGTACTATCATCATTTCATGGGGAATCTGGATGGGAGGATTTCTTTATGAAAAGATTTTCATAGAAGAGAATATTACTGCTGGTATTTGGTGTGGATTTCTTTTGTCAACCACCCGAATTCATAGCATATTCACATTTTAACATGTTTGTGGTGGTGAAGAGAACTGAGACTCTGGAAAGATGCACAGGAATGACCTTGGTGAACACATGTGGCATTGTGTCATGTGGCTCTCTCCACATCACGCCTTCTCACTAAGGTGAGGGAATTTTTCAGAAGTTGAGGAGACCTACCAGGGTTTCTGAAGCTATACCTTTTGATTCTTTCAGTATTCTCCAACTGATGAATAATAACAGAAACTGACATTGATACAGAGCTTTATGGTTTGTGAAATATATCTATATCTATATCTATATCTATATCTATATATATATATATATATACACACACACACACATATATATCTGTTTCACTGTTTCACCAGAGCCTTTCAGCAGTCCAGTGGGGGTCATCACTGTGGGTATACTTAACTCTATTTGACAGAAAGTTTAATGTCATAGTACCCTTACTATCACAGCTGGTAAGTGTCAGTAGCAGGTTCTGAATCTAGGGCTTTCCGGTTCCAAGGTCAGAACTCTAGTCATATGAGGAAGTCATTTCAACACAAGGAGTCTCAGTTTTCTCATTTCTCAAATGAGGAAAATAATTTCTAACTACCTACCTTCATGGGTCTGTTGTGAAGTACAGATGGGATCAAGTATCCAAGTGATGGAATGCTTTACAAGTACTAAACCATGCCCATTATTTTTATTAGGACAATGATGGTAGTTCTCTAGGATATGACTTCAGCCTCCTAGCTGTTCCACCAACAAAACACTCTTGACTCCCACCGTTTTCTCGGACTGTCCCCTAGTCTTGGAATACTCTCTCTGCTATGCTCAGACTACTTAACCTTCCTTTTAGTCCTAGCTAAACTCCAACTTTATACAGGAGACTTGCCCAAATCCATCTAATTCCAGTGCTTTCCCACTTTTAATTATTTCCTATTTACAGTTTGCTTTGTATGTATTTGTCTCCATGTTCCTTTCCCCATTAGATTGTAAGCTCCTTGTGGGTAGAGACTGTCTTTTACCATTTTTTTTGTATCCCGAGCACTTAGCATAGAGCTGGACATATAGTAGACATTTAAACAATATTTGTTGATTGATTGAGAAGTAACCACCTGCAGACCACTTTTCTATCTGAAAACGGAGGAGTGTAAATTTGAAAAGAGTCAGTGGCTTACTCCCACAGACTTTACAGTGTATCCTTAATAGAGAAATTCATATGAGTTTGATCTGTCTTTGCATAAGAGGGAGTTCTTGTGAGAATATAATTGGTCCTTCTTGCGTCTTTCATAAGTTATCATTTCTAGACAGAAAACTGGCTCATTGATAATTCCTTTCTTACCCATGACACTCGTGATAAACACAATGACTATATGGTTTAATGCAGTAGAAGAATATCTTTATCAAGATGAGATTAATGATGCAGCAATTAAATGCACATGGACAAGAATGATGGCAAGTGTGGAGACTTTCGTGGGCACCAGAACATTTTAAAGGACAGAAATTCATCAATAAGGCATTTTGTAGTCATTTCACATTGATCTCCCAGATTTAGAGGTTGCATATTCCTGGGACAAGGAAGAGGAAGGAAAATGAAGGTGACTGACAATCTTGATTCTAATAGAGTGGGTATCCTGAGGTTTGCTCAGCATTTACATTATTAGAAACAAGGTCTTTGTCTGCCACTGCCTCTTTTTCAAGTCGTGGTTGAATTTTGGGAAGTCAACAGTTGACTTGGTAGCAAGTACTGGGGAAATCTCAGGTGTGAACCAGAAGACGTCATCGTTGTTTTGTTTCTTTGGTCTCAACAAAGACCTGTGAAACCAGGTGGAGGATGTCTTGACTTGCATATGGATTGGATCTAAGTGAGGCAGAGATGTGCAAAGTCTCCTCCAGGGTCATCTGAATCCAGTGGCAAGATATAGGTCAGGATGACCAGAGATAACCCCAGATGCAGTGGCAGGCCTTTGGCCTTTTTAAATTGAGGTTTTTTTTTCCAGGTCTTTGTCTGAGGCAACACCCTTTCAGCAGGTAAAGGCAAAAGTTAAGAAATGAAATCCTAGTTTACCTACTCAAAAAAAAAAAAGAAAAGAAAATAATAAAATGGGGAGGGGAAGACGACCCTCAGCATTTCTGGCCAGTAAAGAAACTTTTGGTATTTTTTGCTCTCTGAGCATGAGCCATGAAAACCCAAACATTGTGCAAGTGAGGCATGGGCCAGGACCTGTTACTGACCAATCAGTGAGAGCCAGAGGGGTTTGTGTTTAAGCCATGATCTTGTAGCTCCATTTGAATCCCAATGGACTTTATCAAAGCCTTATTTCCCAGGGTTCTATTTCAAGAAATCATAAACGAAACTTCATGGAACAAAAGGGTGAATTGTCCCTGTATTTTTTAAATGATAGAATAAATAAAAAAAAATTATCCCTCAAACCCCAAGATATCTTGGGAGGTTTCAGCAATCAGAATTATAATTCCTTTGGGCAGAGCAACCACATGTAAGGGTATGATTCCTCATGTGGACAGAGGGATAGGAAGAAGGAAGGAGGGAAGACAGGAAGAAGGAGGGAGCATTGCGCAACTGGAACTGGCCAGTTGGATCCCCAATGGGACAAGTTCTGGTAGATTGTTGTTTGTCCTTCATTCTTGAAGAGGATCAGTGGCATCAGGAGGATGATCTCTTAATTTCCATGTGGATTGGATTTAAATGAAGCCGGGCTGTGTGAAAACATCGGCCTCACTCTTTCCTCCAGGGTCGTCTGAGTCCAGGGCTGAGATGCAGATCAGAATGATTGGAGATGATCCCGATGCAGTGAGAAACTTTGGCTACAGAAGATCAAGATAAAAATGAAAATAGTCCTTGGCTGTCATCATGATAAACATGTGCTCATGGATACATGTCTGCATATACCCGCACCACAGTTAACCGAACATTTTGAATCCTGAAATTTGTGGAATTGTGACCCAAATGGGAAAGAACAAGCCTAATTAGAAACAATTTCACCATACTGGCTCCACTTAAGAGGTGACCCATGAACACTATACATTATATCAATAGAAGCTAAGAAGCCATATTGTTTCAGATGGCTTTCTTGCCCAGCAGTCTACCTACTAAGAATCAACAGAGGATACTTGTGGACCAAGTTCTCTTGAGTCAATAACACTTTTTCAAAAATCATAAATATTTTGACTTGCTGGTAAAGTTCAATCTTGAAGATGATCCTTAGCCATCATGTCTCCCACATCCAAACCATTCAAGGTTTACTGACTCTTAGGTGACCATCCAGTGATCCTTTAAGTTTTGAAATTTGTCTAGTTGCTCTCTAGGGACACACAAGTTCACAAAAGGTGTTCAGTGGTATGATGGATCATGTGCTAGAAGGGCCAAAGAAGGACTCTATATGGGGATCTTTATATCTAAAACATGGAAGGACTTGTGATGTTCTAAGGGAGGATTTCCAAATAGTAAAAACTGTTCTGGCAGCTGTGCTTCCTTGAAGTAATTACTCTCTGCTTTTTTTCCAAGATGATTTCTAAGTAGCAGTGTGGTCACTAAAAATGCAGGTCCCTGAGATATGAAGGGGAGAGAGAGAATCATGTAAATAGGGCAAAACAATGATGTAAAACGTCTTTGACAAAACAAGAAGCAGCCATTGAAATTCTAAGTTTTTATTTAAGTAAGGTAGGTATTTAATTACACACTCAGAATAGGCCAAGGTTTAAGGTTAGTCATTTACTCATTCTATATAACATGAATTTTCTTACCATCACTCTAGCTAGGACCTTCTTATGTATGTTTTGTCTAAAAAGACAACCTTTAGCACCTCAGGACCTTAGGGCCTTTAGCACATCAGGGTATTGAGGAAAGCTTTATACATGTGCACACACACCCCACCCCCCTCACACACACCCCCACTCACCCACACACCCACACCACACATACACACCACACATACACATACACCCTATTTATTTGATGTGGAGAATTATTCCACAAGTAACCAGATATTGGTATTGTTTGACAAAGAGATCAAGCACCGGTGTACAGGTTTGGTTTCAATTCAGATTTGAGGAGATTTTATCCTATTTGCTTCCTTTAAAAAACCGTTTTTTCCCAGAGCACCTTCATATTAATTTCCAGTTGTATATAGAGAAATCTTTATTCACAAAGCTCAGAAAATGAAACTGAGGCATGGCGCTATGAAGCAATGTTTCCATAGTCATAGGTGAATCTAGACAGAAGCACGGTGGGAATCAATAAGAGAAGACTTGGTGGAAAGGAGGGATATTACAAATGTGTAAAGTTATTTATTGGAAAAGCAGACAATTGTGTTGTAAATTTAGGTTTAAAGGAAGGACAATCAATTTAACAATGAGACCTCTACAAAAGTGGAGCAGGTTAACTCAGAAGACTGGATGTCTTGATGCAGAGGTTAGAAGACCATATATTTGATGCTTTAGGAATATTGGAAAAGGGATTTTTGATCAAGAATTGGCTGGACTCAGTGGCCTCCAAAGTCCCTTCCAGCCTTAAGATCTTTGGGATTTTGAGTTAAAAACATAAACTCTCCAATGTCATTTGATATTGTGGAACAGACATAGATTTGTGATCCACAATTAAGTCCTCATTGTCCTAAGCCTGTGGGTAAGGGTTGTGGATGATGTCTGAGGGTTGGAAATACAAGCCAGACAAGTAACATTCATGTTGGAAACTTGTCAAATACAGATTTAGGAAATGGCAATTGTTACTTAAGGGATCTATTCCATGTGTCTTTTCTAGTTAAATTCTCCTTTAAGGAATGGTAAAGGCAATAAATTCCATGCAGTTAAGCTTGAATAAATAAAACCTCAGAGTGTAGTTGGTTCTGTCATGCAAGCATTTTAAAATAATTCAGTATTTAGATGCAATGCAAATATAGATAGAAATATGCTTTCCTCTGTGTCAAATTGTAGCTAATTTTGGGAGACGTGTAGAACAACCAAGTAAAATTTAAAAAAAAATGCAGAGTGATAGAGTATGGACACAGACAAGAAGGAATGACTGTTAGAAAGGAAACTGTGCGTTTCACAGACTATTCCTTAGCTCTGTAAGAACTGGAATGAACCATCTTCTCTTTCTTTTCTTACCATAGTAAATAATGGAGCCTAAAGAGATCTTCACTCGGATTTTTAGCTTTATTGACTCACTATAATTATTAAATTGTAATTGATTTTGAAAATCATTGGTCAGGTTTCCATGGTGCTATAGAAAGAACGTTAAAGGGAGAATGACAAGACTTGCGTTCAAATCACTTGATTACTTAGTACCTACATGATCCGGGCCTCAGTTTCCTCATGTTACACATGAGGAGGCTGTACTTTGTGACCCCTCCCATCATTTCCAACTCCAGGTCTGTGATCCTCTTTTCTTTTTAGACTTTCTGAGGTTGTACCTTTGAGATTTGGAGTTTTTTAAAAGTTACTGTTTCTCTTCGGGTAATTCTTATTCACTGAATAGTCACCTAAAATTAGGACCTTTCAATACAAGACTTACAAAGTTCTTGGCCCAGGTGCTTTTTCGCTTGGACAAGTCACTTTCATTCTATTTTCCTAATCAGGGTTTGCAGAGCTTCTGCCATGACTCCTGCACTCTTGATCCAGTGGTTGAGGTAAAAAGCATGAACATATACCTCTCCTAGAGGAAAAATGAAAAGAAAAAAGGTCATGGGAAGCTTCGTGATGGAAATATAAAAGTTTCTTGGTTTTCTTGGAAGATACCATCTTTATACTGAATTAGATTTTTCATGTTTTGTAACTGTATACACATACACACACACACACACACACACACACACACACACATATATATATATACGTATATATATATATACGTATATATATATATATATATATATATATATATATATATATATATACGTATATATATATAATTATACATCTCTTTATTTTCTCTGATTAGGTATCAGTTCCCCTTTTGGTGGTGAAAAATCTGAAATAATCTTACCTTAATCTGACTTGTACTCATTTTCCTTTCCCACACTGTTTTCCAGCAAGTTTGGGGTACCAATGCAGGACATTTGTAGAGTGAGTTCCTAGACTAGATATTAAATTTTTACATGTTGCTGTAACTCTCAAGAGATAATAAAGTTTCTTGTTTTTGCCCCCCTCCCCATCTCTTCCTTGTGAAGTTGAAAGCAAAGGAACCTAAGTTCTTTCCTTCAGTTTTAACTTCTCTTCCCAGGTAACTCTCCAAATTCAGATAACGGTGTCATTTTAGAATTTTTATTCACTCTTCTAAATGTCATGGTGTGGTGCCCTCTTTTGACAGTTGGGTAGTTTCACCATGGCATGATAAGTCTTATGGAGGCTGGATGAGTGTCTCCTGTGGGGTAACATGAAGGGATGGTAGTAAGGACTCAGGATGGGAGTTTGGAGGAGGGAGTGGGAGGTTGAACTACTCTGTATGATAAAAATCTCTTCCCTTTTAGGGCTTTGTAATGAATTTGCAAGAATGTTTTTTCCCAGTTTAAGGAAAGGACTATCATGTTCCTAGAGTATCCTAATTCTTGAAAACTTGTAGGAAGAAAACGCAGGATGTAGCGTATATAAAAGTGTTTTGAAAACTTAGAAATGATCCATAAAAATAAGGTATTACTGTTTTTAAAATTGCTTTAGGGATAGAGTTTTCCTCATATTTTCCTCATACATTTAATGAATTTGTTTTATTCTTATTAATGTTAGCTGAGATAATCAATAGTCTTTACTATCTTGTTGAACTCCAAATCTTGTTGCAATTTTCAACTTACAAATCTGTTTCCTCTCTGCTTGTCATGTGGAGAGGGTGGAGAGAAGAAAGAGAAGGCAGAATGAAGGCAAAATGGAACCATGGATTTTCCTGAACTGTTCTTGACTATGACCATTTAAATTCTAGCTGGTGAGAAATCCTGTTCAGCATTTGAAAGGCACTGAAGATGGCAGATTGTCTTATGGGGCTGAGAACTTGAGCATCTGTTTAGCAGATGACATGAAAACTTCTCCAGCTTCTAACCGCTAACACAAGTACAGGTGGAGTCACTCCAAGTGTTGAGAAACTCACAAGACATAGGTCAATATCTCAATCAGCCTCCACTTTTGAGGAAATAATATGTTTTATGTCAGAATAAGGAAATCTGTAAATGGAATTTGGTCTTCCTCAGTGCTTTTGAACAAACGGATGAGGAGTGAAAGTGAACTGCTTCCTAAGGCATAGGTCTGATAATGTCATTTCCCTACTCTGAAAACGTTTGTGGCTCCCTATTACCTAAAGGATGAAATGAAGAAATCTCAGCCTGACACTTAGGGCTCTCTCCTCTGGATCCAATTTATATTTCCTGTTATTTTATATATTACGTACCCAAACTGTGCTATTAGCTGGTGTAGGAACTTGGGCTATCCATAGCCTATCTGCTTTCATGAAAACTTTCCCTTATGCCTTTAATACATTCCCTCCTTATCCCTGCTTTTCATAATCCTTCACTGTCCAAAGGTTTAGCACAATTGACACCTTGTGGCGAAGCTTTCCCTAATCCCCCTGGCTGGAAAGCCTTCTCAACCCTCCTTCAAGTGGTCCCCAAAACACTCTGCACGTCTCCTTTTTGCTTATCTCCTGTAGGTAAATGCCATTTCCTCCTTCTCCCCAAAAGAATGTAAGGTTCTTGAGGGCAAGAATTGGCCTTTTTATTCTCTTAAAGAACCTTCAAGGAGAACCAGTAATAAAAAATGGCATGTAGATATAGTAGATGTGGGTGCTAAGGGTGCAGATTGTGTTAACAGTTGGATTTGATAAACTTTTTCTGTTAAAAGAAAGGATTTTATGTGTGTGAGGCTCTGCATCTAAAAAAGATTGGGGTGTAAAAAAAGCCCAGTATCCCTCAGTGAAACTTTTGAAAAAATGAATTGAATTAATGCACCATTATTAAAATTTTCTATTCTCAAACCAAACCAGTTAAACTAATTGTTCGATAATTGAGTGCATCTCAGATATGCTGTCTGTTTCATTTGGAAGAAAGAATCATTGCTATAAAGCAAAGAAATACAAAAATTGCCATTAGGCAGCTTATTGATGAGATATACTATAATAATAATGTTGTCCTCTTTATATTCAGACATAGTTACAATCCTACTGGCAATGCAACCTTTATTGTGATTTTTCCTATGATATTGATAGATTTGTGTTTGTATTTTCTTGATGTCCTTTGCAATCACAATACTGGCTTGTGAACCAGCTGGCTAGAGATAGTGGGATCACCTGTGGCCCCACAGCAGACATCAGAGGCCGCTGGCCCACGGTCAGACCTGGACCTGGGAGTCATCATCAAGACTTCCTTCTGTTTCCAAAGTTAATGAACAAGCAGAGAGGTTTTATTCCACACTTCTTCCAGAAAGGTTCATTTGTAGATTTACACATGCACACACATATATGCGCACACACATATGCACACGCACATGCACACACACGCATGTGCACACACACACATATTACATTCATCCAAACTGAAAGAAGCTGTTCATGCTTTAAAAAGAAAGAATGCTCCAGTTGTTCTCTACTATGGAAAATGTTTCAGAATCTGCAATTCGGTCATGAGATTGGGGTGATGCTTCTGAAGGGTAGGATGCATTTTTAAAGGATTTAAAATTTTAATTTCTTACTCATTTCCTTTCAAATTTAATGAACATCTAGACGGCTGTTCTCTTTTCCCCAAAGATGAATCATGGCAAACTAAGCAAGTGCTTAAAGCTGGTAGGTCCCTTCTGATGCCAAGCTTTATTTCTAGGAGTTGTTAATGCCCCCATTTGGCTATGCTCTATACATGGTCACCCCATTCTTCAGCACTTAAAGAATCCATAATTGTTTCTCTCTCCTAATGCAGATTTCACCTCTACTGAGTTTTGGTACAAAAACAAAAATCTCATTGCCACATTGCCAGTCCTTTGGGGATGAGCCCTAGGAATTTAGCTTGGCTACACTTCAGTGACAGTCATAACATCTATTGCTAGACCCACACTCAAGCAAGACTCACCAAAGCTTGTCCCCTACTGGCAGAGCCTTCCTAACCCCAAGGTTATTTCCACACCATAATGAGGACATTAAGACTGGGTGGCAACCCTTTATTATCATGAGACTTGGCAGATATAAATCATGTTTTGTGCATCAGGAATCACGAGTTTATTGATAAACACCAGTTAACCAATCAGTTAAGTACCTGAGACCTTCATTAAGTATCTAATGACAAAAAATAGGATTAGATAAATTGTTGTCTTTTGATTCACTTATTAGAAAATGGGGTAGCATGTATACACACAGGGAAGCTTTCTTTGGATTTATAGATGACCCAAAGAATTCAATCTACCTTCTTATATTTCTATGACAAGAGGCAGGTTTTCCTGCCTCATACTGACCTTGGAGTATATACGGCTTAAAGTTGGTCAAATTGGAATGAGAGAATTAGGTTTATCTCTTAAGTGACACTTCTAAAATACTGTAACTTAATAGGCATTCAGTAACTCAGGTGAAAAGGTTGTGTAGAAACAATTATTTCCGATTCCCTGGAATTGTCTATTCTTTTAGACACCATCTTTAAGGGAGTTATATCTAATAGATAAATATTGTATTTGCTAAACCGAGCCTATAAGACATAGAATTCAATTTTTTATACCAGCATCAAGTGGACCAAAAAGAGTCAAACAGTTCTGTGTGTGTGTGTGTGTGTGTGTGTGTGTGTGTGTGTGTGGGCGCACATGCATATGAGCATGTTTAATGGGGCTTTCAGTCATCAGTGTTTTATGTTGACATAATTTAAAACCATGGCAAGAGTTCTCCAGGGAATACCTAAACATTCAAAATATGAATCTGACTGCTTTCCTTAAATGAAATTTTAACAAAATTTGTTTAAGAGCCTTTAAGCAAAAAAATAGTCTGTAAGACCTGAGTATAAGAAACGTGACTAAAACCTAATTTGAGGTCTTTCTTTATAGTTTACAAAATTTTAGTGGATTAACCAAATAGGTATTCTAAGTATAAATGATCATGTTTTGAGGCCCCAAATTCTGTTGCTATATTGGGTCTGTGCCTTCACATAATTTCTCTTCACAGGGTTTTTGTGAAGAGGTATTCTGAAAACTGTAAGGCACTATGTGAATGTGAGCTCCAGTGATACCACAAGACATAACTCACTGTCCTCTGCAGAATGCAGTGTATTCAGGGGCTGGTCAGTCATTTATTTTTCCAAGACCAGTTTCTACCCACATTCTTGGACTCATTGGGACGATGACAGCCTGTCCTGTATAAAGGGAAGCCAAATTCTGGAAGTCCAAACAACCCCAGGAAACACCAGGACCTTCATGATAAGATTGGTTCAAATTTATTTTTCAGAAGAGTTTAGAACCCTGTGCAGTTCTGGAATATTATAGGATCAACAAATTTGCTATTGAATATTTGGATTCAGGTCTTCAGTTCTAATTACTATCTGAACTTAAAAATTCAGAGCTGGAAGGAACCTTGGAGATCACCCAGTCTGTTAGATTAGGAAATGGAAATGATATGCTCAAGGTCACACAAGTACCTTCCAACTTTTAGAATTGTAAGGGTTCTCAGATGTCATCTAGTTCAGTCCCTCTTCCCTCTTTTAGTTGAAGAAACTGAGGGAGAGAGAGGCAAAAAATCACTTTGCCTTAGGTAATATAGAATTAAGTGACTGAGTCTGGGATTGCACCTATGTTTCTGATTCCAGACAGTATTCTTTTCCATTTACCATGTAATAGATTCAGGAATTGAACTGGTACTCTTTAATTTCAAATCCAGCATTCTGTCTGTCATACTTTGCTTTCCTCCCCATTTTGTTCTCTCTGTTAGCATTGCCAGGTTAATTTTTAACAGTTTCTAGGTTTTTTTGAGGATAAATCCAGTATTCAGACCCAACAAGTTGGGGCCATTGTTGCATTATAAACCTGTTGTTTATTTTTCGGGAGATAGAAAAATACTCTTTCTTATCTAACAGGAACAAGCAGTGTAAGTCTGGGCTCCCCATCTCTAAGTTTGGAGAGTAATCATAGACTCTAACCAAGCCACAATGGAAGAAGAGGGCCCTTGTCATTGGAAGAGGGAGCCAAGGAAGGAATCTTCTTTGCTTGTTTATTTCCTAGATACATACAGATACCAAATTGTGAGAATGATGAACTCCATCAGGCAGTACATGAGTCTTTGCATTTGTTAGGTTTGCATTTTATCCTATTAGATGCCATAAATATGGATTAAGCAATGATATGTGTCTATGATTTCGCTATCATCATCTTCAT
Source organism: Potorous gilbertii (assembly GCA_028658325.1). Classification (NCBI taxonomy): domain Eukaryota; kingdom Metazoa; phylum Chordata; class Mammalia; order Diprotodontia; family Potoroidae; genus Potorous; species Potorous gilbertii. The sequence continues at coordinate 501,977,676 of CM053771.1, read as the reverse complement.
TAGTCCAAAATGTCGTAGAAAGTAAATCTTTGTTTCATGGAACCAACACTATGAGCCAGGATTGATTCTAACATAAAAAATGACTTTTATGCGTCTTCTTGTTTTTATTCATCACAATGTGAAGGAGATTTCTGAGTGAGATTTTTTTATCCTTGGGATCCTCATTTTTGTCTTAGGTAGCAATAGGTAAGTTTCCGTGGTTCCTTTGAATGTCTGTTTAAGAATTTGTGCTCCCTGGAGGCCACTCCAGGTGGTATCTACACCATGCCAAAACCACCAGTCAGATGGAGGAGAAAAAAATGAAGACTAAACAACCTATTGATAGATTTTTTAAAAAAAATTTCAGTTGGTTTCATTAGTATTCTTTAGACACAAACATAGCCTTTCACTGTCTTAAATTCCATCTTATGCCTGTGTCACTCAAAATAGGGAATTTGATTTTAAATTGTGAGGTTAGCAAGTAGCCATAGAAGTCTGCATGAGTAAACTGCCTTATAAATACTTCCAATCTTGCAATTTTATTTATATTGACATTATTATAAAATAAAAAATGAAATGTCACTTCCCCTATCAATAAGGACCTGTGAATTATTTCATAGGTCTAGAGTGAAGTAACATCTTCTACCAGTGAACGTGGAGGCCTTATCTGCTACTTGCAGTCTTGGAGAGTCTCCTTGAACACTGAGAGTTATTTTTGGAAAAGACTTGAATATTAGTCTCCCTTTGGCATTAAGGCCAACTCTATCTGCTGTGCCATTGTTAGCCACTTCATGTCTTTTTATGTGGCTTTTCTATCCTGCTATGATTTCATCCCACCTTATCTACTCAGGCAAACCTCTCCTCCTACTATCCAATGAGAAACCTCAGCTTTAATTAGACCATTCTCATAACCTGGATAGATAGAGAAATGATAGATAGATGATAAATGATAAATAGATGTATATCTTATATCTTATATGTTTATATTGATGCTCCTTTATGAAATATTCTTTCCCTTCATTTCCAAATCTCCAAATTCTATCCTCCCTTTCTTTGAGATATTCTCCTCATACATCTTCTATCCTTAAACCCCCACCCTCCAAGGAATCCAGCATAGTGAAATATATCTAAGTAATGGATCCTCAGCTAAAATTACTCTTTTTTCCGTGAGACCACTAACCATTCTACCTCCTTTGATCTCCTCTTTTGTACTTCTGTAACATTTACTGCTTGTGTCATTCACTTGTACATGAGATAGTCTCCTGTCTGACCCTGTTCCTGTTTCATTTGAAATCAAGTGTGTATCAGAGACTCACAGAATTTCGGAGCTGGCAATCACTTCAGTGTCAATTTCATCCACTTGATGCCTTGGGAAAAATCCCCCTTATACCATCCCCAATCAATGGTCATCCAGTCTTCACTTGGAGACCTTTGATATAGAGAAACACAAAGCCTTTTGACCCTTTGGAGATCTAATTATATCTACAACTTGTCAAGTGGGTGATGAGTTGTGCAGTAATTAATTAATTTAGTTATTTATTAATTTAATTAATTTAAAATTAAATTAATTAATTTAGTTATTAGTAATTAATTTAGTTATTTAGTGATGACGTTGCGGTTCATGATGTGTTATGGTGGAACGGTCTCAAAGAATTCAGAGTCAGACCACCTCTAATCCAAGTATAGGCATTTATTGAGATTTATTGAGATTGATGCCTTTCATGAAGTAGGCTAAGTTCCAAGAGGAAACAGCAACTTCAGAGAAAGCAAGATGGATTTTTATAGGGTAAAGATGCAGTTACGTAACAGAAATTTACATAGAATATAAGAATATGATTGATATTTTTTTAATATCAGGTAAGAGGAGTTAAGGGATTAGGTAATGGAGGAGGGGTCCCATCTGTGGTTTGGTGGTTAAACATTTTGGCCATGCTGCCCTTCAGTTGGCTAGCTATTGTGTTCCCGTCTGGTCAAGATAGATAGTTAGGTATTATGGTCCTGTCATGGGCTAGATGGATGATGTGATTGTGATTGACTATAAGAACACACCTGTTTCTATGGGAATGGGTCTGGGGGTCATGGCTGGGTAGAGACAGTGGCTAGGTTCCCACACCTGCTGTTTCTGTGAGAACTATGAGTTTCTGGGACACACATGTTCTTCTAGTGAGCAATGAGGCATATACAAAGAAGTTAGGACATTGTGGGGTAGAGGGATGAGTGCTAGGCAGGAACAGTGGGCTATAATGAAAGTAGATTACTGGGGCTGGGGGCAGCCCTGTTAGGAGTCCATCAGTAAGGGACAGCTGAGCTTTTTCCTTCTATTTTGCCATTTAGGTCGTGATAGCTCTAATTGTTAGGAAGTGTCTTCATATATCAAGGTGAAAATAACCTCTTTGTAACTTTCCATTGCAAAGGGTGAGCCTGTTGTGCCTTATTCTACCTGTTCATTGTCAACTTTGAAATTCTTTGATTCTCTGATACATACCTGATTTCAATTGAATTCAGCAAGTTTAATTTGTCTTTCACATGCCAGCCCTTCATGTTCTTGACGATAGCTAATGTTTTGCCCTTAGGTCTCTCTTCAACTTAGGTATTCCCAGTTCCTTCAACTAATCATCATTATTTGACTAAGCTCAATAGACATTTATTAAGTGCTGTCTGTGGGCAAGGAATTGGGTACATTAAGATCAAATAAATTAGCATATCTCTGCCATTATGGAGTTTCAAACAGTATTAAATTCCTAAAGGGCAGGGACAATTTTTTTTATTTTCATTTATTTATTTGGTGCTCCCTTCAGTATCTAGCGTAGTACCACACATGTGGTAGGTGTTCATCATGTCTTAGGTGAATCGATTTTTGTAAAGAACGTAGATGGTAATGCAGTGCAGGTGTGCCCTATTTTAAGCAATCTTACCATTCATCAGCAAGTATTTATCAAGTGTTTATTATGTGAAAAATAGAAAAATCTGAAACATCAAACTCACAAGTTGGCTGATTCATGTTGTAAACCATTCTTCACTTTGCTGAAGTTTACATCAGCACGGTTCCTTTAAAAGGAGCTTTCCATATTGTGCTTAAGTATAGTTTAATTAAGTATTGGATGTAGAATTCAAAGCTAAAAATAGTAGGCACTCCTGATCATTCAAGCTGAGATAAAATACCGAAAGCAATTAGAAAATATAGATCTATCTAATCCTTGCTTTCACAGACCCACTGAAAGGGAGATGAATCTCTTTTCCCTTTCCAATGTGAGAGGACGGAAATAATGGGCAGTTCTTGCTTATGCTGTCTGTCTAGGGCCCAGAAATATGTCAAATGAATTATTCCCTTGCCTTTTAGCATTAGGTAGGGGGTTTGCATTTATATCTGTTATGGTAGTAGCTAGTTAAAAAGCAGTTATCAGGGGACTAATAGCCCCTCAGTATTCCCTGGGTATGTCTGGTTCACTGAGTCTTAATGTCCTGCAGCCAAATTTATCCTAAGCTCGTCTACGTAATTAAGCTGTTTTATTTCAGACACCATTCTTAGGTTCCATAATCTGTTAGAACTGGAAGAAGGCCAGGAATCAATACTACTTTCTATAAAAATTGAAAGGAAATTATCAAGGGCGTGAAGCAGGATATCCTCCACTTCTGGTTAGTCAATCAATTTTGGTTTATGGTGAGTGCAGCCAACCCAATTAGAGAGTGATATAACTTCAAATGGGCTTGTGTAAAAATTAAATACCTCCACCTGCAATACAATAAAGTTAAAAAAAATGATAGACTCTCTAAATCTTATCAGTGCAATGACCATGACTTTACAGTGCTGCTGCTGAAGCATGTCTCTTGCCTCTCAGCAGAGGTGATAGACTAGAGGTATTGAATGAGTCATGTTTTTTTCAGATGTGACCAAAATGCTGATTTGTTTTGCTTGACTCTAATAATTTGTTACAAGGGAGTGTTCTATTAAGGAGATGAGACATGGGTGAGTCAGTGGGAAATTCAATGATTAAAAAAAAAGAGGAATGAAACATTAAAATGTTTAAATTAAGAAAAAAGGAAAATGGTAGATAGCAGACGTAAAGCTAATGATGCATTTAATAAGATGTTACCAATGGAGTATAATTCAAATTCTTCTGCTTAACATTTCAGGCAGTCCTCAATCTGGCACTGATCTCCTTTTCTAGCCTTAAGTCCTGTTGTTTCCAGGCATGTATTCTGCTGTCTCACCAAAATGGAGACATGTTCTCCAATTCCCTTGCTTCCATATTTTGTACACTCACATTTCCATACCTTTCCTTGGTCCAGTCCCTAAGCCTGGAATGCCCTCCCTCTCTTCACTTAATGAACTTTTTGCCCATTCTTAACGCCAACATCATTCTTTCTGTGAAACCTTTTCTGATTTCCCTAGTTGGTAACACATTGCATGTAACACATTGCTACTTCCCTAATGTGCTTAGCATGTAATATTGTATATTGCAGCCATTTGTGTTGGCTTCTTATCCACTTTATTAGCTTGTAACTGCTTCAGAGGGAAAAAATGCTATCTTCTCTTATCTCTTAACTCTGCATTTTTCCCAGTGCCCAGCACAGTTCTAAGAACACAAAGAGGCTTAATTAATGTTTATGGTCTTGCACCATGTATTTTATAGCTTAACAATCCATAATCATTCAGAATATCATCATTATGGAAGGACATACATAGAACTTCAATTTACTCAAAAAAAAAAAACCAAACCAAAAAAACAACAAAACCCAAAGACTACCTCTAAGCTATCACATATTAATTTGCATTTGAATGTAGAGAGCTGTTCAAATGATATGGGTGGTCATTTCATTATTAGGCTGCTGCTAGATATATATTTATCCCTCTTGAATGGTATGAAAAAAGCATGCAAGCATGGAAAGAATGCTCACAGCAAGCTCTATGGTGAACTTAATCTAACCATAAATTAGATCACCATTAATAGATTCCCATTTATAGATTGGTAATTACCAATCATAGATTGCATTTATATATAGTTTTTGCGAATTATCTGTATAGGGGCAATTGCTGACATGATTCAGGGTCTCTAAATTGTGACTGGCAAGCCTAGGTAAGCTGTGCGTGATAGAGGCAGTGGGTTGAATTTAGGTCTTGGAGTCAGGAATACTTGAGTTTGAATCCTGCCTTAGAAACTTACTAGCTGTATGACCCTGAGCAAGTCTCTAAGACTGTTACTTTCAGCAAAATGGGTATAAAGTAACTCCTCTCTCCCACGGGTGTAAGAATCCAGTGAGTAGACATATATGAAGTGTTTTATAAACCTTAAAGTTCCATATAAACGCTAGCTGCTATTATAGTATTATTAATATTAAGGTTGTTGCCTTTGTGACCAACCCCATTTGGAATAAGTTGGTTGATTCATATTACAAATCACTGTTCACTTTGCCAAAGTTTATATCATGAGGGTTCCTTTAAATAGAGCCTTCCCTCCAAAGCTGACAAATAAATATTTATTCCTAAAACTCAGAGAAGACCAAGTCATATAATCTTACTTAAAAATCTTCAGTAGCTCTCCATTGCTACTATCTTAAAATACAGATTGGTTAGCCTGGCATTTAAGGTCTCCACAACCTGCTTCCCATCCACTTTTCCAGGTTTATCTCCTATTATCCTCCCCTTCACATACTCTGAGTTCTAATAAAATTAGCCTGTTCTCCAGTATTCCTTTTGCACCAGTGGTCTGTCGGAAATATATTCCCTCCTTATCTCTACCTTGTAGAAACCTTAGCTTCCTTTAAAGTCATGCACTACTACCTCTGCAAGTCCTTCCTGTAGTTAGTACTCTCTCACTCTTTAAATGAGTTTATATTTCTTTAGAAGTAATTTGTATTTATTTATCTGCTTATATGTTGTATCTCCCCAGTGGAGTGTAAGCTCCCGGAAATCAGGCACGGGTTTGGTTTTGGTCACTTTATCCCCAGTGCCTAACATAGATCCTTACAGGTAATAGGTGTTTAATAAATGTTTGTTAATTTGAACTGAATTGAATTCAGAAGTGTGTTGTTAGGATGTAGCTGACTGTGATTTTCAGCCTCCACCTGGTGGGTATCCAGAGTCTTGACTCCTTTTTTCCTTTGATTTGCTGAGTTGTGGGTATCATTTCTGTTCATAAAACTATCCAAAGTTTCTAACTCAGAGAGGAAGTATAGTCAGTTAAACCGGGCATCTGCCTCTATTTTGAGACGTGACTCAGGCCAAAAATCAACTCTGAGCCTATCAGCAACTTACAGTTGCCCCATGAGGAATGCCATGCTTTGGAGACACTAAAGAACCCAAGTAAAGACTAATACAATGTATGTTTGTATCTGTCGAAAGACTCAAAGTATTGGATTTGAGGTGAAAAGCGATGTTCTTTGAAAGATGGCCCAGGGCTCTAGAGTAATCCATTTTTCCCTTTCTGGGAGAAGCCTACAGAGCATAAAGTTTCAAGAAGGCTGCTAAACCAGGCTGTTAAAACAGGATGGCCCCATTGGCCAAAGGCATTTCAAAAACCTGCCATTAAGCTACAGATACATTGGTAATCTATCTCTGAAAGTGCTCCCTTTTGATTGGTTGCTAAGACATGATAGATCTTTAGCCAAGGTAGGTGAACTCACATTTTGATTCATCAAGATGATAACTGTCTTTGTCGTTGCGTCCCTTTAGTAAATATGGTGGGTTTGACCTGAGCTACATCCTTGTTCACTGATGTTTCTCACTAAATAGGATTGCTTTGTTACAGTAATAAGTTCCATACTTTGTTAAGCTTTGCCAAACAAATAACAAACTCTGATAGGATTTGTTGGTCTTTTATGGCCCTATCTCAATAGATGTTACAACTTAGAAAAACTCATAGAATTGTAGGGCTAGAAGAAACCTTAGAGCTCAGCTAGGATTAGAAAATATAGACAGAAGAAAGGAAACCAAGAGATCATACAGACTAGCTCTTTTCTTTCCATATTCATCTTTCGTTGCCAAAGAAGACCATGCCATCAGAGAAATGACATGATTTTATTTTGAGTGAGGGAGAGCTGTGCAAGATCATAGGCCTCACTTCTCTTTTGGATACATCTGAATCCAGTGACCAGATATTCATTCATCAGGATGACTGGAGATGACCCAGGATGCAATAGTCCAAGGAACTCATTTAGGGTAAGGGGAGGCCCATTCAATGAATAGACCTCTTTAAGAAGTAGCCAAGGGATGGCCTCTTTAGTGACGCATAGAAAAAAAACAACATGAGGTTGGGAGGGAAACAGCAACAGTTACTATTGATAATCACTCTTAAATTAGGAGGGAAACTGAGGTACAAAGATATTAGATGGCTTTTCTTAAAATCATTTTTAAATTATTAAGCATTTAGTTTCACCCCCCCCATCTTAAACCACTACCCTGCCCCCAATTCAAGGAAGAAAAGAAGTGCTCTTTATAAATATACATCATTAAACAAAACAAATTCTCTTGTGGCCATGCCCAAAAATGTGTATTTCATTCTACATATTCAGTGCAACATCTGTCCATCAGAGATTTACGGGCTAGATTTCTTTCTTAAGGACCATGCCTTAAACCCAAATCACTCAGACTTTTAATTGATTGGCTGGTAACTGGTCCCAACCCAATCCTGACCTGTTCATTGTTTGTGCCCTGATGGCTCAGAGTGAATGCCAATTGCAACTCTTTCTGTTTTGGCCAGAAACCCTGAGGTTCAGTAACTCTTTGGACTTGATTCAAAACTGATTTCCAGAATGACTGTACTATAACAATGTACAGCTATTGACTATAGGACAGTCCATCAATGTGTCTGCTTTCCCACAACCTCTCTAACAGCTGTCATTTTCCTTCTTTTGTTTAACTCTGTCAGTCTGATGGATATGAGGTAGAAGCTCAGCTTTGTTTTAATTGGCATTTCTCATTATTGTTAATGATTTGTAGCATTTTTTGCACCCTGTTTTCACTAATGCCAAATCATTTGGATGACTTGTTTTGTAGTGTGGTTTGAGATCTCATTTTGCTAGACCCCTTACCTTTTCCCTTTCTTCATCTTTGAGATTCTTGACTTTTTTGTACCTCTAGAAGAACTTCATGATTTTTTTTCAAATTCTTTAGTAGTTTGATTGATATGACACGGAATAAATAAATTAAGTTATATTGTCATTTTTATTATATTGGCTCAGTCAACCCATAAGTAACTAGCTTAAGCAACTTTTCAAATGACTTAGAGGAAATAATGGCTGGGATTAGATCCAGGTCTCCAGACCTTAGATCTAAAACTCTTTGCACTTTACTGTACTGCCTTCTTATTCACTCAGATTATTGTAAATATAAACAAATGATATTCAGGAAAGTGAAGTGACTAGCTCAAGGTCTCACAGTTCTTTTCTGGCACAATCAGAATTAGAACCCAGTTCCTTCTCCAGTACTTTTATTCTTTGACTAGCTGGTACAACGGCAATCCCTTCATCCAAAGGCAAGTGTGAATCTTGTCTGATTTAGCCAATATTATTGTGCTGATTTTCATTATTTAATTATATCCCAAGATGGCCCCCTTTGCCTATCAAGATATATTTGGATTCTAAGCAGAGGATAGGGCCTGTTTATCCATGGCCCGAACTGACTGTCCTATTTCAACATGAACAAATAAATCAATATTTCTTTAGCATCCATTAGTTGTTAAGTAGCAAAAGGTACAGTTTCATTGTTTGACCAGCCTTTGGTCTCCATTGGTATCCACACAGTGTCAAGATAACTCAAGCAAAGACACGGAATGTGTTTGGTAGACCCCTTATGGCACACTTACAGGAAGCCATGAATTGGAATAATTTAGGATGGGCTGGTATGGATGATGGGTTATGTTCTGGTGCAACTGTTGGAAGGAATGAAGAACATTCACGTGATGAAATCCCAGAGCCCAATTCCAATGGAATATTAGCAGTGAAAGGCATGGCCTTTGCCTGTGGGAGTTTACAGTGTAACTGGGGAAATAAGACTAGTGAAAAATGAAGCAATATTATAATGGGGACATTTAAATACTAGTTGAAGATAGCACAAGGCTGCAGAAGATTAGTTTCCAATGTATCATATGGATAATCATTGCTATCAAAACTCAGTTATTAAGATGTGACTTATTTATTTAGTTTTAAAAATACCATTGTCACTTTTGTTTGCTATTGAAATACTTGACTATTAAAAATCTATTTCTAGGTTTCCAGCCTTTCTACTGAAATAAGTTTAAATAAATTGTTTGTATTATCATCTGTCTTGAATCAAAACATATCCTGTTATCATTAGGGGTAAGGATCTGATCTGTAATGTCAATTGTATGGGATGAAGAAACTCCTCCTACCAGTACAGGTTAGTACCTTCTTTGTAACTTCCAGTCCTGGTGAGTCGTCTAGAGCATTGAGAGGTGGTAACTTGACCACGGTCATATGGTATGTGTTAGAGACAGTAAGGGAGCCTGGGTCTTCCTGCTTGGAGGCTGGCTTTCTATCCACTATACAATGCCACACCTCCATTGTGGAGATGTTACTCATTCTAATCCTGTTTAAAGAAAACATTTTTTGGAAAGGGACCTAAGATGCAGAATTAAAACAGGTAAATTAATCACTGTTTCCCTACAATAATGTGAACTGGTGCCATCCTGAGGTAATAGTGCAAACAGGGGCTAGCAAATTATTTTTAAAAGAAGGAGCTGGAGATTTTGGCAGAAGATTCAAAATGATTGAGGAACATCATAGGAAAGTAAGTAACTAGGAGATCATCATGAGAAAGAGATCAGTCACGGGGACATCAAGATAAACGACCATGAAAGTTGAAAGATTGAACAAATAACAAAATGGCAGCCCATTTGCTTGCCTTAGTGGCCCACTGGATTGGACAAGATCTAAAAGTAGGAATGGGACACAGGGACAACGATACACTGTTTGAGGCAGGTTTCCTTGGCCGGAGTAGACTGCAAAGGCACTGAATAGGCTCTCTGCATTGAATATTTTCCCAAGTGTTTGATAGATAATGTTTATTCTCCCCAGCCTATCACTTGGGGAGACATAGCATGTAAATAAAGAGCTCCAGTGCTCATCCTCCATCTAATCCCACTTGCTTTCCCTCATTCCCCAGATGTCTGTCAAGGATCAAGGCATATTTGGCTTTAGACCAAGGGAGTGGTGGGGTCTCATGTGAATCCAATCTGGTTTCCAGAGAGCCCTTATTAAAAGCTCCAACTGAAGTGGTTCCAGCCTCTCCCAGCATTCTCTTCCACCCCCACCATTGGCCCTGCTTGGGGGTGAGCTCTTGGTAGACAGCCTTACAAATGACCCCACTGTGCAGAATATAAAGTACCCCATTGGTCATGGCTGCTGGGCAAAGTGCTTGACAGATACTAGGGTTTATTCAGAAGTGTCTTAGTCACCACATTTGCTGAAAAGTCTTTTAAAAATTATGATCTGCTGAGGAGAACACAGTGAGTTTGTACAGGGAACTTTGACAGGGGGCTGTACGCCTGCCAAGTGCTAATGTTGCTATTAGATCCTGTGGCTTGCCAGGGCCCAGGTAAACTGAGTGCGTCTCTGACTTGTAGCACTGGACGGCTAAATCACAGGATTCAGCATGGTCCAGAGATTGCTTACTCCTTACCATTCATCATCTCCTGATGCAATCTGGTTTGCTTGAACTTTCCCAGGCTTCAACCAGGTGGAAACTCAAAGGTGTCAGAGTTCTTATTTCGGTTCTTGGGCATGGAAACAAAGCCATTTGGAAGGAGGAGGGGAGGAAATCTGGAGTATGTGTCTTAATATTAAGCTGTTGGCTGTTCCAGAAAGGGTGACACAGTGATGATGAGTCATTGACAAGGATTTGTTTATCTAGGGTGAGCTATTTTTACATCTGAGAAGCAGTCTTCCATAAGGAAGGATGTTGCTGTTGATGTGTGGCCCATCTTTACTTCTCCCCTATCTTTTCCAATTGCTTTTTTCTCTGGATTGGGTCTAATGTGAGTCAGACAGACAACCTGACTTTAATTTTAAACAGTTGCTTATATGTGTCTCATAATAGCCTAACTTTGTGAGTTAGTGAAACTATAAGGGTTCATGAAATGTTGAAACATTGTGAGTCAATGTTTGCCTTAAATGCTAGGTCTCCAGGAATGGCCTGGTCCTCAGAAGGATTACGTTATTTATCCAAGGTCACCAGCTAGTAAGTGTCGGAAAAGAAGTACAATCTGAACCCATGTCTTCATGACTCCAGGCCCAGACGTGCATTGTCTACTGCATTTTCCTTCCTCATATGACAATAATGGGAAATGAATATATGCTTACAAAGGAAGAAAGACAGTACCTTTTGTAATCTGGGTATATTTACTCTCGGGGGAAGATGTCTCTCATTATAACCTCATCCAACTGTTTTCATTTTTGCCATTATATCTACTATGTGTCTGGCACGTAGCAGGTTCTTGTTAAATGTTTGACGTAGCTCTTTATCACTTAAAAGGTCAAATATAAAATCATCTTATAAAATTCCCTTTGGAACCTAAGTCCTTCCTGTTTCCAGTTTCCTTACAGCCTACGCTCCTGTCTTCTCCTCCCCACTCTCCTTGTAGGGACATGGGACTCCTGCTTCTTTATCACACAGGACCCTCCATCTCCAGATTCCAAGCATTTTCCCTGACTGTC
>CM053771.1:501890909-501955682 GCA_028658325.1 Potorous gilbertii | reverse complement strand
GTAATGGAGCTGGGGTGGAGCTCCAGCCCACTCTGGGAGTCTCTGGCTGAGCTACCTCTGCCTTTGGCCAAGCTGCCTCAGCCTCTGCCGCAGAGGCCGCTTCCCAGGGGGTCTGAGTCCCAGAGATCCCCCGCTCCCCTCTCAGCCTGTCTCTCTCACTGACCTGTGCGTCTGTGGGTGGAGGGACCTTCTCGGCTGCCCGGAGATTCAGGTCCCTGATGCCTGCTGGGCTCTGCTCACTCCTCTCAGCGCCGCGTGGCCGGGCAGAGCTCTGCGGCCGGGGCCGGGGGAGGGGAGGACTCCGCTCTCGTCTGGGGTACCTTTGTGGTCGGTTTTTCAGGGCTCTCTGCAACGGAAATCTCCTTCACTGTGTTTCTGCGCGGCTTCCACTGTTCCAGGATTTGTCAGGAGTTCTTTTTACAGAAAATCTATGGGCTGTGGGTTCAGACCTAGCATAGGTGAGTCTTTCTACTCCGCCATCTTGGCTCCACCCCCCCATCTTGGCTCCACCCCCCGCATCTTGGCTCCACCCCCCGAGTCTTCTTGACTTTAGGTATAGTACTCTGCATGGTGGTGCTACCTAGTGTCCCATACCAGTGCACTCTACAACTCTGTAAAATTATAAATTATAGAAGAATTGCTAATCTATATGAATGGAAGGACTTTTCCATGCTAGGAATTTCCTATACAGATGAAATCACAGGTCTGGACCAAAAAATCCCCCCAAAAAAACAAAAAACCAGAGGGAGGTAAAATAATAATAGCTGATTATATTATATTAAGCATGTTATATAATATATGATATATATGTATATATACACACTTGTACATATATTGTATACATATGTTTATATATACATACAAATCTATATAACACTTTCTAGTTGTGTGAGCCTGGGCAAGTCACCTAACCTCAGTCTGGTTCAGTTTCCTTATCAATAAAATGAGAATTCTAAGAGCACCTACCTCCCACGAATGTTGTGAGGGTCAAATGAGATATAAAAAACCTTAGAAAGCTTAAATCACTCTATGAATATTAACTATTATTAAAGCTTGCAAAGTGATTTATGTACATTATTTAATGAGGGTCTTATAGTGTTCCTGTGAGGTTCATACTACAGTACTTTGTATCCACATTTTATAGAAAGAGTAAGTGACTTTCTTGTCATAACACAACTAGTTAGTATTTGAGGCAGGATTTGAACCCAATACTCCCCAATTTATTGGAGTTGAAAAACCGTACCCTTAGGATGAGATTTGTTAGCTCTTAGGCTAAATGCAGAGTGGACTAAAGGTCTTGTGTGAGTCACACATCTGGGTTTATATATAGACTCCTACTTCAGCTTCCTTCCTCCTGCCCCCTGTTCCTCCCTGCCCCCCCCCCCGAAAAAAATAGGAGCAGGCAGATTCAGGTACTATTGTGCTATTTAACCATCCATCAGATGTGTCTAATTGAGAGACTGGATCATGGTTTACTTTTCCCTTAGGACGTGGGCCTTTCCTGACCTAGGGAATTTTGTATCTTACACTGAGAATTCAGGGTCTCTTCCTCATGTGTGAAACTGAGATGCTCAATTTTTCAAACATTTTTGAAATTCCTGTGTGTGAGAGAGATCTTGAGAGGCAGGTAAGCAGACGACTGAACCTGGAGTGAGGAAGACGTGAGTGGGAGTCCCGTGGCTGACTGTTTGGCCATCAGCAAGTCACCTAACCCCTCAGAGGTTCTGAAAACCCCCCAGAGCTTGTCTGCTAAGTTATAAATAGATTTTATTGGGTCGTAGTGGAAGGAGTTCCCACCTGAATAAAATCACAGATCCTTGGCATCTTGATGTGAATGCAGGGCCCTGGGGCCCCTAGGAATGACTGAGAGAAGCCATTATCCAGAGATGAGGATCACTAGTTTTCCTCGGAGTTAACCACTGACCTTGGCCTTTTCCATAGCACTGTTCAGAAGAGGTGGCCATAAGCATCACTGGATGATTCTCCTCTGTGGGCTCCACTCCTATGAATGTGTTATATCTTCCCATTTGTATGGAAAGGTCTGCCTCACTTTTGTACTTTTATCCCCAGAAGTTACGGGAGTGTTTGGTATATAATGAGTTCTTAATAAATACTCTTTCCTTCCTTCCTTCCTTTTTTCTTTTCCTTCTCTCCCGCCTCCCCACCTCCCTTCCTCCATTTCTTCCCCCTTCCCTCTTTTCATCTGTCCCTCTCTTCTTTCTTTCTAACCCTAACTCTCTTCTCATCTGTCCCTCTCTCCCTTCTTTTGTTCTTTCATCTCTTCCCTCCTCCTTTCCTCCTTCCCTCCCTCTCTCTTCTCCTTCCTTCCTTCCTTCTCTCCCTCCCTTCCTTCCTCCCTCTTTCTCTCCATTCCTCCCTCCCTCTCTACTCTCCTTCCTTTCACCCTCCCTCCCTCCCTTCCTCCCTCCCTTCCTTCCTTCCTTCCTTCCTTCCTTCCTTCCTTCCTTCCTTCCTTCCTTTATATGAATAGCTTACAGATAAGTAAACTTGTTATTTTTACAAAGCAATTTCAGGGGGTGCAAGCATGACAAATGAATAAAAAAGCATGCATCAATTCATACAAACCTTGCAATTCTGAGAAGCATTTTTCCCAGTATTTTTTTTATCTGCATGACTGCACGTATTAAAATACTTGAAAAAAGGTAAAGGATGAATAATTTGAACACAGAATGAGAAAGAAGCTCTTCCCACTGTGTAGCATATAAACACTTGTATGCTGTATTATGGATGTTTCGGCAAGGCCATCTGTCTGAATTTTGTCATTTCCCATCTTTAAAAATAGAAAAGCCCAGTGTTCAGATGGGCCTGTTTGATTTGAGTTTGTGATAGGGCAGGAATTCCCTGAAGCAAGGAGCTAATAGTGGGCATGTTCCATTCTTTACTCATTTGCTCAGTCCCTTAGCTGATGCTGTATGCCCAGGACCTGTGCTTTTGGGGAGAGATGATGTGTCCTTGTATGTTGTCCCGACCAGAGGTATTTGTAGTTATAGTGATTCCTTCTGTTCTTCCTGAGCTGAGAAGTTCCTGTGCTTTGCAAAACCAAAGTAGAATCCTACCAGTATCCTTGGGAGTGGTCAGGTAATGATGGAAGATGCCTCACAGAAATCTTGCAATCTTTTGTGGGCCTGTTGCGGAAACACCTGTGTGCGTGCTTAGAACCAAGAGATCTCATGCTTCTGGCCTTTCCATTCAAGTGGGTGCCTGAGGCACCTCCTTCCCTTAATTTGGGCAGATGAAGACTCATGCAAGATGTTGCTATAGTGTAGAGGAAAACCTGGGCTCAAATCCCACTTGGGATACTTGTTACCCAGGTGTCCATGGGTGTAACATCACTATACCGCTCTGGGACTTGTCTGTAAAATACTAATAATAATTCCACTCAGCTCACAGGCTTGTTGTGAAGAATAACATTTATTTGTGAAGCTCTTTCAATTTTTTTTTATATTCTAATCATCAGGTTTCCTGATTACCAATTTTTTATGTAATTATTCTTTAGTGTTTGATGCTAGGCAGAATTTGAACAATTTGAACATTTACTTGGGCAGATACCAACTTCCTAGAGTCCCCAAATCCGGACCCAGACATATGCTAGCAGTATGACTCTGGGCAAGTCACTTCACCCTGTTTGCCTCAGCATCCTCATCTGTAAAATGAGTTGGAGAAGGAAATGGAAAGCAACACCAGTGTTTTTACCAAGAAAACCTTAAATGGGGCCACAAAGAGTCAGATATGACTGAAAAACGAATGAACACCAATAACAACTATAAAAATAATTTGTTCATCTTGTATACTCTCATTTCTCTAGTTTTTTTTAATGACACTTTTCTCACCTGGTTATTGTTTAATGAAGAAATGTACAATTTGTATGACTATCATTCAGTCATCTCTTAGACCTGAAGCTCTCTGTGACATCTCTAAATTGGGTAGACTCTTCTACCATTACAGCAAGTATTCCATTTTTTTTTTGATTATTGAAAGGAAAGGTATTGTGGTTCCTTCCACAGCATCAATAATATGGTTTTAACTCTTTACAAAAAAGATCTTCACATGCACATTATCCATGCATCTGTATTGATGCTAATAGGAAATGAAGGAAGTAATATATTATTTATAAAAATGTTTTATCTTTCAAAGATGTTTCTAATTGTAAGCAGGTCATTGAACTTTGTTGCAATTAAGTAGCTCACTAAAGGTTGAGGAATATAAAATATGGAAAGAAATGACTCATCATGAGTTCTCTTGCTTTAGTAGTTGCATACTTTTGACATCCATGTTATTTTTCATCTTTGACACACAAGTATCAGGTACATTTTTCCCAATTAGATTTTTTAAAGATCCCTTCTACAAGGAACCTGCTGCACTTCATAAGTTTAGCTTAGCTGCTAGAAGTTATAGTTTTCCTTGGCTTTCATTGTGTTGAGTTCATTGAAATGCAGGCAAATGTAGATTGTATGTTCCTGCTGGAAATGCTTTTATATCTGATCATCTCACTGGGTTCAAAAGGAAGACTCTTCACCACTGAGCTCAATTAGGTAATGTTTGTTTTTTTTTTTTCCTATCTTAGGGCTAAGTAGTTGCTAGTATGGTCCCACATTCCCAATTTCTGTTGGAAATCCATTTTCTTGCCTCCTTTTCAAATGCCATACATATCTCTTCTCTCCTTCTTGGCTAAATGTCTTGAGAAAATTATCTTCATTACATGCATCCAGTCCCTTTCCTCTAAACCATTTGCAGTTTGCTTTCTGACTTCATCAATTCAACTGAAACTGTCCCCTCCAAAGTTACTCAGGATGTTTTAATTTCTTATTTCTTGTCCTTCTTGACCTCTCTGTAGCCTTTGATGTTGGCTATCCTTAATTTCTCCTGCATTTAATTTCTCCTCTTTCAGATAGATGTGCAATTGTGTAATTATACATGTATGTGTGTAAATAACTACATATTTTGTGCAAGTCATTTTGTACAAGAAGACTTGAACATAAGAAAATGAAAAAAGTGGAAAATAGCACACTTCAGTCTGTATTCAACCAATTTCAGTTCTTTCTCTGGAGGTGGATAATATGCTTCTTCTTAAGTCCTTAGAGATTGTGTTGGATCCTTATATTGCTGAGAATAGCTAAGTCATTCACAGTTTTCATCAAACAATATTGATGTTACTTGTACAGTGTTCCCCTAACTCTGTTCACTTCGCTAGGCATCAGTTCATGTAAGTCTTTCCAGGTTTTTCTGAAGTCATCCTGCTTGTCATTTCTTATAGCACAGTAATATTCCATTGCAATAATATACCACAACTTGTTTAGCTATTCTCCAAAAGATGGGCATCCCTTTGATTTCCAATTCTTAGCCACCACAGAAGGAGCTACTACAAATATTTTGTACAAATAGGTCTCTTTCCTTTCTTGTGAATGTCTTTGGAATATAGACCTAGCATTGGTATTGCTGGATCAAAGGGTATGCATGGTTTTATAGCCCTTTTGGCATAGATCCAAATTACTCTTCAGGATGGTTGGATCAGTTCACAACTCCACCAACAGTGCATTAATGTCCCAGTTTTACCACATCTGCTTCAACAGCCAATATTTTCTTTTATTGTCACATTAGCCACTCTGATAGGTGTGAGATGGTACTTCCGAGTTGTTTTACTTTGCATTTCTTTGATCAATAGTGATTAAGAGCATGACTATAGATGGCTTTGATTTCTTTGTCAGAAAACTGCTTGATCATATCCTTTGACTATTTATCAATTGGGGAAGTATTTTCCCTTCTGATAAACTTCCTTCTAGTTTGTACATATCTCATGTTTTTTTGTCATTCAGTTGTTTTCATCATATCCAACTGTTTCTGACATCGTTTGGGATTTTTGTTGCAAAGATACTGGAGTGGTTTGTCATTTCCTTCTCTAGCTCATTTTATAGATGAGAAAACTGAGGCAAACAGTTAAGTGACTTTCCCAGGGTTACATAATTGATTATATATATATATATATATATATATATATATATATATATATATATATATATATATATATATATATATATCTGAGGCCATATTTGAACTCAGGAAGACTCATCTTCCTGACTCCAGGTCAGACACTATCCACTGTACCACCTCTTTGCCCACGTAGTTAACTGTTTACAATTTATCTCCCATATAAGATTGTTAGCTCCTTGAGGGCAGGAGCTGTTCTTTGTTTGTTTGTATCCTTCACTATTGGCACAATGTCTGGTGTGTTGTAGGTCCTTAATAAATATTTACTGAATGATTTCTTGATATCTAAACAGGAGCAGTTTCATATTCTAGAAGTATAGCCCTGGGCTTTTAAGGCCAGGATGTCAGAATGAGTTGGTGTCAGAAATCACTTTTGGTTGGAAAAGAAAACGAATAGGGTTGGAAAACTGTGTGTTCTTGATTACATTCTTGATGGATTTCCTGAATGACTTAAGCAAGTTATGTAAATTCTGGCAACCCAGTTTCCCCATCTGGCATGAGCACAACAACTATGGTAATGAATTTAGTGCCTTTTATTCATCTGCTTACAAAATTATTTTTAATTATCAGGGTATCATTTATTGAATGTAGTAAGTGATCTTATGTCAGAGTATTTGGAGACTGGAGTTCCTCAAAGAGGGATAGATTGGCAGATTCCTAAAATGACAGTGAATGAGGAGAGGGGAAACAAAAGGATCTTATTTCGAAAATGAATGCCTTGATTTCTTGTTTGACATTAACGTTAAACAACAAAGGAGAAATCCAATATATTGTTTTTGGTTCATATCCTTTCTGAGAGATAAACTGCTCCTTAGCTATGTAACATGCTGTTTTGATACTTGGACTCCACCTCCATCCCTACCCCTGCCACCCCCTGATTAAAAATGTTTCTCTAATCTCTTTATCTCATTCTCACAAAGAACTAACACAGCTAAATGTGTGCTCATTTTGCCCTGAAGGTAGGCTATTGATGGGCAAATAAAGGCACACCTCAGAGATATTACAAGTTCAGTTCTAGACTACCACAATAAAGCGAATATTCCAACGAGACGTGCAGATTTTTTGATTTCCCAATGTGTATAAAAGTTAGGTTTATACTATACTGTATTCTAGTAAGTGTGTTATAGTATTATGTCTAAAAAACAATGTACATAATTTAAAAATACTTTATTGATAAAAATGCTACCCATCATCTGAGCCTTCAGCAAGTTTAATCTTTTTTGTTGGTGAAACATACTGCCTTGCCCTTGATGCCACAGACTGGTCAGAGTGGTGTGGGTTTCTGAAGGTTGGGGTGGATGGCAATAAGTTTGCTGCACTGATCGACTCTTCCTTTTATGAAAGATTTCTTTGTACATGTGATGCTGTTTGATAGTATTTTACCCATAATAGAACTTCTTTCAAAATTGGATTCAATCTTCTCAAACTCTGCCATCATTTTATCAACTAAGTTTATGCGACATTTTTCAATATTATTGTGTCTCAGGGAATTTGGAGGCCCAAGGAGAGGGAGAGGGTAGGGGAATGGTGGTTGGTAGGGCAGTCAGAATACATACTGCCCTTAGTGATCTGATCACAGGTCATCATAACAGATACTATTATAGTGAGGAAGGCTGAAATGTTGCATGAATTACCAAAATGTGACACAGAGACATAATATGAGCCTATGCTATTGGAAAAGTGGTGCTGATAGACTTGCTTAATGCAGGCTTGCTACAGATCTTCAATTTGTGAAAAATGTAATACTCGTGAAGTGTAATAAAGCCAAACACAATAAAACAAAGTATTCCTGTATGTTAGATGAAAAAAGGAAGACATTTGCTTTTCCCTGTCCCAATGTAATGAAAGTCAGTTGATCAATGAATATGAACCTATTAGATACCTACTGTGTTAAAGGTATTATAGAGTTATAAATAAAAGAATGGAACATTTCTCATAGAACTTAACTTATCAGAGAGGATGATGTATTCATGTATACATCTATGTAGAATAAACAGGAAGATTAGAGTAGCCATTTTGTAGAAAGTACTGCTTGAGTTGAGTGTTGAAAGAAGTTAAGGATACTGTGAGTTGGAGGAGAGGAGAGAGTGAATTCCAGACATGACAGAGAGCCATTGTAAATGACTGATTGTGGGAGATGAAGTATAGTGTGTAAGAAATATCACGAAGATCATAAACCATAAGGTGGAAAATGGTAAGATATGTGTGTATACATGGATACATATATGTACATGTGTGTATATGTATAAAATATGGCTGAAAAGTTTAAGTAGGGGCTAGGTTGTCAAGGACTTTAAAAGCTAAAATAATTTGTGTTTTATCCTCAAAATAATGAGCCGCTGGCATTTACTGAGTGAGGGAATGACAGTCAGATTTCAGCTTAAAGAAATTTCCTTTTGGCAGTTTTGACAGACAGGTTGGAATAAAGAGAGACTTGAGGCAGGTGGAGACCAGTTAGGAGGCCATCATATGAGACTTGGTGTCAGAAAGTCTGGGATTAAGTCCCACCTCTATCCCTTATTCCTTAAGTGATCCATACCAAGCCACTTAGCTCTCAGTTTTGTCATCTTTAACATGGAGATGACAATGATTTACCGTCGGTTCATGGAATTATTGTAAATACCATATTAAAAAATGTAAAATGTAATTTAAAAACTAAAGGCAGTCATTGTGTTCACCCTTAAAAAAAGAAAATATATATAACAGCTTTGTAGCAAGATCAGTTGTCACCCAGGATCAAAGGAGTGGTTACATATATTTTATCAACCTGAAAGTGTCATATAAGTACTAGCTATTACCATTATTTCAACTTTTCTATTGTTATTGAAAAGTCTTTGGCCTTATCTGTGTGACTCAAAGTTGGAACATGAGACCCCAAGGATGAGGCTTGAATAACAGGCAAAAAGTTCCTACAGCAGCTGAGGAATTGAAGTCTCCTTCAAAATCTGCGTCTTCACATTTGTTATTAATCTGCGGTATAATTATATTTGGAGTGTGGGGGAAACAACTTAGCAGAGAAGGTCCTCAGAACTCTGTTTCTGCTTCCCCTCAGGGTAAACTTATCTGGTGAGTCAGACTCGTATTGCCAGCACCGTCATTTCAGGTTAACCTCTAGGCAGAATGGATAGCTGTCAACACAGTTACCAGTTGGAAAGAAAAGCTGATTTCCTTTCTTGCTCTATTTATGAATAATGGGAATATTGGATGCGGGTGCTCCAGGGGACTATTTCAAATTCATTTAACGTTATTCCCATATGGGCATTGAAGGAATAATAATCAAATAAAATAGTGGAGGCAGCTAGTTCGTGGAGTCAACTCAGCTTTGGCCTGACATCTGATTGTGTCACCGTTAAACCCCTGGCGCAGCCAGTCAAGAAGGAATACCCACCATGCTAAGCCTTACTTTCAAGCATGCTTGTCGAAGCTGCAGCAATAAACACTCATTGTTCTGTGTCAGCCAGCAAAATGTAAATATTTAAAGGGTACGATGGGAGGGTGAGCTGTTTCAAGAGCCTTCTGTTTATAATCATTCACCAAAGTAAATGTTTCCTATTATACATGGAACATGTGGTAGGTTCCTGAAGTTAGCAGTCTGGTTAATGAAAGATGAAAAGTGGAAAGCACTGGCATCTGCGGCCTCGAGGCCACAAGTTCCACACCCCGTATACCCTTTGGTTATGTGGACTGTTTATCTAGCTTCTTGAGTCTCTATGCCACGAGGCTTGCCCCTGCATCAGGATCCTGGGATGGGTATGGAGGGCATTCTTTCAGATGGTTGACTGATGCCCTGCCTCTCCTTTTCTGGCATTCCTAAAATTCTGGTACTGAATGTCTTGGCATAAACAGGTAAATATTTAGTAAGTGCCTACTATGTGCTAGGCACTATGCTAAGCAACAAGAGCTTTGGTCAGACTCCTTGATTAAATTTCCCTTTTCTTGCTCATACAGACCAATCTTTTCAGGGCTAAATCATTTCTGACATCCCTTCAGAGAGTGATGTTTCAACCTAAGCATTTTGGCTGCTTGAGTAATGGATGATTTTGAATCTTATCTGCAAGGCTGGAATTGTCAGACTGTCATGTTTTCCATTTGTTCACATTATTTATTTATTTATTTAAGCTAGCATTGGCCTTCTGCCTGATTTCTTTTTGGCCCTGGTGAACTGCATTTGTTCTTTGAGGTTCAAATTCATTTTCATAGCTGGACTGATTCACCCTTTGGGCAGGGATCTTGCCTTTGTCTACTTTATCATTCTGTTACCAACCTTGAACCTGATTTTCTCCTTCATTGGGAGGTAGTAAGTGGTCTTGGGATAACTAGGTCACTGTTTTATAGGCTCTGTACATGTGAGGGAGAATTGCAACTCTTTGTGCATTGAAAATAATGCCACTCCTGTCTGGTGGAGCCCTGTGTCTACAGAGATGATCCTAGTACCCAGGACAGTGCTCTGCATATGTGTTTCAGAGAATCAAAGAATCTGAATTTTGGAAGGGACTACAGCAGCCACCTAATCCAACCCACACACATGAGAAATCCCTACTACTTCACATCCAATAAATGATTTTCCAGACACTAACTGAAGACCTTCAAGAATGAGGAACCTACCTCCTACTGAGAAGTCTTATTGCCCTTTTGGACAGTTGATTTTTGCATATCTGAAGTATGTAAGACTGAAAAAAGATAGTCTTGTCTCATGAGAGCAATAGGTAACCAACAACCTGCTTGAGTAGCTCATTTCCTTCACTGGTGGTCATCCAAGGTCAAAAGAGATGGAAGACGTGCCCTAGCATGTTGCATGGATCCTGATCCTAAGTGAAAATTTAAAAGGGATTTCAGAAGTCAACAAGTTCAATCCCCTCATTTAAGGATGAGAAAACTGAAACCCCAAGAGGTTAAGTGACTTGCCCAATGTCACACATGTAATAAGCAGCAGAGACAGCATTTGGACCCAGATCCTCTGAATCCAGAGCTAGGGTTCATTCCACTGTACCATCAATGACCAAGTGACACAAGATGGGCAGACATCAATGGTTGGAGATCTGCATTGTTGGAGAAAAGGCCCACGTGAAGGAAATCATTGATCTATCCAATTAGCAAAGTACATGAGAGAGGAAACACAATGGAAATACATCTTCAGAACTTCTCTCAGTGAGGAAGCAAATTTCTCCTTGCTTCTTGCTTGTAAAATCCCTCATACAGGACCTTCCCAGTTTCATCCCATGATGCCTTTCCTTATTGTGTTATGCCATAATGATCCCTTTACTCCTTCAAATTCCATTTTTTTGTTCTCTTCAACATACTTGACATTTAATTTCAGTTAAACATTAAATACCGACTATCTGGTAGACACTGGAGACGTGAAGACAAAAGAAGAAAATCCCTTCCTTCAAAGAATGTACAATTGACTGGGGCATGAAACCTGAAAGTCTTTATGAAAGGGAGAAAGTGACAGCACCTGGAAGGGGAGGAGTAAAGTCCAGGTAGGTTACTTAAGCTGACCCTTAATGGGAATAAGGGACCTAAGAGGCAAATGGTCTGGAGGAAGTGACATCTCAGATTCTGGGAACCACCTGGATACAAGTATTGCATGAATTTTCTCCCCTATTTTGAAAGCCAAGCCACCTCAGTACTATAGTTCCACTTTGTAAGTCACGGAAGTGGGACCTCCAAATGTATGGCAATTGTAATTGGTTTATCAGCTAGGCAGTTAGGTGCCACAATGGGACCAGAACTGGGCACTGAGTCAGGAAGATCTGAGTTCAAATATTGCCTGACACTTACAAACTGTGTCACCCTGGGCAAGTAAGTCACTTGACCTCAGTCTGCCTCAGTTTCCTTAGCTATAAAACAAGAATAATAATTATACCTCCCTCCCAGAGTTGCTGCGCGGATCAAAAGAAATAACATATGTACAGCACTTCATAAGCTCTAGAGTGCTATATAAATGCTAACTATTGTTACTGCCACGACGTCTGCTCCTACAAGTACTTCTGTTACTGCCACCACTGCTACTACTGTAGATTATTGCATTTTCATCTTTGTACTAACTGTGCCTGAAACATAATAGGTGCTTCATAAATATTTGTTGAGTTGGGAAAAGTTGAAGTATTTGATAGATTAATGGGTTACAGAATCTCTTCAGCTCATTCTGAATTTGAGGACGCAGAAAAACTAATGGCTAGTGACAGTCGGATCACTGGTTACCAGAGAGGCAAGAGACCTTATAAACAACCTAATTCAGTCCTATAATACAGGTAATCAAACTGACGCCCAGTAAAGGGAAAGGATCTGCCCCCTATTTACTCCTACCCTATTCCCATGGCACAATTATTAGCTCATTAACAAGTTTGAATTCATAATTTTGTAGCCTTGAACCTTGGCAGACCCTGATGCCTGGAGTATTTCCAAGCTTAATTCATATCAGGTCTCTATGAAGTTTCACCACCAATCTTGTTTTTATTGTTTTGCTTGTTTCCTTTTGAAGTAAGAAAAATGCGTTTTTTAAGAGAACAATGAGTAAAACAGCAAAAGCTGGGAAGGTAAGCATTGCTCGAATGTTCTTTTTTGTAACGTGGCTTCGGCATAACAAGGAAGGACAAGTTTCCAGAGAAGATTCACTTGCAACATCAAGCGTTTTAGCAAACATCCATTTGAAATAACTGGAGAGAGAAAAAGAAAAAGCATGCCAAAAAGCAGAGTTCACTTAAAGAGCTTATTATTTTTTTAAAGTTATTGTAAGTTCTAGACCAAAGCAAGCCTGCACGTCAGATCAACGTGGTAGACTAGTGAGGAGTCTGGGGCAGGAAAGTCATCTTGGAAAGCCTGTTAGTGCTCGGGGGTCCTTTGAATAGCTGTTCATCTTTTACCATTACTCATATTTCTGCTGCAAAGCTTTCTTGCCCAAAAGTTTATTATCTGTCTTGATTTTTCCTGTCTTATTGGCCCGTCCACTGGCCAAAGAGGTCTTTAGTTGTCTTTTTGAAGCTGTTGCTGTTAAATCATTTTTCAACTTTTGGATGGGCCACTTGGCAATCTTTCCTCCTTTAAGAGGCAAGAGACAGGATAGATTTGTGAATAATTTTATGTGCACACTTCTCTCTAAGTTCTGTCTCTGCTGTCTCCTCTGTCCCCATAAGACCCATTCCCTCATTTTCTACAGCATACATTGTTTGGTCCCTTCCTTAACTTGCTTCCAAAATTCCTGATGAAAGGAAGAAAAATATGCGATTGTTTTCCCTCCCTACAAGGGAAGACCTGGATTTTCAGACTGTGAGGATCTGTAGAGCACAGTTGTTTGTTACTGGAAGACTCAGGAAGAATGACAGGGTGTCTGACTTGGGAGTCAAAATACACGGGTATAAGTGAATCCTGCTTCGGATATTTACTCATTGTGTGACAATGGGCTTTGTTTCTCAGTTTTCCCACGTGTAACCAGTGGGTAACGTTACCTGTAGTATTAGTAACAGTAGCAACTCCAATAATAAAAACCAAGCATTTAAATAGGGCTCTAAGGTTGCAAAGCACTTTATAGAGTTCCATTTGATTCTGTGAAGTCAGAGCTGTTATAATCTCTGTTGTACATACTAAAAGGGGACCAGAGAGTCCAGAGAGGTTAAGTAATTTTCCTAGAGTCACACAGATAAGATGGCAGACTATGAAGCCAGAGCTTTGTGCCTCTGACGCTCTACCCATGATGCCATCTAGTGCCTATCTCACAGGTTGGCTTGTTAGGATCAAATGAGATAATTTGTGTTTACCTCTTTACAGCCTTTATGACAGTATCTTTCATGGTTGCTCTTGTTTTATTATTAGGAATCAGAGTTCTGCACTGATTACCTATATGACCAAGGGCCTTTCTCATCTTCAGTTTTCTGCACTGGGACATAAGGGAATTGGACTAGCTCAAAAGAGCATAGCGCTGGCAGGGAAACTTAAACCTCTCATTTTATAGATAAAAAAGTGACTTTCCTCAAAGAGTTTAGTGTGAAAGGAAGCATTTGAACCCAGTTTTTTCCCTAATTTCTAGTCTGCTTCTCTCTCCACTGTACCATGTTGCCTCTCAGTGATGAGTTCTGATATCTGTCCTTTCCCACTCTAAATCTCTAGTTTTCTGGTCTGAAGGAAATAATGGCAAGGGAAATCATCCTTCCCTGGTTTCATGTGCTCTGGAGAGGTGTGCCAGGTTCTGTGAACTGATTTAGTTCAGTTGAAGAGGTATTTGTGGAACACTTGCCATGTGCCTAGGACTGGATCTTTTTTTTTTTCAGGTTCTGACGGTGTGTGAGTTTAGAATCACTGTACCTTAGACCTCGGGACTTGGGGAAAAGCAAGTGAGGATAAAGACAAAGTGAAAAAGGTTCCTGATTTCTATCAGCTCATTTCTTAGTTGGGAAGAAAAGATGATTTACATAATCTCTTTGCATTTAGATCTGGGAGGGATTTCAGTGTCTCTCTGGTTCAAGCCCCTCATTTTGATGAATGAATTGAAATGCAAAGAAAGTGAAGTGAATTGTTGAAAGTCACACAGTTAATCAGTTGATGATCATGTTCTTGAATGCAGGTTCTTTACCTCCAAAACCATCCCCCTTCCCATTATTCCATGGGGCCATAGTATCACTATGTGTAGTGGAGACTTGAAGTGCTGTTGGTGCTGGGGTGACTGTGGAAGGTTTCATGGGAAAGGTAGGTCTGTATAAGGGCCTTCAAGGAGGGGAAGTATTTGAATAAATTCAGTAGGTATGGAAGAGTATTCCAGGTTGGTGGAACAAGTTGAGGGTGAAGGAAGATAGTGAAGAGAATTGGCTAATTGGAGAATATGTTATAATTTCATGAGTAATGAGAAATAAAATAAAGTTAAATGAAATGATTTATGTAGGACTTTCAAAGGTCTACACAGGGATTCTGTTGATGTGGTAGGTAATCCATTGAAAATTCTGTGGTTGTTCAACTCTTCGTGATCCCATTTGGGATTTTCTTGGCAAAGAGACTGGAGTTATTTACCATTTCCTTCTTTAGCTCATTGTATAGATGAGGAAACAGAGGCAAACAGGGTTAAGTGACTTGCCCAGGGTCATATAGCTAGTTAATGTCTGAGGCCAGACTTGAACTCAGAAAGATGAGTCTTCCTGACCTTAGGCCTGGTGCTCTGTCCACTGTGCCACCTAGTTGCCATGGAAGGTTCTGGAGTAGAGCGATTTTATGATGAAAGGTGTATTTAAGAGCAAATCTTCTAATAGTAGTGTGTGGGCTAGGTTGTGGTAGAGGAAGATGAGGGTAAGGGAGGCCAACTAGAAAAAGGACAGTAATCATGTCATAAAATGATGAGAGGAGTGGGACAGGTGAAGCCATTCTGATCTGCTGTTACCTCTCCCATTAGGCTGAGAGCTTCCTGGGAGTAGGGACTACCTTTTGTTTATCTTTATACCCACAGTAGTTAGCAAAGTTCCTGGCACATAGTGGTTGCTTTATAAATGTTTATTGACTGGTTGATGCATGAGATCTCCAAGGTAGAGAGTGTAGAGAAGAAAAGGAAGAGAAAGATTTTGATGTAGCAAAGTCCTGTACTAAGAGAGAGGGAGGTTGAAGAAACTCTAGGGAAGGAACCAGGAGTTGTTGGAGGGGTATAAAGGGAAACCTCCAAAGTACTGTTGCACATTATCAGGGAGGAGGAAGAAGGGCTGATTAAATATCACAGGAAGATCTACAGAATCTTAATCACGTAAAGGCCATTGAGTTAGTAATAAAGTGACCTTTTGAGAGAAGTATCAGTACAGTTTTGGGAATAGAAGTTAGGTGTTATTGGATTAAGAAGAGAGTAGATGGGGAAGAGGGGCAGCAAGGTGGTGCAGTGGATACAGCACCATTGCAGGAGTCAGGAGGACCTGAGTTCAAATCTCACCTCAGACACTTGACACTCACTAGTTGTGTGGCCTTGGACAAGTCACTTAACCCCAATTGCCTCATCCTGGATCATCTCCAGTCATCCTGATGAATGTCTGGTCACTGATTCAGATGGCTCCAGAGGAGGAGTGAGGCTAGTGACCAGCACAGCCCTCCCTCACTCAAAACAAAGTCAAGTGCAAGTCATGTCATCATTTCTCTGATGGCATGGTCTTCTTCAGCAACGAAGGATGAACACTCACACAGATGGGGAGGAAATGAGGTATCAGGTATAGATCATTCATTCAAGCCAGGATTCTCCAAAAGGAAAAAGAGAAGTAGTACAATAGTTGGAAGTAGGTTATTGAGTATTGGGTATTGAATAGGGTATTAGAATAAAGGCCCAATGAAGATTTTCTGAAAAAAAAAGTTCCATAATTGATCAATCAAGCATTTATTAAATGCCTGCTATATGCCAACTCCTGTGCTGAGCTGTGACAAAGTAAAATAATTCTTGTCCTCAAGGAACTTACAGTGAAACAGAGGAGATGATATATACATGAATATATGCAAATATATGCAAAAGAAATAGGATACATATAAAATAGAATATATGTACAGAATATAATATATGCAAAGTAAATGAAAGGCAGGTCAGAAAGGGAGAGGGTACCATCATCTGAGAGGATCAGGAAGGCTTCATGTAGAAAGCGATGCTTAACTGAGACTTGAAAGAAATCGGAGATCCCGAGAGATAAAAATGAGAGGGAATGTATTCTAGTTATGGGGGATGATCTGTACAAAGTCATGGAGGATGGGAGATGAAGTACCATGTATGAGGAAAAAGTCTAGACATGATACCATGCTGGGGAAAAATGCTTTCTTGAAGGCAGACTGGAAGGAACAAATAAAATGAAAATGAAGCAAGACTCTGGCTATGGAGAGACTAGGGAGAAAGATCTCTCCAGGAGGAGTTCACTAAGATGAAACCAAGGGCTTAGGGGAAAAGATTTGCTTGGAGATAGAAAGGTCACCTCTTGTGCTGAGAATTTCTCTTATCGAAGTGGGAGGGGATATGTGAAATAAAACTAGCTTTGGTGGTAGCATTTTCCTTTATGACCTTCCACTGTTTTAGAATTTTTAGAATTTTAGGATTATTTTAGAAAATTTATAATTATTTTAGAAAATTAGAATTTTAGAATCTAAATTAAAATTTAGACTTTTCAAAAAAAAATTTGACTTTGTATATTTGTATTTGGGCATTCTTGCATTCATTTTTTAAACATAAGAGGTTTAATGCATATTTAACAACATGTGCACAGGGCATTCAAGTCACTTTCTATTGGGTTTATATTTGAAGAACACACATACATATATAGTATATACATTTATGCATATTTATATATTATGTATACACATATATCTAAATATATATGTATATAGATACAATAGCAAATCAATGAATGCTGATTCAGCTAATATGCGCTTGATTCTGTGCAGAGTATACATTTTAAAGTTATTTTCAAACCAACTTTTCTACTTACGTCCTACTTTAATGTCTGAGTGATGCAAGTCCCAGGTTCTTGAGAGGGATGTTGGAGTATAAGCTCTGATGAGTCTTCCTCACCTAGGAAGGCATCCAGTATGGGTCCACCTGGGGGTAGGGAAAGTTACCTCACTAGGTTAGGAGAGACCTACCATTAGGAGGCTGGTCACCAGAAGACAATTGTTTTTGTTTTGCCAAATCAAATCATGAAGACGATCTCTGAAGGCATGGAGGAATTTAATTATGTGATTGTAATCATGTAAGTGTAAAAATGTAATTGTGTATTGAATTATGATAAAGAAAGGACCCACATCAGGCATGGGGAACCAGAGGCCTCAAGGCCACATACAGCCTTCTAGGTCTGCAAGTGCAGCCTTTTGAACTGAGTCCAAGTTTTACAGAAAAATTCTTTTTATTAAAGGGATTTGTTCTGTGAAGTTTGGATTCAATAAAAGGGCTGCACTTGAGGACCTAGAGGGCCACATATAACCTTGAGGTCATAGGTTCCCCACCCCTGAGTCTTATACTAATATTTGAAATATTTTTATTTTGTTTAAAGCAAATAGCAAGAAACCAACTTCATAAAGTTTTCTAATGCAAATTATAGAGATTATCAATATAGGAACAATAAATATTCCATGTGGATGACATGATTAGAAATCCTTCACTTTTGTAGCTATACTTTCTGGTTTCAAGCCCCTTGAAGGCAGGTTCTGGCCTCTCTGTATCTGCCATGCTTCCATTATTCAATTCTGTAGAAACTTTAATAAATGCCTACTATATGAAGTGCCCTTTGCTGGGTGCTTGATAAAATTTGGATTGACTTGAATTTAAGAGAAGGGAAAGTAAATAGTAGTAGGAAAATCAACTTCATAACTGGTTGGACCTGGATCTCCATTTATAGAAGAGATTTAATAGCTTCAAAAGCTCCCTTGCTTTTTGCCATTCAATTTTTTGTTCATCAGGGTTGGGAGGAGGGAGTGGATCCGAATTCGTTTGCCACCCTCCTCTTCTGTCACTGTTCATTTATAACTAATCATCAAAATATGGTTTCTAAAAGCTACTTGATACCTTTGAAGTCTCTTCTACCAGGTTAATCAGCTCATTTAAACCTTTCCTAATTAAAAACAAGAGGTTGTATTTTACAAAGAGGAAATAATCTCTGACACTCAGGACTATCTTCAGAACGTCAAATTGATGGCCTTTGAGCATGTAGTAAATGGAGGAAAAGGGCTTCTCTCCTCCCCTAGTCAGACATATTTTACAAATTCAATCTAGTGTTTTCCAAACTCAGCCCTCCTTTTTTATGTTTTTGATTCAGGTTATATTTCATCAGCTATTTTACATGTACATACACAATATACACATGTGTAGGTTTGAACTTATGGGAATTCCTGTGTTGTAAGTTGAAGATAGGTTGTTTATATTTTGGCTGACTTCACAACCTATGGTTCTTTGTCCTTTTTAAGAGCTTTCTGATTTCGATTCTTATCAAGCACTTGCCTGTCACAAAAAGCCTAGTTAGTAACTAGACATCCAAAAAATAATAAGAACAGATTGGTAGAGTATTGAATTAAATGTATTTGTTCAGGTTTCATGAAATAAGTATTGGTATCTGCTTTGCCATTTTACAAGCCCATTAAAAGGCAAATGCAAATCAGATTGCTTCTCAGTCTGAAAGAAGATGATTTATTCTCTAATGATTTCTGTTTAGAGGAGCTTTTGTAAGAAGCCACATTTAACTGGTTGATGAAAGTAGGCAATTGTATGCCAATCAAGGGAACAAGGTTGTCAACCGACACCTGCCCCTCTGGTATTTCAGTACTGAATGTGATGTATATATGAGTATTAGGTTCCCTTGCAGCCTTGTAAAAGAAGTAGAACAAGATATCTTTGAATAAATAGTTGATTTCTAGCTTAGAATGTGTGGTTCATTAAAAAGACAAAGGAAATATATCAAAGATTTAGACAAAGGGAATGGATTCTGGATTTAGACGAAAGGAATGGAACCTGGATTTAGGCAAAGGGAAGGGATCCTCGATTTAGACAAAGAGAATGGAATTTGGACTTAGACAAAGGGAAGTTTTCCAGGATTTAGACAAAGGGAAAGGAATCAGGGTCTGGAAAAAAGGAAGCACATCACAAATTTAGAATTGGAAAGGATGGTAAAACACATAAAGAATTAAATAAATAGTGCCCACTAAGCCCCCTAGGTGCCTTAAAATATCCTGCATTGGTAAGTATTTATCTAGGGAACAATTTAGGGAGAAGACAAGT
Source organism: Potorous gilbertii (assembly GCA_028658325.1). NCBI lineage: Eukaryota > Metazoa > Chordata > Mammalia > Diprotodontia > Potoroidae > Potorous > Potorous gilbertii. The sequence continues at coordinate 501,935,974 of CM053771.1, read as the reverse complement.
AATGTATAATGAGACTCCAGGGTCAAGATTATGATGAGTTTTAAATTGTGAACCAAGAAATTTATATTTTATCCTTGAGATAATGAGGAAACCCTGGAGATTCTCTAAGAGAAGTGAAATGATCCTGCTTGGACTTTAGGAAAATCATCGGCAGATCATGAAAGTTGGTTTGGAGAGGTAAGAACCTATTGAAGGAGACCAGTTAGGCCACCTAATTTTAGAGAAATCTCTTGTCTTCAAGCCAGGTTAATTCTCTGTTGTTCTATGGCTGTGATCCTTTCTAGAGTTGAGAAGTTTGTAAGAGAATTTGTAAGAATTCACCAATTATCATAGACTTCATAGAACCTCTGGGTTGGAATGCCCTGCAGCATTCATCTGGTACAACTCATACATGAAAAAAAAATCCCCTCTAGGATATAATCCAACTTTGCTCAAAGAACTCCCATGAGGAGAAACCACTCCACCCTGAAGAAGTTCACTCCACTTTCGAGCACTTTCATTGTTAAGAAGCTTCTTTTTTACATCAAGCCTAATTTCATCTCTTTGAATCTGTAAGCAGTGCTTGTAGATACGTGCTTTGCATCCAAGTAGAAGAACCTTAATCCCTCCTCCTCTTTGATAGCCCTTCAGATATTTGGAGCCATTGGTCATGTCCTGTTTCTCTTTCTCTTTCTCTTTCTCTTTTCCAGGCTAAACATCTCCAGGCCCTTCAGTTAAACCCCATTTAGCATGAGTTTGAGGTCTCAGCACCCCTTCCTCTTTGCAGGCAGTGTGGCCTCAGGAAATATATTCCACATATAGCACCAGAATTGGGCAGCAAGGGGAATTTCAAAGAGAAGTAGAAACATCTGTGCCAAGGTGACCAAAATTTGTGTTTTTAATGGACAATTTTAGTTAAGTGATGGCCATACTTGAATTTGTTTCTGAAATCTAAAAGAGAGCAGCCCTACACATTAAGATTACCATCTGAAGATTATTTCACCCTACCCTTTATTTTATATCTTAGGAAACTGACTTCTCAGACTCATCCAAACTTACTCAGATGGCAAATAGCAGGATCTTGCTCTCCAAATCTAGCATTCATTCACTAAACTGTGCTGTTTCTATAGCTGAAGTCAAAACTCAAGCCGCAAAACTTGGAAAAGATTCTCTGCGACATGACATAAAATATCCATCCCTTCTCTGAGCTTACACTTGCTAATTGACTTCTTTTTAATTGGATAGACCCATTTCTGATTCACAGTGTCAAAAGAATAAAGACATGTGGTTCCAGTAGGGGAGCCGATATGACACTGATCACTTTGCCGTTGCCAGATTGATGGAATCAATCAGATCTTAGCTATAAAAATGGGGATAAAACTGACAGGGAGGGAATGTAAGCACTACTGACACCTGAGAAGACTCATTTCCATTGCTGTGGGTTGTCAGTAACTTGGGTTATAAAGAAAAACGATGGGCCATTTGATAGCTCCACAATCCCCCCCTTCTCCATCCAATTCCCAGAGGGGATGTAAATAGTATGACTCTTTTTAGGAAATAAAATCTAAATGGATTTTGGAAGAAGGTTGTGATAGATTTTCTTACAGCCACTGAGGGATAATGTAGAGAACAGAAACTCTAAAGTCCTACAGATTTCTTAACTTGCCTCTGCCCTTTTTTGATCCATCTGTATCTGTGTGAAAGTGAGAGATGAAGTCAGATTTTAGAATTTTCAAAAGATCTGTCAGAGTGCATGAGCTATGTGAAATGCTGCCTGTTTCTTTCTGTTAATGGAGAAATAACTCCCCCAGCAGTATATTTCTTTTCTCAGTCAAAGGTGAAATTGTGGGTTGTTCTCTTGGGTGGAGGTAGACACAAAGACAGCAGGAGGATTTGTATAATTTCAAGAAACAAGACAAAAGCCTCCAGTCAAAAAAAACGAACCCTTTGGTTTCAGAGACAAAATTCTTAATTGTTTTCAGTAATTGGAGTAGGGTTGGGTCAAAACAAAACCCCAGAGAATATCCAAGCAGATCTTTTCCCTTCCCCTAACCATTTACCTAGTATGCTTTCAAAGCAGGATGCCAAGAAGCCAGAATCCATTCTCCTTGTGCCCAGATAATTCTCATAGATGTATACACAAGTACACATACATTATGCCCAGATTCAACTACTTTTCATGGCAAGGAAGGATAATGAATAAATTCATTCATTTTCATTTCTATTTTGAAAAGATGCTATGGTGCTATGTTTAAGAAATTTCTTAGGCATAGGTCTCATAATGAAAAGAAAGTTTTCAGATTTTTTTGTATGAATTATTAGTGTCTCCTTCCCCCTCATTCCCCCCCATAGCATGGTGCCTGCACTGTCTTGCCAGTTTTCCTTCCCTATGCTTCCTATCTGGCCAAGTTCTCATGGTCCTGGATTTGTTCCACACTCCCCCCAAGCCCTTCAGTGCCTAGGATGCCTGGTATGGGAGGGAAGAAGGCACTCTGCTCTAGGCAAGCTAGAGACACAGAATTAAATTCATCAATCACTTATTAAGAACCTACTATACTCCAGACACATGATGTTTCTTCAGGTAGAAGTCTGAGGGAATGGAGGCACTCTTTGAGGCATGATGTCAGTCCCCCCTCCTCCCCTTCCATAAATACTGTGTGGGCTATTGGAGAAAACATTTTTGCCAAGCATGGTTTCTCACCAATACCAGCCCTGATCAGAAACTTAGTTAGCCTTACACTAATAATTCTCCATTATTTTAAATTGCCTACTCAATTCTTTCAAAACAAGTTTGTGAGACTGGTAGGGTAGGTGGTATTCCCATTGTATAGATGAATAGGTACAGAAGAAACTTTGCAGTTTATTTGAAGACTGTAGTTAGTCAGAGACAGAACCTGGACAACCTCTCAGATCCCATGTTCTTTTTCATACATCATGTACCTCTATAGTGCCATTCCATTCTGCTAAAAGATTCCATAAGGTAACAGTAACAACAATGAAAATAGATTACATTTATGGAAGGAGGAAGCTAGGTTGGGCTTGTCTCATTTAGTCTCATACACGTACTAGCTGTGTGACCCTGGATAAGTCACTTAACCTCTGTTTGCTTCAGTTTCCTCATCTATAAAATGAGGATAATGGTAGCACCTAGATCGCAGGATTGTCGTGTGGATGCGTTGAGATGATATTTTTAAAATGTTTTGCAAACTTTAAATTGCTATATAAATATTAGCAATTATTTTGATAACCATATGAGGAAGATGCTCCCATTGTCCCCATTTTATAGATGATGAAATGTCAGAGGCAGGATTTGAACCCAGGCCCTCCATACTCTGTAAGTCCAATATTTTTTTCACTGTTGCACCACACTGAAAGGGGGTTTCTGATCTTCCTTCTCAGCCTGATTTTTCTTCTCTCTTTAGCATAACACAGCTGTGCCTCCACTGCAGCTGATAAGTAAAAGTCTTTATCTTGGTCACCGAGGCTCATTTATCATATGCCATATGGCTTCAGTCTCTCTTCTGATGTCAGTGGAAAATGGAAGCATTCCTCCATTTCCTCTCATGATGCTGACTGAGTCTTGGAGGAACACCTCTGCTAGCTTGTCATGTGGAATCGCTTTCTGTTTTCAAAGGGCATGCAGCTTGGGCCACGTGTTTTAATGACAGTGGGTCAGTAGCACCATCTCCATGACTGTATCACTGCATCTGATTAAGCACCAGTCAAAGTTCCAGTTGTTCAGTCCTCCCCCTGCCCTATGTCGACCCCTCGCCACTTCTAAAACAAGCATCCCTGCAGCGACTCATTAACAATGCCTTTGAGATTTGATCATGCCTGGAAGTTATTGAAAAAGAGGGATAGTACTGTACTTTAGGACACAGAGAAAGGTCTCATATGTTTAAAAGAAAATCTTCAGAGCTTCTTGCCTGTGTTAGCTGTCCTGATGTGGGTAGGTCAGCCAAAGCCATCCTTACCACACTAATAGGCCAATCAGTTTACTCAATCATGTAGCAATTCTTTCGTTGGCCTGCTATAATGAAATAGTAGCTATTTTATTGTTTAATCAAGACAAGATTGTAGTTTAACATGCAGTAGGAGATAACCTCCATGCATATTAGTGAAAACCTGCCTTCTTCCAGATAGGGCCATACAGGGCCCTACAGAGCCTGCCTACATAGGAAATGCATTGAGAGCTCTCAAAGAAAGCTGGGAATCAATGGACTTTGAAGAAGGCAGTAGTAATTCAGATGTCATTACCTATTATTTGAGCTGAGCTGAATAAGCAAAACAGAGAGTCCATTAGATGGCACTTGCTCAATATGCAGACTTTGAGGATTGCTTGGTGACTGATGGAAAGGCTAAGTCCATTTAAACTTAGACTGCAGCTTTTAAGTCATCAGCTAATGGCCCTCTCTAGTCCTTCCGAACGTAGGTCCATTTCACTTTTCACGTTTTTATGAATGTATCTTCAAATGAACCCCCAAAATACATATATACAAATTATGGGTGTGGATAAGCTGAAGGAAAGTTGATGGATGAGACCATCATTCATGCCTGTTATGGACATTTGCTGAATCTAGGGAAAGTTTTGTACAGTGGTGAAAGTGCTGGCCTTGAAGTCAGGAAGACCCAGATCAAATTCAGACTCAGATACTTAAGATCTGTGTAACTCTAAGCATGTTGGCTGACTTCTCTCAGCCTCAGTTTCCCTACTGGTAAAATGAGAGTAGACTTGTTGGGAGGACCAAATGAGATAACATATAGAAAGTCTTTGAAAACCTTAATTTACTATATAAAATGCTACTTATCATCATCATCATCATCACTGCTACTATTGCTACTAGGGCATATATTTTTTCTTTCACCTGTGTGCATATAAACATATATATATATATATATAAATGTATGTATGTATATATGTATATATTCTTATATATGAAAGAAAAGATACATGCATATATATGTGCACAGATAGATGTATATGTGTGTCTATGTACTTTTTATTAGTATTTATGAAAATATGGATATATACATATCTAAATGAATAGGCTTATTTATATATAGACATATAGACACAGGCACACATTCATAGATACTGGAATATTCTCCGTAAATCAGAGAGTATCCATAGCTAGGAAGATTAATTAAAATTTTAATGAATTTTCCTTCAATTTATGTTTTTACTTATATGGCTTCATGTTAGTTTGAGCCTTGTTTTATGCCTTGGCCAGATGTGTTTCCAAATAAAAATCACCTGAGGTTGGCCCCTTGAGGAAATGCAGGTTTTAGGAAATTAAAACATATTTATAGAATACAAGAGTATTTTTATTTATTAATGATCATTAGCGGCCTTAAATCATGGTGTAACCTGAAAGAACGCACAATTTGTTTATTTGCCTGAAGCATAAACAGGTTAACTTATGAATTTTCATATTTCCTTTCCTGGTACAGCCATTTGATTATATTTAGCCTTTATCTAGGGAAGCAGACTGGTTTCTGCATAATGCATACATATGTACACACTACTAATATTGAACACCAGAAAGGATGGTATTATTAGGGATGTCTCTCCAAGCATGTGCAGGCTGATACTTCAACCTTATCTCACCTCTGCCCCTACCCTGCATCTCAGGACCCCAGCTACATTTCCATGCTGATTTAGTGGCTGATCTTCCCATTCATGAGGCTGAATATCTGATTTTTACTTCAGAACAGCGTCCAGGAGACTATCCAAACCCAGTACCAGTCTATGCCAAAAAGGTTATAAAATGGTCAACTCTAGGTTCCTTCTGTAAAGTCTGCCTTCCATGCCTCACTACCCAATGTGAAAGGCTTTAAAGGATGGGCCCAGTTGCAGATTATGTGGGCCAGAAAACCCAGTCCTTGGAATTCCTCTGTGTTGTGGCACCCAAAGCCATAGAGGGTAGTGACTCTTTTGTCCTAGGAAAATATTCATCGTATCCTGATTTGGCCAAAGATGACTGAGAATTGATTTTCAGCTGAGTCACTACTCTCTCTCTCCCTCTCTCCTCCTCCCTCCTTCTCTCCCTTCCTCCCTCTCTCCCTCCTTTTTTTTTCCTTTTTGTCTGAGGTCAGACCATCTGCATTTTCTTCCACAGGTGTTTCTATTGACTCCCACAGGAGAACATCACAGTGTTTTCCCCAGCACCTGCTCTTCATAAAGACTTGTCGATTTCCTAACTTAGAAGGAGTAGGGGGTGGGAGGAGGGCATATCTTTAACAGACTTCGACAATGCATGAATTTTTTAGAGGCCAGAATCCTCTATCATTTTGCTAGGGTTCAGGCTATTAGTCTGCATATGAAAGCAGAGATGATTTCTACTAGACCTCATGGCTTAGCAGCCAAAACCTATTCCTCCTAATTGGGACATTGGGTTTCCCTCTCCCACCCACTATAATGACTTCTGCTGTCAGTTTATGTAGCTAGCTTTGTCTCCGCACCTGGAAGTATGACTGATGATTCATATCCCCTATCCTTTGCTCCAGGGGAAATTGTTAGTGTAGGTAATGTCATGTTGTTAATCACTGGAGAATACTTGGGTTACAGATAAAAATATAACCTATCTTGGCTCCTCTTTTGATCTATGATTCTGATCTATGGATTGGTTGATAGGAAAAAGTGACCTTCCTCTGCTACCATGTCATGGAAGAATAAGAATGAGAGTTGATAGACCATTTGGATATAAACTATGTATATCCACCAGGAAGTAATTTGTATTCCCTCCTGGAAACATATGATGAGGAGAGGATAGTGAGTGACAGCTCTTATCTGATTTTCTTGGTAGGCACAGATTGAAGACCGGTATCTTTAATGCTCCAAACCATCTGGGATTTCATTGGTGTGGGTACTCCCCCTCCCAAATTGATGCAAATTTCAACCTCTACACACCTTAGTTTATGGTTTTTATGAATTTCTGAGGCTAAATAGAATTTCATTGGTTGCTTTGTAGCTTTCTAGTAATAAGCCTATTTGCTTTTAGCCAAGCCACTGCTCTGAAAACAGATGCAGTATGTTGGTTATATACTTGAGACCTTACCAACTTGCTAGGATCTGCCACTGTGAAGAGTGGGCAGACAATTTCATTAGAAGAGCCCAACCTTGATCATTTTATTTTGAGAGTAAAGATAGTCTATCTCAGTTTTGAATTTTTCTGATATACAGAGAGGCAGCTGGTGACATAGTGGATAGAGAAGTGAACCTGAGTCAGAAAGACTTCTGTTCAAATTCTCCTTTGGACACTTAACCAGGCATGTGACCCTGGGAAATAGGGTCACATCTGTTCAATGAGGATAATGATGGCACTTACCCCCAAGGTTGTTGTAAGAATCAAATACGATATAAATGTGATACAAATACACATATAAAGTACTACGTAAATGTTAGCTATTATTGTCTAGAGCTCTGCATCTTATAATCGAAGTCCCATCTTGGCGTGTATTTTAGAAAGAAATTTAAATAACATAAAACAGTAATTACTTCATTCCTGCTAGGATACATGATGCCATCCATGTGGACACTGCCTCTGTCAAGGTTTATATCATGCTCATTAAGCCTCTGTAGAAATTTAATGAGTTTTTGTCCTCGCCACCTTCCTTCATGAATACTTGGTGTCCAAAGCCCTGGTGCTGAATTCCTCTGAACTTAGCTAGCTCAATCATCAAAGACTCAGCATTGCTAGGGGAGAGGATTTTGATAGCATGGCCTTGGGCAAATTATAACTGCTTGGTAACCTTAGTTTTCTCTTTGTATAGTGAAGATAACTATACCCATGAAACCTATCTCCCAGGTTGGTTCAGGGGCTCCAAAGAGGGAATATATACATACATACATACATACGTATATATATGTGTATATATATATATATATACACATATATATACGTATGTATGTATGTATATATACGTATATATATATAAAACTTTGATGTATGGTCTGTCATCAAGTCCATATTCAAAGATTTTGCCATTTAGTCGAATCTCCTAGAGCTTACAGCCTACTGGCACACCCTTTGGGAACTCAGGGTTACCTTTACATCACAGGAAGCCGTATGAGTAGAAGTTGAGTGGAGGAAGAAATGATTACTACCTGAATAAATCAATTGTCTATTTCTTGGGGACAGTTTTGTACTTGATTTTAGAATGCATGTGTGTGTTGGTTGTTTATTAACTGTTATAGACCTGTATTGGCGGGTGATGAGGGAGAGATTTTTTTTTATTTTATTGTTTTTAATTTTTATTGTGGATCACATAGAGATTAGGAGTTTTTTTTTTAAATAAAGTCTGCTGAGATTAGTAGAAAAGCAGAAAATCTCTAAAGAAAGTCATTCTTGCTTTGGTCTCTGGAGTCCTCTGTGAGACTAAGTTATTACAGCAAGGGGTGAAATGTTTACTAGTGTTATTCATGAAACACATGCTTTGCCTTCTTTGCCTTAGGAAAAATATTTTTGTTGTTGTTTCTCTCTCTGGTCTCCCTAAACTCCCTAAAATCAAGAACTATATGTCAAAAAGAAGGTATCCTTATTCTTATCATTTTTCTTATCCTGGATTATTGCCCAGAGTCTGGGGCAAGAGTTCTCTGTGAGGTCTCCAATTAGGAGCTTAAGTTTGAAGAGGAAGCGGGATAGTGGCTTTGGGTACCCTCCTCCCTCTGTATTTTGCCACCCAGGAGAGATATTTCTTCCCAAGCACATTGAAAATTAGTCCTTTATTCCTTCAGGCTGTTAGAATGAGGGAAAAAAAAACTGTAGATGTGGGGCCAATGATTGGCATCTGGTTATCATTCTCTTGAGCTGTCCCCAGTTAAAAGATAAGTTTGGACTCATTAAACTCAACAGTGCTCATGGTCGCCATCTGTTTACTGGTCACAGCTGCCATTCTGTTCCATGCCTCTGACACCTTTTCTATTATAGACTTCATTAGTAATCATCCCAAGTGTTTCTTAGATTCTTTTTTTGAACTAGCATTTAACTGGAGGTATGTTTTACTCCTCTTTTGCAGCCATATGCTTGTACCATGAGTATTCAGTTTATATGACTTTAATAGACTCATTACCAGTGACCCTCTCAGATTCCTCTTTCAAGAAAGAATGATCAGCGTTTAAGTCTTTTAAATTGATTATGCCCGTATCCTCTGCCAACAGAGACTAATATATTCCAAATGAATGACTCAAAGAAAAAAATTAAAAAGGAACCATGCTATCAAAGAAAACAACAGTAAGGCTACATGCTAAAACTTACAGAATATAGGCAAAGCAGATTTGTGTCTGCTTTTATCATTTTTTTATCATTTCTAAACATGTTAGCAAAAGAGAAGATGAAGTGATCCATAGAATGGAGCAGGCATCAAAAAAAGAGGCAGTCAACACACTAAATACCCCTTCCAACAACTGCAAAAATAAAAATTCTGAAAAATGATGAGCAAATAATTAAAATTGATAATTGAGAAATAAAATGATGAGATCTTTTAAAAGAGCAAGGTAAGAAATACAAATCAGTAGCTAGTGAAAGGGAGAGACATAGAGACAAAGAAGTAGAGAATAAAAGAGAATAGGTGCAGAAATGAGACAGATAATGTCAGACATATTCAATATGTTGCTATATTATCTTTATACTTCTTTGTTAGAAGGGAAAGTTCTATTGGTAGGTCACCATTAGTAAGTGATGGTGATATTTTAATTAATGAAAACATTTATTAAAAATACCTTGTAAAGCTGTGAATGTGGGGATATAACTTAAATACAATTTCTATTTCTCTAGTTGCCTTTCATATTTGATGAATTTTTTTCTTCTTTGTTAGAAGGGAAAGTTCTTTGGTAGGTCACCATTTTTCTTCTTTGTTAGAAGGGAAAGTTCTATTGGTAGGTCACCATTAGTAAGTGATGGTGATATTTTAATTAATGAAAACATTTATTAAAAATATTTTGTAAAGCTGTGAATGTGGGGATATAACTTAAATACAATTTCTATTTCTCTAGTTGCCTTTCATATTTGATGAATTTTTTTCCCCAAACATTTGGTGTCCTCTGTTCTTCAAAATCCTGTCATTTCCTCTGGCACCTTCATCCTCTCCATATGTGTGATCTAGTCCTGCTGTCTTTCCCCTCTGTTTTCTTCAGTCCCATTTTCATTTCTTCATGTAGCACACAGGGGACTGTGGCATTAGAGGCTTTAATTTGATGACTCATCTTTCAATAATAGGAGTTAGAGAAATCTTTGTAAATCTTTTCCAGCACTTACTAGGAAAAGAACAGAATTGATTTTCTTTAGGAAATTGTGTATATTACTATCAAAGACACCAAAATTGGGTCACGAAGAGTCAGATGTGACTAAAACGACTAAACAATTCCTAATGTATGACCAGAAAAAGAGATGGACTGTTTAGGTAAGGAGGACCAAGGGAGCTCCTATCAGTAGCTCTCAAAAGATAGTCAGACTGTGTACCCTGTTAGGATCCATGAAATATCAAGAGCAAGAGTACATCTCCCATTTGGTGCTCGTGGACTTACATGGAGGATGGACGAGAACCACCCTGGATGACATGCAAAGATTGCACATAGTTACCATCTGCGTGTACATCGATGGCATCCCTGATCTCACAGTTGTCCTGTGCTTACTACTTCCAACTTGGAATTCTCATCATACTTGTTGAATAGCTTTCGTTTTTCACAAATCTTTAAAGCTTTCTGCTCTCTGTGATTTTTTTGGGGGAAGGGGAAAAGCTCTTAGAAATTCCTTGAATTTATTTTTTCCTCCAGGCCAATATGATTGAGATGAAATCTTCAAAGCCAGCTCTGTTACCTGGACATTTTTACAAGTCCTCTTTCAAAGTGTGTTGACACTGAGATTGGTAGTCTAGTTCCTCAGCATAAAATTTGAGATTGATAAAGGGCTTTATTTCTAAAACGATAATTGAGCTATTCCTGCAGTGGTTCACAGCTGAACATTCCCAGATGTGTATGGGATGGGGATGGGGGTACAGTTTGAAGGAACTAACAAACAACGGAGGTCAGATATTTTCACTCTTAAATGGGCTAAATAATTGGAAAATCTAGTTAACCATATCTCTCCTTTCCCCAACCAAGCTAGTTGACTGAATTATAAGCACTGATAAAGGGTAATATTTTTTCTCTATAGAGAATCAATGTGGGTGTTTTCATTGTGTCTGGTATGAATTCCCTTCTTTCTTAAGGTTGTATAATTATTCCTCTTTCCTTTCAAGAAGCAGTAACATTTTGGAGGTGATTGTCAAAGGTTACACATGTGTTTTTATATATTCCTTAAGTAGGCTTTCAACATTAGCCTATCATAGTCCAACTATTGTTCTCAAACAATGATGAAAAGGATGGTTTAACTGAGTATTATTTCTGTTACAGCCAGGAGTCGTTTCCAGGTTAACAAATAACAAAGCAGGCAGCAGATTGCAGACCTTGTGAATTATATTTTTACTGGGACTAGCCTTCCACCAAGGGATATGTCACTACCCACTACTGCATAATCGACCTTGCTAATTATATCCTGCCTGGAAGGAAGATACGATTTGCATTTTTAATTGCCTTTTAATTCTTTTCCAACCCATGTAGGTCAGCAAAACATCATTGTGCTATTTCAGAGTTTTGATGGAGGGTTCATGGCAAATACCAGTTGTTTTTTTTTTAAACAAATATAATCCCTTTGATATCCAACTATTGATGAATCAAGATGAAGATAGACTACCTAGGCTTTGCATTAATGAATTTCTGAGAAGTGTTTTTTTTGTGTGTGTGTGAAAGCTCAGGTGTCATTGTAAATTCTCCTAGAAACAGAGCCAAGAAGATTTCACTAATGGGAAACTTTTGGACTTAACAATTCTAGAAGCTTCTACAGTGTCTAGTAGCATCTTAGGCAGACTCTCCTGGAAGAGGGTTATTCACTAATACAATTTGTCCTTTTTCTTTTCTTTTCTTTTTTGCCTGATCACATTTGAATTTATTCCTAGATTTTTGCTTTCAGGTTACTGAGACTTTGCCCTTTCTTTCCCTTTTGATGCCTACCTATACTCAGAAGACAAAAATAATTAGAAAAGAGTATACATGATTCTAAAGAAGATAAAGTGACATAAAAATAAATTTGTTTTTTTTATGCGTTTATTTTTTCAACTTTTTTTCCTGGTGTTGCTAAAGCTGCAATCAGAAGGTCTTGTGGTCAGCAAAAAAAATACTTTCTGTCTGTTGTTATAGGTCAGGTTTGTATTATTTTCCATGTTGTAAAAGAATCCCTGAAAAATCCTATTTATTTCAGTTAGAGGTTGCAATGTTTTGGCTAAATGAATAACCCTGTCTCCTCTTGGAACGACATAAAGGCATGAGAAGTCAAAGGAATCTGGCTTTTTCTTCGCTGAGAAGCATGAAAATTCAGGAAATGTGGGTCTCAAATGTTAAGGTCTTTTAGATGATAACCCATTAGGGATATTGAATCAAGCAAATTTTACATTATACAAGTAATATAGCTTATTGGTCTGGAAAGTGATTTTAAGCATAGTTGTACCAAATCCTTTGGACTGTCCAATTGCTGAGTGGTACAAAAGAAGGAGAGAGTTAAAAAAAAGAAAGAGGAAGAAAGAGAAGGAAGGTAAAAAAGGAAAGAAAGAGAAGGTGAAAGGAAAAGAACTAATTATATTTCTTGGATGTAGTCATAGAAAGATACGGTTTTAATAACAAAAAGGGAATGTTTATTTAAGCTATACAATGTTGAGACCTCATTAAAACCCCAAATTCAGCAAGTCAGAGCCCAGTTTCTGAAAAGCTTTGCAGGCAGTCATCAGATAAAACTATCCATGCCTCCAAAATGGCACAAAAAAAAGCAAAAGCAGAGAGACGTGTAGTTTGTGGTGCAAAGGGATTTGCTGGGCAGCTGTCTCTAGATGGTATGCCTCCTGTCTTTACGAGCTGTTCTGTCTCTAGCCAGTCTAGCAGGCAGCAGGACAAAGGGCCCCAAGAGCAGACAATTAGATTCTGTTTGGCCAAAGAGAGGTGTTTCCAGGAATAAGCTTCACTTGACCAGTGTGCTAAGGCAATAGGGACATGCTGCTTCATTGCATTTCTGGTTTGCTCAGTAGAGTTAACCAACCAGAAAGCGTTTTTTGTTTCATTCTTTGCTTATCCCTTCAGTTCAATAATATTCCATCAGTCCATCGCTGTTTGATTTTGGAATATCAATAATAATAATTAATAATGTGTCTGACAAGTAGAGATGGCTAAATAATGTCTATTAACATCATGGAATATTATGGTTCTGTCTGAAAAACAAATATGAGATATATGAAGGGAGCCACTGTGATGCAGTGGGAAAGGGCAATGATGTTGGAATGAGAAGAACTAGACTCAAGGTTCACTTCTGAAGTAACTACTGCCTGGGTAACATGGAGCAAGTTACAACCTGCTGGGCTCCAGTTTTCTCATATGTAAACTGAGAGAGGTGGACTAGATGAACTCAGGTCACTTCCAGTGCTAAATCTGATCCTGTGATCTTAATAAAATATGGAAAGACCTAAACAAATTGATGCAGAATGGAATCAATAAACTAGAAATGTATATATGATTGCTACAATGATGTGCGAAGGTAGATAGATATGGGTTTGTCCATCTATCTGCATAACTATCTATAGACTTAGATATATTTATAGATAAGTACCCATAAATATATCCATATAGATATAAATATATCTAAATAGAAATACATAATAATTGTAAATATGTAAATACATAAGTTACCTATCTATCCATTTAGCCACACAATTATCTATTTATCTCTACACATTTATGGTATATATATATATATCTATATATATATATATCTATATATATATATATATATGTATGTATATATCAATATAGGTAGACAAAGCTATGTTTATAAATATTTATCTCTAAATATATCTATATAAATATAACTATCTATCTATAAATGCAGTTATCTCTTTATTCATCAATCTACGCAGCTCTCTATATATCTCTATACATATATTATATATGTGTAGCTATAGGTAGATATAGATCCATAGATATCTATCTATAAAAATATATCTATTAATATCTATTATGTATGAATAGTTTTCTATCCATACAGCTATCTGTGTCTTTATATCTCTCTATACATACCGATAGATATAAGTGTGTGTGTTCATCCCTCGTTGCCAAAGACCATGTCATCAGAGAAATAATGACGTAACTTGCACTTGACTTTGTTTTTCGAGTGAGGGAGAGCTATGCAGGTCACCAGCCTCACTTCTCCTCCAGAGCCATCTGAATCCAGTGACCAGATATTCATCAGGATGACTGGAGATGACTCAGGATGAGGCAGTTGGGGTTAAGTGACTTGCCCAAGGTCACGCAGATAGTGAATGTCAAGTGTCTGATGTGAGATTTGAACTCAGGTCCTCCTGACTCCTGCACTGGTCCTCTATCCACTGCATTACCTACCTGTCCCAGATAGATAAGTATATTAAGATAGATAGAAAGAAGAGAAAAAAAGTAGGAAGGTGGCAGAATTTTGCAACCAATCTTCACTGGGGATACATGATGAAAACATTTTCTTTTCTTGTCTGTTGTTTATTATTATTTCATTTGGTCCTATTTTGGTAAATAAATTCTAGGAGTTTCAAAAAACCTTTTATCCTTTGTCTGTATTTTTACTGGATCATTTGCTTTTGAAAATATTTTTGCAAGTTGATCTTTTTTCTTCCTCAATTATGCTATTTAGGTCCAACTTCCTTCCCTGGTAAATCCAGTGTGCTGAAGGTAATTGTACCTTCATTCGATGATTCCATCATTCTGCCATGCTAGGATGGGGTCATCGTTCTGACTGTGATATTTTGGTGTCTGGTCCTAGATTTAGGACTAATGAGTCTGAGCTGACATGTTACTGACCTTATTACATATCTCTGAAACTTCCCCCTTTGTGGGTTTCCTTATTTTACCTTTCCCATAAAAGCAGAAGCTGTGCCATACAGAAAGATTTCATGTAATTGAAGTTTCCAATTAATTGACATTTCACTAAACTAAATGGAGCCCTTGAGGTAAGTCATAAAATTCCTGAAGTCAACTTTTATGATTGTGTGGCTAACAGGTCATTCCTGTAATGCACACTCCTTCTAGTAATATCATTCCATTTCACATGTTCTCCCATGATGATGAAGTGATCACTCTTGTATTCTTGAAATTGGCTTTGCATTGTGATGCAAAATATCACGACTTTAATGTAAAATAGCCTTTCAACACTCTGTCCTTCCCTCCTCTTCTGCCTATTAATTGAATTAGACAAACTGCTAAAATTCGGTCTATGGTAGCACTAAGTCCAATGTGGATGCTTTGTGAACATTTGTTTGTTCATCTGCTCGGGGCATAATTGGAATCAGGCAGTGGGCCCAAGGGAAATTGAAG
The DNA here is from genome assembly GCA_028658325.1 of Potorous gilbertii. NCBI lineage: Eukaryota > Metazoa > Chordata > Mammalia > Diprotodontia > Potoroidae > Potorous > Potorous gilbertii. The sequence goes on along the minus strand of CM053771.1, from coordinate 501,920,559 downwards.
CTCTGACATTTTGCCCTATTGCTCTTGTGGTTCACATTTGGCCTTTACATATATATGTGTGTATGTACATATATATATATATATATATGTACATACACACATATATATGTATGTATGTATGTATATATGTGTGTGTGTATATATGTGTGCGTATATACATATATATATATATATATATTGTTGTCACATGTCAGAGTTCTCTGACTCTAGTACTGTGATTAACGGTAGGAGATGAACTTTATTATGTTGCTTTCTAATCCAATCTAGGCCAATCTATTGAGCATTTATTAATCAGCTTCTACTGCACTGGATGCTATCTGGACAAAAAAAGACCAGCCATGGATCTCAAGAGACCTACATTTTTCTGTGTAAACACGCACCCCGCCCCCGCCACACCTAAATACAAGTAATTATACAGACAAGAATTGCATAGGATGAACATGCAGGGATGGGTTGCAATCTGCACTGTTGGACCAAATACCTGTGTTGAGGAAATCAGAAATCCACAGAAAAATCCAATATGAATACCGTGGTATTTGTAGCTTACCTACATGTTCAACATGTTTCAATAAAAGTATTTACTGTTTATATAGCAGACTTTAAATATAAACAGGACTTTTATTAGATGTGGTTATGAATAGCAGTTCCACAAAGACAGCATGATATAGTGGAAAAAACTCTATTTGGGTTCAAATTCCTCCTCTGACACTTCCTACATATGTATGTGTCTTTGGGGAAATCAATTAACTTCTCTGGGCTTCAGTTTCCTTATTTGAAAATGTAGGAGGTTCCTCAAGGTAGACTCTGAATCTCTCCCATATTTATGATCCCATGTTTATAGGGTCAATTTTCCATTATACAAAGAAAAGCTCACTGAGTCCTGATCCTGAGTCAGATGCTCCTGTGTGCTCCTGGATGACAATAGTCTTCCTTCCACATTGGACATGTCAGTATGGTTCAATAAATAAGAATTGAACTGTTGTCAAATTCCAGAACATGTATATGGGAGACAAAGTGCAAAAGTAATGGCCAGCCAGTCACCAAGTCCCACTGAGTTTTCATTTGAAATATCTCTCACCTTCATCATCCCTTTTGAATTCTGACCATCACTACCCTCGGCCAAGGGACTCATCATTTTATTTCCTGATAGCTGCCACAGAGCCTCTTACCTGGCCTTCCTGACTCTGGGCTTTCCCTCTTCTCAACCATCCTGTCTGCCACTCCAAGATTTACCTTTGTTAAACTCTTTTCAGATGTCCTTCCTCTGCTCAGAAAATGTCATTCTGTTCCCTTTTGCCTGGTGCATCAAGTCAAAGGTCCATTATCTAAGTTCCTTCATTTTCTGTGATTTGAAAGGTTGCTCTCAATATGGAGATGACTGTAGCACCTATTACTGGGTTCATTCTTCAGGGCATATGTCCAGAAATGTGGTTAATAGACAATATTGATATGTCACTTGAAGTTTTGCAAAGCATTTTAGATACATTAGATACATTCTCACAGCAGCCCTTTGAGAAAGGTAGGTACTGTTTTTATGCCCATTTTACAGAAGAAAAAAGAAAGATGCTTAACAGGACAAAGGTGACTTCCTTAAGGTCACACAGCTCTCGTTAATATGAGAGGTGAAATTCAAACCTAGGATTCTCCTCACTCTAAGTCCACTAATCTTTCCACTACCACACTTGTGTAGATAAGACTGCCTTAGGAAGGTACCTAGAATTGTGACTGCAATGTAAATGTTGGAATGACAGGGTTTTTTTTTTAAACACTTAGGAAGAATGGATTTCTTAGGACTAAGGAGTTGCAGGACTATTCATTATTTTACCTCTTTAGGCAGACATTTGAGACAGCTATAAACAGTAAAAGTCTCCTTTATATTCTTCCTAAAGGCAGTAGTCCTAGATGGGAAGGGGAAAATTAACTTCTATGAAAGGGATTTTGGAACTCCATGCAGAAGCAGAGTGAAGAGTGTTCTAATTCAGCCTCTGACTTCCTCTGTAGGAATGGGCTTTGATTTAATGATGCTACTGCTCCTGCTTGCAGGTGTGTTCATTCTCTTTGCCCCTGGGGAGAATGAAAAGTCTGTCTCTTTTTACATCCTTTTGCTATAGGTTTCCCCTTTTATTGGATGTGTTTCTTGATCTCCAAACAGTGCACCATGCATTTCAGATCTCAAACTGGTCTTGATCTATTCATGGGAAATGGCAAAATGGTGGAGCTTTTCAGGGAAGTGTCCAGCAATAAGGGAAAAAAATCCTAATATAACGATCTGAGAAAATTCCTTTCAAAACCAGCATTATTAGAAGGTCAGAAATACCTTTTTTTCTAATTAGAAGTTATCAGATCTTGACCTTTGTATATTTGTATTGAAGAGAAACATTAAATGCTTCAAACATTAGTAAGAAGAAAAATAGGATAGAATAGGACAGTTGGAAGAGACTTTCGATCTTGTCCTACTTCCTTATCTTGTAGATGAGGAAAGAGAGGCTCAAGGACAGGAAATAACTTACCGAAGGTCACACATGTATTAAGTGTCAGATCTGGGTCCAGAGCCCAAATTTCCTCATTCCTGGTCTGGTAGTCTCTATGTGTAACACTGTAATGTAATTGTTCATGTTTACAACCTTCCAAATCAGTGTTCACTTTCATTCCGGGTCACATTGACCAAGTGTTGCTTAAAGTTCTGTACTTACTGAATCCAGTTTTCACAATAATTCCATCTGCCCTTCCTGGAAGTGCTAAGGCCATGAGGATGGTGTCCTTCATAATCAAAGATACCCATCAATCATGGCTCCTTCTCTGGTGGTCAGTGTTGAAATCGATCACAGAGAAGTTCTGTTAACCTTCTCATTCTTCTCCAGTTATAGATGTTCACGTTGGAGCATCAGCTGGGAGGAGTGGTTAGCTTGACTTCATGTGGTTTTCTGACACACTCCTTTCTTCCTGCTTCAAAGGAGATCATACCACAAATGAAATGGAAACTGTGGATTGCGGAATTAATTTCATGTGTGTGAATTTCTAGAAGAGGAAATGGACCTAGAACATATCAAACCTGTTTTCAAAGCAAACGAGTATTTTACTGATCTCAGTTTTCCTGAGAAAGAGAACATTGAAGTAGCAATTACATAGGTCTGTCTTCGTCTGAAGTAGCAATTACAGAGGTCTGTCTTTGTCAGGCAGATACAAATTGACCTATTAGTTTCATAGAACAACAACCACTTAGTATGGATTTTTGTGGTAAATCTATTTGTTGTTAATGAAGTCTTTAAAATTGAGTTTTCAGTGGATTGATCTTCATAGGGTGAAGATATCAGTATTTGTGAGTCTAAAAGAACCAAACCTTAACAATGTCATTTCATCACCATCACCATCATCATCATCATCACCATCATCGTCACTACGGTTGTTATTGATGATGTTAGTTTGATTTGAGCAGCAATTTGAAAAGAGAACACATTCCTATAATTAAGCTAGTTTTTATGACTCTAGTTGTGACAGTTGTGCTCTGCACTACCACTGCCAAACTACATTTGGAATATCATGTTTAGTTCTGGATCCCATATTTTTGGAAAGTTATTGATAAAGTTGAGCATTCCAAAGATGAGGGGCCTCAAGTTCATACTACATAAGGGTTAGGGGAAGCAACTGGGAATGTTCCAGCGGGAGAAGACTTGTGAATGTGGGAGTGGTGGTGAGGTGCATTGATTGCTGACTTCAAGTGCTTGAAGGACTGTTGGATAAAAAAGAAATTTTACTTTATCTCTTGACTCCATAGCAAAGAACTGGGGAAAAATTAAGTGAGTAGAAGATGCAGGGAGAAGCTGGGTGCAAGCAAGGGAGGTAACACACATACACACGCACATACACGCACACACACACACTTCCCACCTAGCCCCAAATGAAATGGATTACTTTAAGAAGTAGTGATACCTCCTCAATGGAGGTCTTCAAACAAAGTCTACATGACTGTATCTTGGATATAGAGGGGGGGACATTTTGGTTATACTCCAGAGGGGATTTAGATTCTAAGGCACTTTGCCAATCTGAGATCTGTAATATAGTGGCTTCTTGGAAAATTTCTGGTCTAGATGGTCCTCTTTAAACGGATAGACTCTCCATATTCAAGGGAAATTTTCATTGTTTTCCTCAGTTTTTCTGATGTTAAAAAATCCATTATTGGTAGAAGATACTTTTGTTTCCCATGTAATAAGAACTTTTATTTATTTCTCACTGTACTTTCTACTTGGATATAGAGGGGGGACATTTTGGTTATACTCCAGAGGGGATTTAGATTCTAAGGCACTTTGTGAAGTAGGCAGAACAGGTGTTATAATCTGTATGTGGCAAATGAGGTCACTAATGTCCCACAAAGAAAAAGAATTGCCTTCCATTATATTAACATTAGGCAACAAGCTGGGTCTAAAATCCCTTGCTTCTGATTTAGTGACATTAGAAAAAAATTAGAGTAAGATCATAGGATTTGAGTTAGACAGGTTTTTGAAACTAATACAGTGCTCTCATTTTTTAGATGAGGAAACTGAGACTCAAAGAGTATGGGTAAATGACTTGCCCAAGATTCCCCAAGTTGTGAGTAGCAAAGTTGGGGATTGAATTCAAGACTTCTTAACTCTAAGTTCAGAGCTTGTTCCACCATGCCATATTGTTTAGCAAGTCTTCTATCGTTAGTCATCTGAGATAAATTATTTTTAAAATTGTGACATTCTGTGATCGGACACCAACAAGAAATTATTTCTTATATAAATTTGGGGAAGCTAGGTGGCTTAGTGGATAGAGTGCCAAGCCTAGAATCAAGAAGACTTATCTTCTCAGGTTCAAATCTAGCCTCAGGGATTCAGTAGCTGTTTGACCCTGGGTAAGTTACTTAACCCTGTTTGCTTCAGTTTCTTCATCTATAAAATGATCTGGAGAAGGAAATGACAAAGCCATTCCAGTATCTCTACCAAGAAAACCCAAAACACAGTCACAAAGAGTTGGACAAGACTGAACAACAAATGACAAACAAAACAAATTGTAGAAATAACAAATTATACCGTAGTTTGGTGGCCAGAAAAGGGTAGAAAGTTAGCATGTATGATTTCTCTTTCATTCTGACAATCACTTGTTTTGGTAAATTTACAAATGATTTGTTTTTGTTGTTGTTGCCTTTTCAAACAAAATTGTTTGTGATTGTCATGTGCCATGATGAGACATAATGAATGCTTAGCTGTTAACTAAAATGTGAAACTTGTATTCATTTATGTGTTTAAGTGTTTTACATGCATGCGAACACACCTATCTTCTATATAGTAGTGGTCTTTCTCTTTTTTTATTTCCCCAACTCATTCATCGCTCTTTCCAACACTGAACATTTTTTGGCAGGAACTAGGAGCACACATCTCATCAACCTATTAGTATTTAGGGGACAAACAGGATTTTTAAAAAGTTAGTTTTAAAAATTAGATTATATTTCATATTAAGTTTTAAAATTAGATTTTAAAAATTGTTAACTAGCACTATCTCCCCCTTTCCAATACACTGCCATCATCACCAAAAAAACAAAAGGGAATGAGTGGGAGCTCATGGGACTGAGGGATATTTAATATTTTTGTTTTCTTTTATGGGTAGTGGTGAAGGTCAAAGACTTCATTATCAAGTGACCAGTCTACCATCACCTAATTAAACTTCTCCTCAGTCTGTTGCTGAGATTCTAAGACTTTTCCATTTGGTACAACCTTCTAGAACTTACTGCCCCTAGTATAATTTCTAAGGAGTAAGGCTTTATGAAGAATTTTTTTTCAAGCTAAATTGAAGTGAATTTTAGGTAGCAAACTTAGACATATAAAAGTATTCAAGCTAAGCACCTGCAATCAAATTCAATTTGGTGTGAAAAAAATTCCTAATGTGCAAGTTAAGTCTCACCTGGCGATGAATAATAACTTGACCTCAGCTGCTGGCCCTGAGAGTGGATTTCTAAGTCTAGAACTGTTGCACTAATAGAATTCTGCAGAGAAGCTATAAATTATGACAGCCAGAAAAGTCTCTAAGGTTTTGATTAGTCACGGAGCTCATTTCAAATTGTGCTACGGGGCAGGAGATGCAAAGCTAATGACCGGATACTCTAATAGGAGATTTCACAGATGTGGCATCATTTGCCTTCATATGGTTGCCTATGCTCTTGTCATCTCACACTTCCTGGAGCACATTTCTTTTTGAGATTTGCAATAACAGAACATAACAAAGCTCTAGCTGTCATTTTTAGGAGAAAGTACTGCCAAGTGATTGGCTTTTATCATTTCTTTGTGCTCGTGTAGCCTTTAAAAAGTGACAGTGGTGATATATGCATGTGGTTTAATTTTCTCTAAGATATTTTTGGCCAAAACATGTTACCAACTATGACCCTCAGCTCTTGGCTCTCTCAGTCTTAGAATTCAGTACATGCTGCTGTTGCCAGAACTGTCGACTCTTTGCAGATTACTTTTCCTGAAAGTTTCGTTGGCTTGATATGGTAAAAGTGCAACAGCAATATGGTGAGACCATTTTCCAGAGCTGTGTCTTCCAGTTCGAAGACCCTGTAATGGAAATTAAAAACCTTCCCCACCCATTGATAGGCCTCAGGTGGAGTTATTAAGGGAAGCTTGATTAAGGGAGGCTTATTTTGTATGAAGGCCCCCACTTTTTGTTGATTGCTAATGAGGTACTGTCATGAGGGTCTTGATACCTTCTGGCTCTGAGAAGTGTATAGATACCCTAAGGTGAGGTTGTGCTTTGAGGGTCGAATCTTTGGAAGAGTGTTTGTGTGATTAGGCCAGGTGAGACTCTGGTAACTGTTTTCACCTTTGAAAATTAGTGCTTCTCTGTTTGGTAACACTGTATGAATTGTCTGTGGTCGGACAGTTGGAAGCCTTGTCTGTTGGTCTTTCTGTTAGTAATTTCTGCTTATAATTTTCTGTTTGTGTTTTCTCTGAAGTTCAGAGTGCTGACTTTTCCTCCTTAACTAAGGAAATGATATATGTGCTTGATTAAAGTAAGGTTGTTAACTCCTTTCCTTAGAAAAGCAGATCAAAGAACCTGTGCAGCAGGCCTCCCGTGCATGCCGTAGTGCTTACTGATACAGACTCTCACTGTGTTGTATTCCTGAGTAGTGAACTTGGCAAGACATGTGTCCTTGTTCATCATTTTCAGTTCTAGTCCTCTCCCAATTACCTGAATCTCCAGAGGAGAACTATGGTTCAGTCATTCTAAATTTCATCTAATACTTACATGTGGATAGGAATGCATCTGATGTTCTGGGAATTCACAACACTTCAGATAAAAAGAATGAAGCAACAGCAAGAAAAAATTGACTAGGAGCTGGAAAACTTCTGTTCAGATCCTACTTCCTCTCCACTTTTGGCAGTTGCCCAGACCTACCAAACACCAATTTTGTCTCTTCTTACTTTAGTCAAAAAGAATTCCCTCAATCACCATTTAAAATCCATTTCTTCTATACTAAAAGTATAGAACAGGAGTAGCCCCAGCAAAGCTCCCCCACTCCCTTCCTCCTATTCTTACAGAGAAAGAGACAATCATCACCTCCAGTAATATTGGTAGAGAAACTCTTCCAATCATCTTCTGATGTCAGCATGACAAGGAGGAAAGGTTTTCTCCACAATGTTCAGCTTCCTTCCCCAACTTAATGCTTTCGTAGCAACCACCAGAAAATCTCCCAGCCTTTCATTGGTCTGTGTCCTCCTAGGCATCTTCTCCTTTGTGTAGTTGACATGGTCATCATGATCAAAGGCTACACAGGCTGTTTTCTAAGGAAGACACAAGCTAATAAAAACCACGTCAAAGCCTCCAAGTCACCATTAATTGTTGCTGTTCGGTTGTTTCAGTCATTTCCGACTCCTTGTGAACCCACCTGAAGTGTTCCTGCAGAAATATTGGGGTGGTTTGTCATTTCTTTCTCCAGCTCGTTTTTATAGATGAGGAACTGAGGCAAACAGGGTTAAATGACTTGCCCAACGTCATACAGCTGGGACATCTGAAACCAGATTTGAACTCAAGAAGATGTTTCTTTCTGATTCAAAGTCCAGTGTTCCATCTACTGCACCACTATCTACTACCCACTATTGGAAAAATCCAAATTGAAGCAACTCCAAAGTCCTACCTCACACTTATCATATTGGCAAAATGGACAAAAATAGAGAATGACTGTGTTCTGAGAATGGAGACACGTTAATGAATCCTTGATGGAGTGTGAATGTATCGGAACATTTTGAGAAACAATTTGGAAAAAACAAAAGGAAAACCATTTGGAACTATGCCCCTAAGAGTTACTAAATTATACATACCATATGCTTTGACTCAGCAATACCACTACTAGGGCTACACCCCAAAGAGAAGAAAAAGTGAAGAAATTCACATATGTACTAAAGAAAAATTGTAGGAGTTCTTTTTGAGGCAAAGAGCTAGAAACTTAGAGAATACCCACCAATTGAGGAATGCTTTAACAAAATACAGTTTATGGACATAATGGAACACTATTTTGCAGTAAGAGTAATGGAGATGATCTGAAAGAAGTGATTTTTATGAACTAATACAGAATGGGATGAGCAGAACCAGGAAAACAATTTATACAATAACTACAACATTGTAAAGACCAAAGCCGTTGGATATAATAAGTGCCGTCTCCTACTTTAAATTTCACTTCAGCACATGGATTTTAATTTACATGGTGATTGAGTGATTTTTTTTTTTACTATGCCGAGGAAGAGATTAAGAACCATATGGTACTGGGGCAATGAGACAAGAGAGTTATGAATAATTGGAATCATCTTCCAGCTGGATATTAGGCAGAAACCCAGGAAGGCTCTAGAAGAGGTTTAGACATGAGAAGACTGGGGATGGCTCAGGGTGTTTGGGCTTAAAAAGTTGGAAATTGTATGAACTCAAGCTTAAAGCACCACCTGCTGACCGGAATACCCATTCCAGCTACTTACTGCTCCAGACATAGCACTAGATGGATTCCCAGTAGAGAGAGAGAATGCTGCCTCCAATAATAGACACCATTTTTCTTTTTCTTTTTATTCTTGCAGAATTTGTTAAAGAGTTGTCAGTTTGAATTGTTAGTGTCAGTTACTCTTCTTGTCAGGGATGATGATGATGATGGTGATAATATTTATATATTATACTTTTAAGTTCTGTACATGCAATCTCATTTGATCCTTCATGGAACTAGTTTCAAAATGGAAACAGTGCATAAAACTGAAAGAATGTCAGATCACAAAATGTAAGAGTGGGGCAACAGATGACTGGTAGGAACAACAGACTGGATCCAAAATAGTATCAGGTAGAAGGTCTAAAAACATGGCCAAAATGACTTATTATTCCAGTTAGTCAGATGGAGATCAATAGATACAACAGTAAGTTCTGGCAGTAACTAAACTCTGTTTCCTTTAACCCAACTAAATGTAGAGATAAAAGAATGAATGAAACTTTAGCTTGCTTGAGGTGGGACCACTAGATCTGTTTCAGTAAGTATGTTTGTGGAGAAAGCCAAGATTCTAGTGTGACTCAAAACATATGCATGCAAATTTGTTTTCTTGTATCGAGAGCTTCTTGTCCTTTATTCCCACTGCCCCCAAAAAACAAAAAACCTTTTATGGTATCTTAACTTACCTTATGCTCTGAAATTGGAAGAAAAGACATTATTTTAAATTCTGTTTAGCAGAGGTGAAGTCAGATTGCCAGGGAAAATTTTTCTTGAGTTTTTGGTTTCTGGGAAGTACAGAGCTGAATATTAAACTTGATTGCATGTTCAAGCCTTTAGTGTTCAAGGGTTCAAGTTCAAGTCTTTTCTCATTTTCTCATTTCTATGATCTTCCATTTTGTAAGTAGCTTTTGATTACTGTTAATAAAGCAGTTTCTTAAAGGCCCTGTTTAAAGAAAATTACTTAAGGATATTTTTTTGACAGTGGAAAAGAATTAAAGGGAAAATACAGGAATATTTTAGGTTCATTTTCACAATGTTAAATAGTTTTTAGAAAGAATATGGTATCCCCTCCTCTAGTCTCTTTTGTCCAGACTAGTCCCTCCCCAGTGACAGAGCTAGGGTGATAAATATTGAAAATGTGAAGCTATGTGGAGAAACTACTGTGTAATTGTGTCTTGAAACTATTCAAGTTACATATTAAAATGATCAGAGGAAGAAGGGTCTGACATAAGAAATTGTTTTTGTCAGCAGAAAACTAGGTTGTAAAAAAAATTACTGAAGCAGAAGAGGTTTAGTTAAGAGCTGTTCAGATCTCTTTGAAAGAAAAGATATGATATAATCCTATGGTCAGAGACTTAGAAAGGAAAGCTGTCTCTGAAGGGACAGGAAAATCTGAAAAATGAAATTCTGACAAAACAGTCAACCTCTAAAACACAATAAAAATGCATTTAAAAAAGACATTGACTAAGAAGAATGAAGAAGTGATAGTCCTGTTGCTTTGAGGCAAATAAGGTCATATAAAAGGTTATAGAGATAAAAATAAGTTTTACCTTGGAAGAGTAAAACTAGTGGGTAGATTGATGAACTTTCATTTAGGAAAGACCTGGATTCTAGTTCTGATTCAGACTTAATTTTGTGACCATAGGTAAGCTATGTAATTGATTTAAGTTTTGGCTTCTTCATGTGTAAAATTTATTGTTTTTGTTCAGTCTTTTTGTGACCCCATTTGGAGTTTTCTTGGCAAAGACACTGGAGTGATTTGCCATTTCCTTTTCCAGCTCATTTTACAGATGAGAAAACTGAGTCAAACAGGGTTAAGTGACTTTCCCAGGGTCACATAGCTAGTAAATATCTGCGACCTGATTTGAACAGGAAGATGAGTCTTCCTGACCCTAGGCCTGGGCCTTTATCCACTATGCCACCTAGCTTTCTCATGGGTACAATGAGGATAGCGATATCTATAACACATCTCGATTCATCTCTTGTATGAAATCATGTTATATCAAATGCTTTGCAAACTTTAGGTACTATGTAAATATCACCTATTATTATGATGACTGTTTTTTTATCAAGAAGAATAAGCTTTAAACTTGAAATAGTTGAAGGAACTGGATAATAGGACCCCAAACATTTGCCCATATAAAAGCCTTTAAGCCCCAACAAATTACATCCCAACATATTGAAACAGGCACAGATATGATTGCAAAACACTCATTAATGATTTCTGCAGAGTGGTAGGGAACAGGAAATATGTCAGTTTTCAAAAGAAGAAAAAGGTAGAGTCTAGAAGCTAAACATCAATGCACTTGACACTGATCCTAACAAAATTCCATAACAGATTGCTAAATAGATGACTTGGGAACACTTAGAAAGGAAGTGAGAGACCGATATGAGTCAGTGTGCATTCACGAAGGACAAGACATTCTGAAAAAATATCATTTCCTTTTCTGAGTTACAGGAAGAAATAGAGAGTAAAACTGTACTAGTGAGGGACCACAACTTTCCTCTCTAAGAATTAGAGAAATCTAAATATAATATAAACCAGAAAGAAGTTAAGGAGATGAATGGAATTTTAGAAAAGTTAGATATGATATATCGCTGGAGAAAATTGAATGGGAATAGAACGGAGTATGACTTTTTTTTTTTAACAGCCCATGGCACCCTCACAAAAATTGACCATATGTTAGGGCACAAAACCCTTATAACCAAATGCAGAAAAGCAGAAATATTAAATGAATGCTTTTCAGGTAATAATGCAATAATAATTATATTCAATAAAAAGCTGCAGAAGCATAGATTAAAAATTAATGGAAAACCAATAATTTAATCCTAAAGAACGGATGGGTCAAAGAACAAATCATAGAAACAATCAATAATTTCATTAAAGAGAATGGCAACAATGGAATAACATAACAAAATTTATAGGATGCATCCAAAGCAGTACTTAGGAGAATTTATTATCTCTTAATGCTTACATCAATAAAAAATCGAAAGAGCAGATCAATTAATTGGGCATGCAAGTAAAAAAAAAACTAGAAAAAGAACAAATTTAAAATCCCCAATTAAACACCAAATAAATCTTGAAAATACAAGGAGATTAATAAAATTGAAAGCCCCTGGACTAATAAATAAAACAAGAAGTTGATTTTATGAAAAAAATGTACTTACAAAAATGTTTACCAAATTTGTGGGTAACACAAAGCTAATGAGAAAAATAAATTTTAAAGATAATATCAACAGGCTGAAATGATGGATCACAACTGATCAGATAAAATGTAATGAGAATAAATATGATCCTGCCTGTACTTAACATAATTCACTGAGTGAAACATAGTCTAGCCATAAATGTGAAAAAGGCTAGCGTTTTTATTGGCTACAAACCCCAAATGAGGGAAGTGAGACATGGCTGCCAAAAAACCCTGATTTAGCCTTAATAACATTAGGTTACATTAATTCAGAAGCCGGGTAAGGGAGGTAATGTCACTCTTACACTCTTCAGTGGTCAGGCCACATCAGGTGTATTATAATTTTCTTTTTAAAAATATAATTCACTTATTTTTAGTTTTTAACATTCACTTCCACAAGATTTCAAGTTTTAAGTTTTCTCTCCCTCCTCCTCTTCCTTCTTTCTCTTCCCTTCTCCCCAAGATGGTATGCAGTCTGATATAGGCTCCACATCTACATTCCCATTAAACATATTTTCACATTAGTCATGATATAAAGAAGAATTGGAACCAATGGGAGAAACCATGAGAAAGAAGAAACATGACCAACAAAAAGAAAAATAGTATACTTTGATCTGCATTCGGACTCCAGAGTTCTTTCTCTGAATGTGGATGCATTTTCCATTATGAGTTGTCTTAGATATTGCATTGCTGAGAAGAGCTAAGTCTATCAAAGTCAGTCATCTTACAATGTAGCTATTACTGTGCATCATATTCTCCTGATTCACTAAGCATCATTTCATGTAAGTCTTTCCAGGTCTTTCTGAAGTCTGTCTTCTCATCATTTCTTATATCACAATAGTATTTCATTGCATTCATATAACACAACTTTTTCAACCCATTCCCAAACTGATGGACATCCCCTCCATTTCCAATTCTTTGCCACCACAAAAAGAGCTGCTATAAACATTTTTTGTATATGTGTGTTTTTTTCCTGTTTTTATGATCTCTTTGGGATGTAGAGTGCTTTTTTGCAAGGTCAAAGGGTATGCACATTTTTATAACCCTTTGGGCATAATTCCAAATTGCCCTCTAGAATGGTTGGTTTAGTTCACAACTCCACCAGTAAGGCATTAGTGTTAAAGTTTTCCCATGAAATAAGACTGGCATGAGACAAGTCATGGCTCCTCCAACATTTATCATCTTCCTGCTTTGACATGTTAGACAATCTGATAGGTGTGATGTGGTCCCTCAGAGTTTTTGCATCTCCCTAATCAATAGTAATTTAGAACATTTTTCCATATGACTATAGATATCTTTACTTTCTTCCTCTGAAAACTGCCTGTTCATATCCTTTGACCATATATCAGTTGGGGAATGACTTGTATTCTTGTACATTTGACTCAGTTCTCTATATATTTTAGAAATGAGGTCTTCAGCAGAGACACTAGATGTAAAAATTATTTCCAAGTTTTATGCTTCCTTTCTAATATTGCATTGACTTTGTGCTCTTATCATGATCTTCAACAACATATTTAGGGTAGATATTAACAAACTAAAACAAGTACAAAGGAAGGTCACCAGGAAAGGTATAGTGGATTCTGAATGGCTCTTGGTGGCATCTTATAATGGAAAGAACAGTGTGAGGGTTCATAGTCAATTACTTGAACATCTCCTTTGACAGAGATACGAGCTCAGAGGAATCAAGCGAATTGCCCAAATTTATTTAGCCTCTCTGCCCTTCAATTTTTTCTTGTGTAGAAACAGTCATACTTGTAATAGCCACTTCACAAGGTTAAAATGTTTTGTGAAGTAAATATAAAGAATAAAATATTTCTATGGATCCATAATCTCCTCTATGTAAATTCTACCTTCACAGGTACAGATTCTTATCTACTTATTGCCTTCACTTCGGGGAAATTCATGTCAAAATCTTTCCATGAATAAATCATAGAGGATTCTACAAAACAATAAAAACTTCTCTCTGTACTTTTTAACCCTTTGCGGATCACAGAGCACAACTTAGGCTTTGTTCCTCTGTTATATCTAATTCTACCTACATGACTGGTCTATTTCCTTCTCTGGCTATGTATGTCTTTAAATACATCTCATTCATGACTTATCTCATGCCAGTTAACAGTGGTAACATGGTACAACCTGTCTTTTGCCATTTTGCTTTACTTGGAGATTTCTTTGAGATATTCCTCTGCCCATATAGCATCACCTAGAGAACAGTAGTGTTAAAAAAGAAGGTGAGCTTTTGGGGAATCAAGCTGCTTGAGGGCATTGAGTGGTTGGTTTTCCAAGTGCAATTTAGCCCAGCTTCCTCTCTCTATTCAGTTCTAGGAGAAGTGCATTGTACATCAGTGGTGCTCATCCAAGACAGAATGATTCAATGCTAAATGGGCATCTAACCTCCTTTCATGTGTTTACAACCTGGATGATCTGCCTCCTTCATTGATTTCCTTCTTTATGTTGATTACTAGGTCAATCACTTTGGAGTGACCACTGGTCTTTTAGAGAAGAACTTGCTGTGTTTCAGAGCTTATTACAATCAGTCCGATGTCATTGTCAAATGAGAATGCCCATAAAAAATGACTGCTTTTCTCCTTTGTACTTTGTATGACACATGCTTGTAAATGTCTTTGTGACCATATTTCTTGTTCTCCATTTAATGCTCTAGTTCAATAGTCTTATAGGATCGTAACCTAAGTATATGACTCACTTATTTAAGGAGAACCTTTCAGATTGAATCTTTTTCCTTCAGAATCACGTGTGTGTGAACAGTGAAATCTTACATATTCTAAACCTTGATTAAACATAGTCAACATGTGACTATGAAGAAATTGTTGACTGTAGAAAGTCCAGGAGAAAGCCTGCCTATTCCCCTCACAGATTTACAGTAAATTTAACTTTGATGCATACCTAAGTCATTATATTTTAGAGAAAAGAAACTAGGTGGTCGGTAATGGTAGATTTCTTTTCATTTACCTTGGGTGGGTGAGGAGCATGGATGATATTAGTACTGTCTATGATCTTTTCTGTTCTTTTGGAATCATTTTTTTCTAAGATCTTGAAAATTGATCACGGAATGTCTTCAAGATGGTCATGCTCTACATAGTTGTCCCCTGTGTCTTCTGATCTTCTTAACATGCCTTGGTCATTTCCTCATAGATAATGAATTGGGTAGGGAGGCAATAAAAGTCGAAATGAGATGTTTCCACTGATGGACATTGGTTCCCACAGAAACACCAGCC
Source organism: Potorous gilbertii (assembly GCA_028658325.1). Classification (NCBI taxonomy): domain Eukaryota; kingdom Metazoa; phylum Chordata; class Mammalia; order Diprotodontia; family Potoroidae; genus Potorous; species Potorous gilbertii. The sequence goes on along the minus strand of CM053771.1, from coordinate 501,905,164 downwards.
TAGCTGTATTCTTAACTTTCTATCTACTCTACTCTTCAGCTCATCTACAGGCATTCTTGAGAGAGCGTCAAACTCTAGACAATTCATTCAAGAAGTCTTAAGCGTATATCAGGCATTGTGCTAAGTTTGGGAATCTAAACCTGATTGAGACCCTTTCTCAAGGAGACTGTAGTCAAGTATAGGGAAGGACAAACACTTAAATAAGTAGGGTGCAGGGGACAGTGAGTTGAAAAGGAGAGATCTGGGTCAAATGTTGTGAGAAATTTGAGGAAGTAAAGGTCACTTAAGTTAAGTGACCTTTAACTGGCATCTCAGCATGGCAGAATGAGAAGTAATAGGTCTTAGAATCAGGAAGACCATGGTTTAAACCCACAATTATCATCTTTGTGACTTCGGTCAGTTTCCTCATCTCTAAAATGGGGGTGTTATAACTAGCTGACCTCTAATGTCCCTTTCAGCCCTACGTCTTGATTCTATGAATATTTTATTGATGAAGGGGGATTGGAAGAAAGAGAAGAGCTGCAGCACAATAGAATTCATTACAACCCCGAGAGACATTGTGAAAAATGATAAAAAGAGAAGAGAGAGAAAGATGGCAGAGAAAGGTGTCCAATATATCTGAGAGATAAATCGTGAAAAGAGAAACATGAGTTTAGTCTGGACAGTGGATTAAAGCTAGATAAGGGAGGGTGTTCAATGCTAGGACCAAGATTTTATCAATTATTTTGGTAGATAGGAAATGGTAAGCAACTGAAGGTTTTTAATGGAAGGAATAATTTTTCAGATCTCTGAAGCAGGAATATTACCTGGAAAATGATGTAGAGCAGAAGTGTGAAAGACAATGGGTCAGATTAAAATGTAATTGGAAATATTTAATAAAACAAAAATACAAGAGAACGTAGATAATGTTAATATGTGGTTTTCAAAGTCAATATGTAACCCTCAGGGACCTTTATGTATATATGACTCAGGCATGGTTTAGTGGCCTTTTCCATTTGAGGCTGACATCAATCTAGCTAGCTGGTGCATTGGATACAGTCCTATAGACCTGGAGTCAGGAAGACCTTAGTTCAAAGATGACTCTGTATGACCCTGGGCAAGTCACTTAACCGTTTTTGCCTCAGTTTCCTCATATGTTAAATGAGCTAGAGAAGGAAATGATAAATCACTCAAGTATTTTTGCCAAGAAAACCTTAAATGGAGTCATGAAGTGTCAGACATGACAGAAACTACTGAACAGCAAGAAACTTATATTCTCCAAGAAAAATATAAGCTCCTTGAAGGTAGAGATTATTTTACTAATTTTACTTATGTTCTCTCTTAAGCACAGTGATAGTTCATTGTTGACATAGGAGTTAATAAAGACCTTTAGAAATCTTCAGATGCTGTCCATAATTCTTGGAGGTTTATAGATAGAATTCAAGGGGTCTGTGGCCTTGGACAGTAAAACAGAATCATAGTTTGTTCCAGTAAAATTGGTTCCCTTTGAAATCCTGTGGATTTTACTTTCTCCATTTGAAAGCTTCCTTCTGAGAAGAGGTCTGTAGGGTTCATCAGGTGGACAAGGGGGCTCATGACACACAAAAAAGGTAAGAACCCCTCATATTGTCCAACTCCATCATTTTAAAGCGAAAGCAACTGAGTCCAAAAATTTCAACTAACTTGTATAAGATCATACAAGTAGAAGTAGAAACAAGTAGAGGTTTTGTTCACCTTTATCCCCCCAAGATGGGTGATTTCTTTGGGACTTTATATTTTAAATTATAGTTTTATTTCTTCGCTTCTCTGAATTGATATGAATTTATATGAGGAAGAGGTGAAGTTCTCTCTCTTTCCCCATTCAGAACTTTTTTTTTTTACCATATCTGTTCATTTTTTCCTCTTAGTCTTCCTAAAAAATAGTTCCTGACCTATCCTCATCCATTCCATTCCAAAATTATAGTTTTTTGCCTCCTTTTTGATCTGTAGTTGCTCAAGTGTCAAGGATTGTTCTAGGACAGATCTGAATGATCGTGCCTGCTTGACTCTTGGTGTGTCTGTGGGTAGGAGCCTGTTAGATTGGAGGGTAAATAGACTACTCCTGTGTGGTTTTGCTTTTGTTCTTTAACTGCATATATTTCTGTCTGAGAAAAATGTGGCTTCCTTTGGCTTCTCACTATTTGGCCAGTTTTGCAATGGAATGTGTCAGATACATGGGGGGTCCCAGAGCCCACATTCATTCCTTCTGTCACCTCCCAGATTCAGTTGCCACCAGCCGAGAACAGAATTCCTGAGCCTAGAGAAGGAAGGATGCCATAGCACTTTCACTTGAACTCAGACTTCTAACAGTTAGCCATGAGGCTGGCAGCAACGGTCTCCCTGGCCCCGGGTGAGCCGCATCTGTTTCTGCCAGGGTTTGTGATTGCCAATTAAAGGCGTTGGAAGTACCATTATAGCTGTTTGTTTCTCCTAAGATGAAACATTTCCCAGTGCAGAGAGAGAAAGGAAGGGCTAGGAAGGCAGAGAAAGAGCTAATATTGGAGAAATGAAAAGTGATAGACTTTATAAGATCAGTGGATCTGTCAAGGTAAAACTTTCTTCACTGGAGGAATATTTCCATTTTCACTAAACTGGTCCCATTTTCAGTTTCTGAACTCTGTGGTTATAGCCTTGTCAGGATGAGAAGATAACACTACAGAGCTGAGGGACTGTGTGTGGAAACATTGTACTTGCTATCTATCCACATGTTACTTTTGATGAAATGTTTTTTTCTTCTTCTTTCTCTTCGTTTTTCTAATATTTCCCTTTCTTTTTCTCTTCCTTTCCTTCCTTCTTTCCTTCCTTCTTCCATCTCTCCCTCCTACAAGACATGACTCTCTGGATAATGTGGATGGTAATAGAGTCTGTATGGAAATTAAGGTCAGGCATGGGGGCTAATGCCTGTAATCCCTGCTACTGGGGAGACTAAGACTGGCAGATTTCTTTAGCTTGGGAGTTCGAAGCTGTAGTGGGCACAAGCCCATTGGGCGTCTCTGTTAAGTTGAGAATTAATATAGTAAATCACTGTGTGTGGGGGGCAACCAGATTAGCTAAGGAGGGGTGATCTGACCCAGGTCAGAAATGAAGCAAGTCAATGTATATCAATGCCAATAAGAATAAAACTGGACCAGTGAATGGTTTCTCTGTTTCCAGCCTTGGTGAGAAAAGAACACCCAGTAAATAAAGAAAGATAGGAAGGAGGGATGGATGGATGGATGGAAGGAAGGAATAAGAATAGGAAGGAAGTTGGAAAAGAAAGAAAGAAACTAATCTTATGTTAAAGCAGAGACAGTGTATGTTTCTGTCCCCTAGAATCCCACCTGTGGCATGCTGGGCTAATCAATTAACCTCGTGATGACTTGTCCAACTCTAAAATTTTAAATTTCATAGAAGGTACTATTTGCTTCGGTAGAGGAAGCTCCTCACTGGGAACTTAGAGCAGTGGAATCAAAGGTCCATTAAAAAAGCAAAACAAAGGATAGATATAAAAATAGAAGAAGGAGGATAGACAGACAGAGAGAGGAGAGGGAGAAAGAGAGAGAAAGGAGAGGTTTCTTCCTCGCCATTTCACTCCCATCCCCAAACCTTTGTCCTAGGAGTCAAAGAGCACTTGGTCTTCTTTTTTATTTCTTTTTATTTTCAGCTGAGCAGTATAGCTATCCTAAAGCTGCCAGTGTTCAGTTCTTTCCTATCTAGTCCCCCAAATTTGTCAACAATATTTGACACAAAAGGTGATATAAAACACCATATGACCTTACTACCAACGATAGTGACTTGTTTCTAAGTAATAGAGAAAATAAAATACTTGCAAAAAAATAGCATACTTATACTTTCTTCACTGTTATTTGTAATAGCAGTTCCTTTGGAAGTGGTCATTAGAAAATAATAATTTTGTCCATCTCCCTTCCCCCTTTATGTCAAAAGATTAATTAATTTAAATCAGTCACCCTAATTCAAGGTGAATTCTATAACCCTATGAATGTAAAACTCAAATAGGGAGGAGTTCAATGTGCCCCAATTTTTTGACATGAGGCTATGACAACCCAATATACTGAAATTCAAATTTATCTAATGGATAAATATTGTGCAACCCTTCCGATTTATATTGTGAGCAGATTTTTTCACTTTACTCTATTTCCTATGAATAGGAAACTTTCCTAGCACATTAAGAATTTGATTCAATTTACCGAAATTGATATACAGGCAGATCTTCAGGAATACATTTATTATATCAAGTGAAATCCAATAGTATATGCCTTTGGAATTAGTTGCATACGTATTCCTGAAATGTGAGAAAAGAAAACCTTTCCAAAGAATTCACATCCTCCCTTCGGAGATTTTTCTCATTCCTTTCCTATGTGCTCCCTTGTAGTTCTTCCTGCTCACTCACCATTTCAACACTTCCCTTCTTGTCATTGTCAGATGACATTTTCTGACTCATAGGTTAGTGATAACTTTGCCAGCCCTATGCTGAAAGACTTTTTGCTTCTGCTAAGTGAATTGGAATGAAGGGACTCTAAATATGCCTCCTGAACAGGTAGAGATGTGTTCACCTGGAACGGATAGTCATTTTCTCCTGAAGCTGAAAATGAGTCTTCCTACAAACCAGTGAGCAAGTGCTTCTTGTAAAGGAATGAAAAGAGCCTCCCAGTCATTCATCCCTGACCATTGAGATTGGGGAACTGGACTCCCAATGAGGCACGTTCATGCTTAAAGTAAATGGACCTTTTGAAAAGGCAGCTCATTCATCTTAGAAAATGTTGGGAGTATCTTCTTGCATTTCTTATTTCTGTGTTCTGTCTCTGGACATGGAGAAAGACTTTTTTTTTGAGAAGTAGCATTATAATTGGAAGTTTAAGTTAATGGGAAAATGGAATTCTGTGGGGTCACAGAACTTGTGTTGAAATGCTGGTTCTGCTACTGACTACATGGGTGACCTGAGCTAAGTCCCTTGTCCTCTGGGGGTTTATTTCTCTAAAGAGAAAAATGTGGTAGTTTAACTAGATGTTTTCTGAGATTCCTTCCTTAGATCAATGATCTCCATCATTTTTGACTCCAGCCATATCACTGAAACCTGTCATGTATATAGATTTATTTTTTTATTTGTAAACTATGTAAAATAAATAGTAAAATGGAAAACAAAGAGGAAATAAATATTTTATATTATTGGTACAAAACCTTTTGCACCCATCAAAATGAGATCATTAATTAGATCATTAAGTGAGACCAACATGATTCAATGAACTTTTCTTTTCCTTTTTTCTTTTTTTATCATCTTGGTTGTACCCTTTGTAATGCAGCTGTTCAAAGGTCTAGTTTCAAGCTTAATTCATTTAGATACTTGTTTTTAATAGCTATAATAAGTGAAAAGTGGTCTCTCAAAGCTACCTAGATCTAGATAAAGAAGGAATATCATTGGCTGTATTTATTAAGTCATGGTTCTCATTTTCAATCCCACCCACCAATTACTCAAAAGTTTTGACTGATATTTAATTATTGAATTTGCAAGTCCCTCAATTCATTCAGTTGTTCTTGAGAGCATCTTTAAAATATGTACATTTTTTTCTATTGTTTTGTCAAGTGGACTTAAAATTCATTAAAACACTTAGAAGAATTTTAAATGGCTTTGAAAATTCTACTTACAGATTTTTAAGAGTGTTTTCCAAATTACATTTAGATCAACCTAATGGATATTAGCTTCCTCTAACTCCCTCAATAGATCATAGTGTGCACCCCACTTTGGAGATTCCTGACTTAGAGGTACTTCAGTGAACATCAAGGATCACAGTTTCTATAATTTGCCAATTTTCCCAACTAAGAATTTCCCTGCCCTCCATATGAACATACATGCTAGTAGAATAGAAGCTTTTTAGATCCAGGGTCTGTTGTGTTGTTGCCTTTCTATTCCCAATACCTTTTACAGGTACATAATCTCTCACTGTCTTATGTAGTCCTAAAATTGCAGTGTGCTTTTGTAAATATATTGAGTGTTAGTAAGAAAGAGATCCTGAGAAAGCTCCTTAATCAGTTTGTGTGTATACATGCATACATATATACACACACACGTAACATATATATATATATATACTGCATATATACACACACATGTATGATTAAAGAGCTTTCTCAAGGAATATCTTCTTTAATAACACTCAGTGGGCCATCCAGCTCAGCCCCAGTCTCAGATGAGTGGATTAATAAAGAGTGAGTTGCCAGGAATTAGAGACTGAAGTGAGCTTAACCTTTAGCTTGTGGCTACACTCTACCTCAGACTTCAAGGCCTTCTGACATTCCTCTCCCTACCCCCTCATTACTGGCCTGCACTGCTTCTGCCTCTGGTAATAGCTATCACCAGCCAACAAAAATGCTCCTTGGCTTCCGATTGGCCAATCAATCAGTCATGTAACCTCTGAGTTTGGGGTTTTTTGTAGATATTTTCATCATGACTCACTGCTCAGAGAATTCTTTGCTTGTTTGCTTATTTATTTGCTTTATTTCCCCATTCTGCCCTTTCCTAGCTTCCTGAAGTTCCTGAAATTCCAGATAAATGGGCCATTACTGTATTCACCTCCTTTTGCCTCCATTGCTCAGGCCTGCTATTAATAGCACTAAGTCTATAGCTGACCACTTAATGGGGCCATCTCATTACTTTCTCCAGAAACAACTTCTACACTGTCTTTTTTCTAACTGTCTGGGCCTTCTCTGGCTCTTTTCCTAACTAGTTATGCTTACCAAACCAGCTGCAGGGTTTACAGGGATCCAGGGACCGAAGTTGGTGGCATTTTTCTTCTGCCACAATATTTTTATTTGTTCTGTGAATCCATTTATCAAAATGACACCCAGGATGCATGCTCAGTGTATTGATTTATCATTTATAACATTTAGTCATTGTGAACATGTTAGAGGCTGGAGGACTCTTGCTTACCACTTTCTTTGCCAACCCAATAAACTATCCTGAATATAAAGCAGAGGGAGAGATGGTATAGCTTTGTCATGCACCAAACTCTTTTTATGCCACTGAGTGGAACAACTGTTTGTTTTGACCATCCTCGGACCAACTCTGCTGAAGAGGGAAGGCATGTTTCACTGCGGCGTCATTTTTATAAATTGACTTTGTCTCCAGAGGCACACTTCAATGCCTTGTAGATAAATCACTTCTGTCTTCATCAGTGGCAATGACAATCTTTCCAGGCTTCACACAAACAGGAGTCAATTGACAGGACAAATTGCACCCTGGGTCCATTTGATAAGCACAAGATGGGAAACAAAATTTCATATTGCTGTGCACCATTGAAAAATGTCAGAGCCAAATGGTACCATGCACAGGAGAGGAGGATTTGTCATTTAAATACCTAATTGTAATATGCATGCTGAATTTAACAGCCAGAGAAATGTTGAACCACTTGTTCTTATTGCAAAAATAGTAACTAATTATTCCTAGATCTTGGGTCTTAGTAAATTTAATGGATATTTTTTGATATATGTTTGCATAATAAAGACAAAGGAAATCCATCTCCAAGTATAATTTCTAGAATATTTTTGGTGCTCTTTTCAATATAAGCCATCTAGCTAACTCCAGAAGAGGAGATGCGCTAGAATAACGTTCTCAATCCAGATGCTACTTTCAAAAGCCCATGTTAAAATGCTTTCTTTGTAATAAACTCCAGATAGCTTATAGAGCCCATAATGTGTAGTCAAAGGGAGAAGTATTAGAATTGTCTAGGTAAGAGGGGAAGGGAGATTGAAGTAAAGTACTGGCTGTGTGAGTAGAGAGAAGACACTGAATGAGGAAAATGTGAAGGCAAAAAACCAACAAAAATTAGGAACTGATAGAAGGTGGCAGTTAAGGGGAGAGGAGGCATCAGGGGTGACTCTGAGTGAGTAAAGGGATGATGGCATCCTCAGAAGAAGCTGAGAAGTTTGGAGGAGGGGCTGGTTATGAGGACAGGGTAGGGGTAGGAGATCAGTTACATTTTGGGCCTGTTGAATTTTAGTTGCCCAGGGGATGTCTAGGTGGAGTTGTCTAGCACATAACTAGCAGATGTCTTGCAGAAGTGAGTCTCAGGAGAGAGATTAGGGTGTGTGTAAAGATGATAACTGAAACCATGGAAGCAGATGACATCATTGAAATAGTGTGTATAAGGAAAGAGAAAACTGCACTGAATAGAGCCCTGGGGGACACCCACACTAAGAAGGTGGGGGATGGATGTGATCTGAAAATGGAGAATGAAAGGAGAGGTCCAAAGGTAGGCAAAGAGAAGAGAAATAATGTTTCATGGAAGCTGAGAGAAGATGAGAAGGGGAAGGATATTAATAGCATCAAAAACCTTCAGAGATAACCAAGGAAAAAGATCATTCAAAAATAGCCAATAGATTTAATGCTTAGGAGATCATTGGCATCACTGGATAGATCTGTCTCAGTAGAGGAGTGGTGCTGAAAACCAGACAGAAAAGGGCCATAACATAGACATTGGTGAGGTATGTTTGAGAGGTCTTTAGAGGGATAACCAAAGGTAAACCCATGAAATCGTGTCACACAGATGATTCACAATCTATCCCTATGTCCCAAGGATTGTGCTAGACATTGAGGATACAAATACAATGAAGGAAACAATTCTTACTCTTAAGGCGTTTATAGTTCAGTGTGTAAGACAAGGAAATGTATACATAATAAATATAAATATTAAATAGTTAAACGCTAGATGACTTGTATACATAATGAATATTTGTATACATAATAAATATAAAGAATAGATATTAAGTAGTTAAATGTTAGATGATTTGGGAGGGAGGAGATTCTCATTTGGGGGTAAGGTAGAGATGATGAAAAGCTTTACATAGAAGGTGATGCCTGAGCTGCATCTTAAAGGAAGAGAGAGATTCTTTGAGGGTGAGATGAAAAAGTGCATTCTAAGCATGGGCTGTGGCCAACACAAAGATGCCAAGGTAGGAGATAGTGTGTAGTATATGAAGAAATAGAGAGAGATGCCATTTGCCAGAAAGACAACATTGGAAAGGAAATAATGCTCCATGAGGCTGGAAACAGAGTTTGGAGCTAACATGTGAAGGACCTCATAAGCTACACAGAAGAGTTTGTAGTTTATTTCAAAGGTAATAGAGAGCCATTAGAATTTATTGAATAAAGGAATGATGTGGTCAGTTCTGTGCTTAAGGAAAATCACTTTAGTAGTACGTAGGATGAATTGTAGTGATGAGAGGCTTAAGGAAGACGAACCAATCAGGACATTGTAGCAATGATTCAGGGGGGAAGTAAGAGGGGTGTGGACCAAGGTGGGAGCTATGGGAGTAAAGAGAAAGTGTCTGATATCAGACGTTATGGAGGTAAGAATAGTAGGATTTGGCAACTGTTTAGGAAGGGAGGAGAGAGAGAGAAGCAGTCAAGGATAATGCCAAAGTTACTCATTTGAGAGACTGGATAAATTATGGTACCTTCAGCAGAGATAAGAAAGTTTGGCAAAGGGGAGGGTTGGGGAGAAGTTAATGAATTCAGTAACTGACATGCTGGTTTGAGATATCTTTGGAACATCCAATTTGAAATGTCTCATCGACAACTGATGATATAGAAGAAAAACTTTTGAGGAGGGACTGGAGCTGGGTATATAAACATGTTCAAGGAACCAGTTGATAGGGAGAGATTAACAATTTAAGAGACTAGGAACATGGTTGAGATTACAGTCTGTCATTGAACGCAAGAAGGGATGGGATCTCCTTTGTACATGTGGAGGAGTTAATCTTGGTAAGGAGAAGGGCTCTTTCATTTTTGCCAAACTTGTAAAAAGAAGTAAAAAGTACGGGATGATGTCAATGGATTTCTAGATGAAGATGAAGGAATAAAAAGGAACTCAGGTGAAATGGCCTTGATTTTCTCAGAAAAGGCCTTCAGAGAGACAAGGTCTTCAGCTGAGGTAGGAGTGAATAGGGGTGAAAGAGTTTTGGGGAGCCTGAGGAGAGAAAAGATTCGAAATGACTTCTGTGGAGAGTGAGATAGGAAATTGGTTATGGAGGCATAAAAAGATTACCTTGTTACATTCAGGGGCCATTTGAAGTAGGATAAAATGAATATTTAATGTAAGCTGTCAAAATAGTTGTCTGACTTCTTCTAGCTCCATTCAGTAGCCCTTGAGAGTAGAAGAGAACCCAGATTAGTGAGAGGTGGAGGGGGAGACAGTCCTGAGATAAGCTGTCAGTGGAGATAAGTATAAGGGATAGGGTGTGAGATTCTGGAACAGAAAGGGCATACCCTCTTGGAGAGAGTGCCCATGAGGGACATATGTTCCTTAGAGTATGGAGTTGGCCACTGAGAATCTATAAGGGGAACTGGCTCAAGATGCTTGCTTATAGGTGAAGATACCTGCTTTCCCTATGAGGGGAGAATGTCTTAATCACTGGCTAGTGAATTGGCTTTAAGCCAACTAAGCAGAATAGAGAGAACCAATATGGGCAAGATAGGACATGGAGGGTGATAGTTCCACCAAGATCTTCAGGAAAGCAAAGGCAATCAAGGCAAGAAACTCTCAAGCCTGAGGAAGGATCTTCTCATTCAGGGAGCTAAGGCCACAAGAGGGCTTCCAAGGGTCTGTTTGAATCAAAGGACTTGGGTTTGAAACCTGCCTCAGATATGGGACATTGGGCAAGTTACTTAAGCCCTCTAGATTTCTCTCTACAGATTTTCTCATCTGTAAAATGAAGGAGTAAGACTAGAAGACTTTGGATATTTCTTTTCTAGATCTAAATCTTTGATCCCTAGAAACTTCTAGGAAAACAAAGGAAGTGAGTTTAAAAGCATTCCAGATAGCCTAAAACCCAGTGCAGGAAAGTTTAGTGGCCAGATAGGAAAGGGCCCTTTTTTAGCCAGATTTTCATACCCAGAATTACAGTTAGAAAATGTGTCTATTAATAGTGTAACTGGGAGAAAAACTCGGATCTCCCAGTTCCCAATCCAATGGTCTTTCCTTTATACAGCACATCTCTTTTTAATGTTATTTTATTTTTTTCCCCAATGGCATGTTAAATTTAATTGTATCTGTCCATTCTTTTCTCCCCTTTCCCCTCCCTGAAATGGTAAGCGATCCAATACCATATAGCCGACATTTTTTAATATTGTATTTTCAAGGTTGTATTTTTGGTCAAAATGAGACTAAGCCTGTGTAAGTTTTGGACATGCGCCCCAACTCTGTGTCCTGTAGACAGTAGCTAACAAAGATGGACAAAGATGGACTTGTCATCAAGAAAAGGGATGGTCTCAGCCTCCTTCTAGTTCTATTAGTCATAATTCATTTTCATGAACTCTTTAGTCCAGACAGTCATGTCTTCTTGTTCTTTACAGAGGATGCTCCCATCTTCTATCATCATGCTTTTATACTGTCTTTCCCTTATATCTGGAATGAATTCCGTCCTCACTACTACTTGTCCTTCTGTGAAAGACTGAAAAGAATTTCTTAAACTCTTAGTTATATGCTAAACACAGTGATTATAAATATAAAAATGTAACAGTCCCTGTCCTTAGGGAGCATATATTTTTAATAGAGTAGGGCTTCTTTACTTGTGGTTTATGATCTTTAAGAAAAAAAAAATTTAAATTGTTTTTCATTGTAATAATATGCTAATTCTTTATAATATGATGCATTTTAGGCACTTAAAAAACATGATTCATGATTTCATAGACTTTACCCAGATAATCAGAAGGGTCTATTAGCACCAAAAAAACATTAAGAATCTTTGAAATAGATCATCTTACCTTAAAATGAGATCTTCCCTCATCTAACTGTTAGTGCCCTTTTTTACCCCAAATAACTATGTATTTGTTCTGTATATATTTTCTATATACTCTATTTTCTATGGACTACATTTATCTTCACATTTATCTTTGAATTCTCAGCACTCAGTATAGTCCTTGCTTCTTAAATCCTTGTTCATTGATCAAACATCAGGCCTTGCCAAAAAGATCTGTGAGTAGGCTTGACCTGGAAGGGCCCACAGTGGAACCAGAGAATTAGATGCTTGACAGTTTAGGAATGTGAGAGATGGCCCCCTACCCTCAAGTGCAGCTAAATCATTTTCCCCTTCTGGGGCTATATTAAAGTAAGCACCTTGTTTAAAACCGATTATCTCCTTAGCTTCTTTGCTGGGAAAGTCACTTGACTATTAGCTCCTCATAGTTTATGGCAGCTAATAGACTTTAGAGCCATCATAAACATGGTGATATTTACATTGTAGATTTCCAAACAGCTGGTGGTTCACAGAAGAGCCTTTCTTGTGCTAAGAAGGTTGAACTCTAGTGCCATGTGGCTCCCTGTTTATGTGTGGTAACCATTATGCAGTGGTTATTGGGAGAGGAGAGGTACCAAAGTCAGAGGAGAGGCAGATTATTTTTTTGGGTAGATGATATTAGGAAAAGATGAAGGGAGGCTATTAGAAAAGATAATTTGTCTGCCTCTTTCTTTGGAACAAGATTTTTAAGTAATTATCTTCCCTTTTTCTTCTCCCCACCTACCATGACTATCATTTTTTCTCCATTTTAACCCCTAAATTAACTCATACCAAGGGAGAAGGGAAACCTCCTACCCTTAGAAGATAGGAAATAAAAATTGTTCAGTCCTTGAAGAGAAAGCAGGTCTTTTGTTCTTCATGCATCAGCTTCTGAGATTGTCCAAATACTGATCTAGGGTGGGGACAGGATTAGAGAAGGAGGATTTATCCAGCTTGGGAAGGAGGAAGCTCAGAGGGAGATGAGGTGCTTGGATTCTTTCACCCAAGATAATTTTTGATTCCTCTTTTCATTTCAGGGCAGCCTGACATTGCCCTTCCTGCATTTTACCCCTAAAGGTTAGGCAATTCCAGATTCCTAAAAGTGACTTCTCAGCCTAAAATAGAATACTGATTATTTACCTTCTGAAGGAAATCATTGCAGGTTTCAAGAAGAGTCAAAAAGATGAGCCTGTGGAAAACAGAGTTTGAACTCTGACAAATGAACAAAGAATGGTGATTCATGAATGAAATAGCTGGCTGCTGCGTGGTCAGAAAATTCATGTGTACAAATGAGTGATTCCGGAGCTGTTCCTCCTTGCCTGGCTGGTGTTCTGTGGTAGACAGGCTGACTTGACCTTGGCAAGATACCCTTTGATTTTCTTTCCATGCACAAAGATAGTTCCTAAATAATTCTTCAGTTTGTATTGAGCAAACCCCATTTACACAAGTTTCCTGTGTCTGTTTTGAGCAACAGTATGTGTCATTAATGGACAGAAGAGGGGAAAAAATCCCCTTGCACTCCCACTCCTTTTAGACTCTTTCTCTTAGAATGTACCCTTACAGCAAGGCTCTCATTCATTCTACACGTCTTTTCTATGAGCCAGGAAAAGACACTCATGTTTCTTGACCTTTTAAGACCATCAGTTCTTCCTTTTCCTGATTTAACTTCTCATCTGCTATGAGGTTAACAGCTCAGCTTGTCAGATACTCCTGAGTGGCAGTTCTAGGAGGGGGCCACCATCTCTGACACAGCATGAAAAGCAAAATCAAAGTTGGCATACACTGGATAACTAGCATGAGGCAGCAAAATGGCGGCTCAACTCTTTTCCAACCATTTTGGTGCTGTGGGGCTTATTACTTTTAAGAATTGTTTTTAAAAGAGCTCATACATGTAGAAAACATGTGTGTCTTTCATAGGCAGGCAAAACAACAAATAGGTTTTTCATTAAGCAAGCCTGACATCTGTGTTCAGGTATGCTGCTGGTCAGAATCTGCCCAGTCTTAGACATTGAGCCTTATAGTCTTATTGGTGGAGGGGTTAGGGGAGAGACAAGGGGAAAAAGCAATATAGAAAATAAATGCCAAATAAAACTTCACATATAAAGAAAAATATGGTAATAACCAACCCATTTCTTACTACTAAAGAATGACAGCACATAAGCTAAGTCTTCTTACAAGAGTCTCCATTACATGGAGAGAAATGTGGTTTCCCATTCCCAGTTCCAACACTCTAGTTCCAGTTATCTTTCTCTTTGTCTGGATTGTTGTAGCAACTTCCTAAATGGACTCGCCATTCCTGGTTTCCCATCCCCCTCCAGTCCACCCTATTGCCAGATCCACTGCCCATAGTCATGTCATATTCTTGCTTGAAAATTTCAATTGAGAGGGGGCGGAGCCAAGATGGCGGAGTAGAAAGACTCACCTATGCTAGGTCCGAACCCACAGCCCATAGATTTCCTGTAAAAAGA
>CM053771.1:501870124-501890409 GCA_028658325.1 Potorous gilbertii | reverse complement strand
GGGGAGAAAATTTTGGAACCCAAAATCTTGTGAAAATGAATGTAAAAAGTTAAATAAATTTATTTAAAAAAAAAAAAAAAAAAAGAAAATTTCAATTGATCTCAATTTCCTACTTGTTAATTCAATTTCCCAAATATGTATTAAGTGCCTATTATGTGCAAGGTGCCATTTTAGGTGCCAGGTAGACAAAAACAGAACAATCCTTGCCCTCAAGAAGCTTAAGTTGTACTGGAGGTCACCATGCAAATAGATCAGTCAATTCAAAATAATTTCAGTGTTGGAAGGAAAGAATTATCAACTGTGAGAATCACACAGTCAGTCAGTTATCATTAATTAAGTGCCTACTGAGTGCCAGACACTGTGCTAAGGCCTCAAGTTTTGGAATAAAATATATTTTTTTTAGCCCAGCATTCAGGACCTCCACTGTTTGCCAGTGAGCTTCTTTTAGCAGTATGATTTCTTACTACTTCTATAAACATTCTCTATGCTCCTTGCCAGACCAGACTATTTGTTGTTTCTTCAGTATGCCCTATAGTACTGTTCACTCTCCTTCACACCTCCACCCATCCTTCATTAACTCCCCAACCTTCATCTTCAGTGCTTATTGAAATCCTATCCAAATCTAGTTTACATATCACCTCCTTCTTGACTCATTTACCTCTATTGGACATGACCTCTCCCTGTTGACGACTCTCAAAGAACTCTCTTTGTCTTTCGTTGCATTCACCATATTTAGCCCTGTGCTATCTTTTAAGTTGTAAGACAGTAGAGGGCAGGAACAATGTCTTATTCATTTTTTTTTTTAATTTCCTCCACCCCAGTGCCTAGGAAGAAGTGAGTGAATGAATGGTCATCCCTCAGCAATAGAATTCATGACTGGATGCACAGTGTAAATTTTCCTGTATTATGGTGTGGCCCTATATGAAAGGGTTTTTATTGTATTTATCTTTAAAAGAAAAAACCTATATCATAAACTGCATTTAGTTCAACTAAACTGCAAAAACAAGGGGGCATTTCACTTTTTATTTTTCCAAGAATGGACTGAATGGTATGTTTCAGCAGACTTGTAGTAAACAATGTAAGTGCCAAACTCAGAGAAGGACTTAATGTGCAAATTATGGAACATGTTGGCAAGTAGTAAATAATTGCCTTACAAAGCAAGAATGGATAGAAGTAGGTTCGGATTCCAGAGAGTGAGCCATTGGGCATGAGAGAGATCAGTGTTGATCTAATGTGGTCATTCTCAGGGGAGACTGTCTGAATCTTCAGGAGTCCGCCATCTTTCTTGGCGTATCTAGAGAGATTTCATGTGCATAGTTCCTATATCACATCTTCTAAAATTTTTTTTTAGGACCACAGGATCATAGTTTTAGAGCTGACTGGGAGCTTAGAGGACATTGATTTCCACTCCTCCCTTGTACAGATGGTGAAACTAAGGCCCAGAGAGGTTGTGAGTAGCCCAAGTCACCCAGATGGCAGAGTTGAGATTGAAACTCAGATTTTCTCACTTCAAATCAGCAATGCCCATTCATTAATGATATCTTTTATTGATATCCTTGTCATCTCCAGATGACTGAACACTTTACTAACAATGCAAAAGGACAAGTATTTGAGGTTCATTGGATTAGTGATCCAGTGTTATGAATGAGACAGAATGACTCAGTGTGTGGGAGTGCATGTGTGTGCGTGTGTCTATGTGTGAACACGTGTGCAGACAAGTAAGTCATTGTATCAGGATATAAGAAGGTCAGTAAAAGAAACATTTGAAAATATTCTAGCTAGGCTGGATGATTTCATCATAAAGAAACCAGAACATGCCATTTGCTTTGGCTAGCAGACTACCCAACTGCTGTCCTTCTGTTTGCAGCAAAGCAGCCGTGGAGCTGGTAGCACTCAAATTTGTCTGTTTTGTGGCACTGGGACCAGTGGGGCAGATTTAGTCCCTTGTATGGAGGGACCATCAGTTCATTCCCTGACATGGGAGGTAATTTACAAATTCAGAAATTCTTTGGCACGCTTCTACCTCCTCTGTGCACTGGGCACATCGGAACATTTGGTGAGGCTATTGGCTCTAGTTCCTAAATAACAGTTGACAGGGACAATCCAAGTAATCCCTATATAAACTCTCCTGGGTCTCCAAGCTTAGAAATATTTCGAGAGATGAAGCTTATGGACTGTTAAGGATAATGGGAAGAGGATCTAGGAATCATCCCCTTTGTTATTAAAGAAATCTGTTCAGTTTCAGAACTAGAGTGAAAGTCCCATAACTGCAGTGGTTTACATTACAGGAAGCAGCATGCAGCTGGAGGAAGGAGCCCTAGATTTGAAATCAAAGCGATCTGGTTCTGTCTCTTACTCATGTTATCCTGGACAAACCACTTAGCCTTTTAGGGACTCTGTGTATTCATCCTTAAATGAGAAAAGTTGGACTGCATGACCTCTAAGGTCTCTTTCAGTTGTGGAATCTATGATGATCTTATAAGAATTAGAAGTTTTCTTTACTTTTACATTTTGAAATAGGAAAATTACATATTTCATAATAATAACTAACATTTATATGATGCTTAAGGTTTGCAAAACATTTTGCATACATTATCTCATTTGTTCCTCACAATGGCCTTGTTAGGTAAGTGCTGCTTTAATCTGTATTTCCTGTTAAGCTGAGGCGGAGGAGGTTAATGATTTACTTCGGTTTGCACAGTTGGCGTTTCAGACTTGGGTCTCCCTGACTCTGTGTCTAGCAGTCCATCCACTATGGCACACAGCAGTCTCATAAGATAAAACTCCGGTGACCCTTATGCATATGTGTTTTCTTTCTTCTGAAGACTTCTAAGGGTTTGGTAACTTTATTTCCTTTAGTGTATAGATCTTCCTAACTAAGAAACCAGGTTTCTCTCTCCACTCTGCTGCATCTCTCCAACATGATGCTCTAAGACTCCAAGTTACAGAGAAGGTATTGATCTAGTTATAATGACAAAAGGGGTTTTCCACTCTGAGAGTTCCTCCATTGGGAGTGACCAATGAAATCACAGATCCAGTACAAAAAAAACAAAACTAAAGAGAGAAACAGATATCAAAGATCTACACATACTTCTTTTATTTCTGCATCATGAGGGTAGATTGGGTTATTTCTAAGAGCAGTGGAGAATAAAACATTTTCTTTGGAATGACCTTCATTGGATCTACTCTACAGAGGAAAGGTCATTGGAGTTAGTGTGAAAAGGCCTACATTTGAATCTGGGCTGTTCTACTCAATATTAATGTGCTCTGGAAGTGACAACATCTGTGAGCTTCAGTTTCCTCATGTACAAAATGGGATTAAGCAAAGCAGTCCTTACTAACTCATGATATTATGTGTGATTAAGTGTGATAGCAGGAAACCATCCAACTCTATTCTGAGGTCAGTTATTGTCACTATTTCTTCACTAATATTCCTCTTCCCCCATGTGGACCTTAGAATGAATTGCTTTCTACTCTATGGATTCAAGCATGTGAAGATGCGGCTAACTGACCTCAGTGTCTTTTAGGAAATGAGTATCAGGGCATAGTGATCTACACTTGGTTAGAATCAGGAAAACTGAGTTCAAATCCTTCATATACTACCTACGTGACTATAGAAAGTCACTTAATCTCTCTGTGTCTCAGCTAATGCCTCCCAGTCAGAAATGGACTGCCTTCTGTGTTGGGAGGAGTCACCACAATGGAAGCCCTCCCCTCCCTGACAAAAATACAGATCCTTAGAGTGCTCTTAAATTTTATGAAATAAAAATCTATCTCTAGCAAACATTTTTGTAGTGCCTTAAAATTTTCAAAGCATGTTATGCACAACATTTCATTGAGCTTCAAAATATATAATTCAAGAAGTTAAATTCTCATTTTACAAACTGAGGCAATTTCCATGGTCACATGGCTAATAAGTGTTAGAGGCAGAATTCTAACTCAGTCTTAGTGGGTCCAATCTTCCAAACAATATGGCAGAATGCCTCTTATAGAATGACACCCAGAAATTTCTACGCGAAAAGCCCTTCCTGTTCCATATGAGGTTAGACTGTGTACAAATGATAAACCAAATTTCTTAATGGGATTTATTTTTTTCCATATGTGTTAGAATTGTATCTTCACTTGAGGTTCTTGAGGTCAAAGTCTAGGTTTCATATTACCTCGCATCTTTCAGATTATTTAGGTCAGGGTCCATTAACTGCAAAGGGCTTAGCAAATATTTATAGAGTGAATGAATAGATACAGGAATAAAGAGTTTGAATCATGTGTAGGTAGTCAGTGGGGAATCTTAGTACTTCATGAGTGCACATGATCAATCATGTCAATGAATTCAATTAGTCAGTGATAGCATTTATTAAGCACTGTGCTAAATGAAGTAAATACCAAAACAAGAGGTCAAAGACAGTCCTTGCTCTTAATGAGTAAACAGGACAATGGAGGAGATAACAAGCAAATAACTATGCACATTCAAAATATATACAAGATGCCCTGGGAATAATCCACCAAAGGAAGGAACTAGCAATATGAAAGATCAGGAAAGACTTCTGGGAGAAGAGAAAATTTGAGAAAATATACCTAATGGAAGCCAGGGAATCCAGGAGGTAGAGATGAGAGCTTGAGAGTGTCAAGCATGGGGAGCAGCCAGGGAAAATACTCAAAATCAAGAAATAAAACGTCTTGGGTGAGAAACAGCAAAGATCAAAGAGTATGTGGAGTGAATATGTGGCTGTGGGGCGGGAAAGAGGGTGGATGCAATGTGTAAAAAGACTGGGAAGGTAGGAAGGTTTCAGGTTATGGAGGACTTTAAAAGGCAAACCAAGGATTTTATTTTTGATCTTGGAGGCAATAGAAGGTCACTGTAGTGATTGAATTAGTGGATGACATGGTTTGTGCTTTAGGAAGATTAATTTGACAGCTGAGTGGAGAATAGATGAGTGGAGGAAGGAGGACTTGAGAAGAGGAGACCAACCAACAGGCTATTACGGTAGCCCAGCCATCAAGTGATGATTGCCTGAACCAGGGTGGTGGCTGGGATGATGGAGGAGAGAAGGGGATATTTACAAAAGATGTTTAGAAGATAGAAAGTGGCACCTACTTGAATCCCTCCTATCATTCACTCTTTTGGTTATCTCACTGTGTAGTTAAACTAATCTTTAAAATATGTTGGTTTTGCTTGAGGAAAGAATGAAATAAGCACTAAAATGCTGAGTATGTGCATTTGTAGTAGAAATACCACCACTGCAGAGTATGACCATAAAGGCAAATATTCTATTGCCTGTACTATTGAATTGGAGTGGTTTCTGGTAAAATAGATGGTTTTATAACCTAATTCAATTCAATTCAATAAATATTTAATAAGTATTCACTATTTGGAAACCACTGTGCTAGGTTTTAAAGATGCAAAGATGAAAAACAACATGATTGCTATCCTTTAGGAATTTATTATCTAATAGAGGATCATGGTGTGTACAAAAATTGCATGATATAAAATAGAATAAGTAAAGGAATGCAGAAAACTAGAGGCGAAGAAATATGGAATGAGAGGGAGAGGGAGGAGAGAGGAGAAGGAGAGAGAGGGAAGGAGGGGGAGAGAGAGAGAGAGAGAGAGAGAGAGAGAGAGAGAGAGAGAGAGAGAGAGAGAGAGATATCACTTGAAAGTTGGAATTACAATTTTAAGTTCATGAAGAAGTGTGTACCTGAACTGGACTTTGAAGAAAAAAGTGGATGAAATCACCAAGGGAAGGAATACAGAGAGGAAACAATCAAGGGCAAAGGGTACTTAAAAGGCAGGAAGATTCAGTGAAGGAGACTGACCATATTACTCCTGTGCTCAAGGGACTCCGATCAGGAGTTTAGCCTACCATCTTGGTTTAGCTTGTAAAGCCTTCCCAAGGACTCAACCTTGTTCAGCCTCAGTGTATGGTAATACTTTCCCTACAGTTTCTGATAAGGTTAATTAGTCTGCTCTTCCCTTCCTCACACCCTTCTACTTCTTTTTCTCACTCCATCTCCTATCTTCATGCCTTTACAGTTGCTTTCCCTGTCAGTGGAACACACTCTTTCCTTACCTCAACCCCATAGAATTCCTGTCTTCTTTTAAGATACATTTCAAGCACTACCTTCTACAGGAAGACTGCCCAGATTTTCCCAACTGTTAGTACCCCCGCTTTGTATTTCTACACATCATCTTTATAGTTATTCCTTATCTACTATATGAAATGATCTCTTTCTTAGCCTATAAGCTCTTTAGAACTAGGGTTTGTTTGATTCTATGTATTTAAACCTCCAGCACCTAGCCACATGGCCTGGTACATAGTAGGTATTTAATAAATGGTTGTAGGTTAATTAACTGTAAAAAAAAATTGGGGTTGGGGAAACCAAAGAGGAATTAAACTAAATGATCACTGAAGTCCTTTCCAATAATAGAATTCTACAATCCTGCTTTCCCAAGATAACAAGACTCTTTAATCAATTTGTGTTAGAACTCCTTTTTTAATTAGTACCATTGTTTTTGTCTTGAATCAAAGTTGTCTCTGCATATAGGCATTTCCCATCTGCTAGCTTACACATAGCCTGACTCATTTGCTGATATAATCATGACTGCTTATAGAATACATAGATGCACACATGTATGTGTGTATATAAATATATATATATATATTTACATGTAGGAGAGAGATGGAGGGAGAAAGAAAGAAAGAGAGACAGACATACAGAGAGACAGAAAAAATAGAGGGGGAAAGGGAGAGACTTTTGAATAGCTAGGGACATGTATTCAAAAGAGAAACTTGTTGAAACTTATTTCAACTTTCAAAAGAGTTGTTTAAACTCCGTATACTTTACACGCACAAGGCAGCATCCCATTTGACAGCCTCTGGGAGCTCATAGATGTTTCTGCCCTCACGGTTTCAGAATCGCTATATAACCAATTAAAAGTCATATGTTCTAAGCTTCTTCCATCATTATGTGACCAGCATAGATAAGAAACAAATAGGCATGTCAAGAGAGAACTTTACTTATTCATTTTCATTATAACCATCTCAGCTTATTATACCATAATGCTGTGTGACACAGGAAGGCATGATGGACAGAATGCTACCTTTGAAGACCTGTCTTCAGATCCCACTTCTGGTGCCTGAGTGTAGCTGGTCATCATATGAAGGGATTCATTTTATAGGCCTCAGTTTCCTCATCCATAAAATAGGCTTCATGTGCCTACCTCTCAGAGGATGCAATGAAGAAAACGCTCCATGTGCCATAAAGTGCTTTATAAACGTGAAATCTTTGGGAAAGTTCTAAGAAGGGAGGCATGGAGAGCCATCATTGCCTATTTCAAGGACTATCTCCTAGCAAAGAAATGAGATTTAGGATCTAGAAGACTAGAACTGATGGGGACTTTAGGAATCACCTAGTCTCACTCTATCATTTTAGAGGTGAAGAAGCCACAGTCCAGAGAAGTTAAACAACTTATTCAAGGGAACGCAGGTACCAGAAATAGAATTTTAACTCAGTTCACCTGACTCCAAATCCTAATCTCTTCCTATTATACTACACTGCCTTTCACTGAGAATAGATGAACTGGTTTTATTCTTTATCCTTTCTGAAGGGAACATGCAGGTATAGATTTCTTATTCCCCTTTTCCTTGCAAGGAAATCCACTGACTCTCAGAATTTGAAAGGACTTCTCAGGCCATCTGATCTGTATAATAGAACTGATAAGGCCTGAACACTGACCTCCACTAAGGGGAAATCCTTTCATTCGTAGAGCAGCTCATTTTCCTTTGGGATTGCTTTGATGGTACTTAAAATTAAGCCTAAGTGTGCCTCTATTACAAAAGCAGATAGTGGATTCCCCCTCTAGCATCAAACCTAGCACCGTTTCATTCCCCTCCACATTCTGGAAGGCCTTCTCTCCTAATCTTCTGGTCATTCCATCTTTCTCTTATGGCCCCAGCATAAAACTCATGCCACAAATACCCTAATCCTCAGTTTGTCCTCCATTCCTCCTAATTGAAGCTGTGTTAGAGTGCCTGGCATTTGCCATTAATACATTGGTAATAATGCAGGTGAGTCAATATATGCCAACTGTATTGTAGTCAGTGACTTCTAAAGTTCTTTCTGACTTCTGAGAGTGATTCTGTGTTCCCAGTTCTTTATTATCCACTGCCAGACTCACAGAGTAGGGGTCAGAAGTCAATCAGTCAGTAAGCTTTTATTTATTACCCACTCTGTGCCGGGCACTGTGTGTAATGCCAGAGATACAAAGAAACCAAAAGACAGTCTCTATGCTTGGGGATGGCTTAACTTTTTACTGAGCCATAGGTAGACTAAAAAAATGAATTCTCCAATGAGGGGCCACTTCACTTTTGGAATTCAGGCAGATGACAATCACTGTACAGAGTTTTAATCCAGCCTCATATGCTGTCTGAGACAGTAGTATCCAGGGACCTTTTGTCAGTAGGCTTAGGAGGCAGCCGTATCTGTGGATAGACAGCTGGCCTCAGAAAACTGAAGGACTAGGTTTCAGTTGCATTCTGGCAAACCTCTTGGTTCCCTGCACTGAACACTTGCTAGTCTGCATGAATAGAAGGTGTATCTTCATCAAAAGTTCAATTCACTCGTTATAAACATATGTCTGAACCAAAAAGAAAAAAATTCTAACAGTAATAGAAGCGGTACCTCTTTATACATACATGCATGGGCAGACATGTGTATGTGTGCATGTGTGTTTTAAGTTAGGGATGTATTCCTAAAGTGGCAACTAGGTGGTGCAGTGGATAGAACACTGGCCCTGGAATTAGGAGGACCTGAGTTCAAACCCGACTTCAGACACTTACTAGCTGTGTGACCTTGGGCAAATCATTTAATCCTGTTTGTCTCAGTTTCCTCCTCATCTGTAAAATGAACTGAAGAAGGAAATGGCGAACCTCTCCAGTAGCTTTACAAAGAAAATCTCTTATGGAGTCATCAAAAGTCAGATATGATTGAAACGACTCAACAATTACAAAATTCCTAAGGAATTCTTTACCTTAAGTAACCTGCTCGGGATTTGTTAGTCATAAATTTATCTGAACTCTTCTTGAACTGCTTTTGAATTTGACTTCTGCAACAACTGGGGAGTGATGAGTTCCATATGTTTATGATGTGTGACTGCATATCTGAACATGTATCATTCCTCATCCCTTTGGGCCTAGCTATAGCGCAGCCCTGCCATCCTCCTGGATATCCCAAAGGCTTGCCTTGGGCCCTCTTCTCTTCTCCATGCCCCCTATTTCTTGGCCATCACATTGAGCCCTATAGATTCAATTATATTTACAGAGATGATCCCCACAGCTACACATCCAGGCCAAATCTTCCACCTGGTCTCCAGTTATACCTTGCCAACTGCCTGTTAGATAGCTCTATCTACACAATATTGTGGATTTATAGCTGGAAGGGACCCCAGAGGTCATCAAATCTCAACTCTCTCATTTTACAGAGTAGGAAACTGAGGCACAAAGATGTAAAATGACTTGCTAGTCACAGAGCTAGTAAAAGTAAGAGGTGAGCTTCAAACTCGGGTCTTCCATTGCTTTAATCACTGTGTCACCTAGCTGCCTGTCAATTCTACCATCGTAAATAAACAATAAATATTTAAGTTTTCATTTCTTCTTGCAGTCAGTCACTTTTATTTTCTCTCCATTCATATGTCCACTGCCTTAGTTCAGACTCTCCTGACCTTGGGGCAGCAAGAGTGGGGATTTAGGAGGGGGCAGCACAAAGTGCTGGAGGCGGGGAAGGGCAATGATTAGATCTCTGGACTTGGAGTCACAAGGATCCAAGCTGAAATCCAGCCTCTTACACTTACAAGCTGTGTGACTGTGGGCAAATCACTTAATTCCTAATTTGCCTCAGTTTCCTCACCTGTGAAATGAGGGTTATACTAGCGCCTGCTTCCCAGGATCGCTGTGGGGATAAGGTGAGATAATGTTTGTAAAGTATAATATAAAATATAAATGTTATTGGTATGCAATATAATAATATAAATATTATTAGATCACTATTAGTAGTCTCTCCACTTGAACGGTTGTTAGGGCTGCCTGAGTGGCCTCCTGGTTCCTGATCTTATCCTTGCCCTTCTACCCCTCCGCTCCCCCACCAAAATAACATTCCCAAGGCACCGACCTTACCAGGCCTCCCTTGCTTACAAGCTTCATAGCCTTGTTCTCTCTTGCCTGTAGGATCAAACACAAATTCCCCAGCTTGGTATCTAAAGTCCTCCACAATCTGACTTCAGCCCATCTTTCTAGTCTTTATTCCTCTTCTATTTCCTTAGGCACACTTACTGTAGCCATTTCTTTCCCTTGAACCTAGTTTCCTCATTCTCATCTCTCTGCATTGACATTGCTGCCTCCCGTTCCTGGAACACAGACAGTTCTTCAGGATGTCTCTTAGTGCCACCTTCTCCATAAAGCCCTGCTTAGATGCCTCTTTTCTCTCAATCATTAACATTCACTCCCTCTCAAAATTTCTTGGTGTCCTTTCATTTGAGTATGACTGTGTGTCCTGTCACCCCATGGAGTACAAACTCCTTCAGGAGAAGGGTTATCTTCATTTTGTCTTTCTCTTGCCAATCCCTAACATGGATCTGGCACACAGTTGGCTCTTAAGACATATCTGATGAATTGAACTAAAAGTGTTTTGAATGACTCAGTATACTACAGACCAAATACTAGCTAATAGTACTCATAGCAGCAAAGGGTGGTTAGTAAATTCATGACATTTCTCTTTAGACTTTGTTGTTTTTTAGTCATTTCAAGCATGTCCAACTCTTCGTGACCCTCATTTAGGACATTTCTTAACAAAGAGACTGGAGTAGTTTGCTGGTTCCTTCTTCAGCTCATTTTACAGATGAAGAAACTGAGGCAAACAGGGTTAAGTGACTTGCCCAGGGTCACACAGCTAGTCAGTGTCTGAGACCAGATTAGAACTCAGGAAAATGGGTCTTCCTGACTCCAGACCTGGCCCTCTAGCCATTGTACCACCTAGTTGTCCTAGACTTTTATTACTAAAACTAATTTCAATTTAATGAACATTTACTAATCATCTGAAGATACAAAGATGAAAATCTCCATAGTCTGTTTTCAGAGAACTTATTTTGAGTTAAGGATAGTTTGTCTACTTTTTGGGTCACAGTGCCAATCTTCACTAATTTCAAAGACAATTCTCTTATGTTACAGATGAGGAAACAATTTTGAGTTGAAATTTCTTCTGAGTTTCCTTGATTTGAAAGTTTCTATCCACCCTATCACACTTCCAAAAGTCTTAAATGATTTCTCCTGAAATAGAGATATAGGGGTTGAATCTGTGATTACACTGATGCAGGGAATTCTCAGATGGAGAAATTCCCCTTATCAATCCAGGATAGTACTTTATTAGCAAATGATAATCTTAAAGATAATCCTAGAGCATTAAGTGGTTAAATGACTAGCCAGGTGACTGATATTTCTGTATCTGTTAGAGGCAGGATTTGAACTAATATCTACCAGGTTCCATGACCAGCTTTCTACTCCAAATGCTCTACCATTTGCCCTTGTAATGAACCCGATAGAACCTCAATATATTTTATAAGAGATTTAGGCTTATCTTTGGCATCTTCTCTACCCTAGTGGGGATTATTTTTGTACTGGCATAGCGCCTAGAAGATAAACGTGCTTCATAAACATCTATTGAGTTCACTGAACACTGGAAGGGTCTGGGTCTGCCATTTTCCTTTTCCTTGGTTCTAATGCCAGGGCTGCTTTGGTGTTCTATTACAAACCCTCCAGTTCCCATAATTGACTGATCATGGGGTTGGAGATTTAGGATGAAAGGGATCTCAGAAGCTAATATGGGTTGGTCCTCTAATTTTAAATGAGGAAACTGAGGCCCAGAGAGCTTAAGTGACTTGTAACCTAAAGTCCCACAGATAATAAGTGTCAAGGGTAGAATTTGAACTTGGGCCCTCTGACTGTTGGGTGGATGGTCCTTTCTCTGTCCCAATATGCCTCCTTGCATGACATCTACAGCTCTTAAGAATAATCCTGCCTTAGGAATTCATGAGTAGCAGTTTATTTTTCTTATACTTAGTGTGGCATATGCTGGTTTGTATGACACTGATTCAGCTAGTTCAGGGGGAAACCTCCCCCAACATCAGCACTAGTATCATCAAACAACACCTGTATATTAGGTGAGTTATCAGTATTCTAAAAATACCTTGGAGAAATGTAGCTCTAGATTAATTGGAAATCTAATAATTATGATAATTACCTTGTAAATTACTTGAGCTATTCTAATTATTCTTTGGACTGCTCTCCCCCTTTTCCCTCCAGTAGATCTCCTAAAGAAAGTTCAATTTGATTTAAAATATTCGGAGTTCTAGGGACAAATATTTATGTGAAAAAGTATAGTTCTTTTTCTTTGTTGTAAGAATTTCATTATGTTGAAATTGCTTCTGGGCAGGTATGTCTAATCTGTAGTGAACTTTGAGTAAAGTTTTATAAGTGTATTCTATAATTCTCTTACAACAGTCTGAATCCCTGTGTAATTTCAACAAACTTAAAAAGCTTACTATGAATTTTGGCACTTTCCCTCCCACCTTGGAACTTGTCTCTGTACCAAAGAGAAGCATAGGTATTCCTTGTTGCTGCATAAATAACTTACTTTAAGATTGGGCAACAGTCCTGTTCTTCCCCTCCTGTCTCCTTCAAGGTTGAGTGAAATTTAAAAGTGTCATAACAAAGAACAAATGTTCAGTCTGCATGATTATTCATAACAAGTCCTATGGTAAAGTAAAAAGGGAGGTAACTTATGAGGCAAAGAAGACTTGAATTTGTGACCCAATTCTGATGTATCCTGGCTGTATGACATGGGCCAGGTCACTTAACCTCCAGGTACACTGGGCAGTTCTCTAAGATTGTTCAGAGAAAGTTCTCATTTACAGTGGGAGAGGGAATTTTCTCACTGGAACCTCCCTCTATCAGTGAAATCCCAATGCCCCCAAACATAATTATCCATAAATTCCCATGTAATTTGTATTCTTATAACTTCACCCTGATGGTCAGATGTTAAGACATAGTAACAGGAAATTACTTAACCTCTGATTCTTTGTGCATATAAGGGTACCATGCAGCATCTTGGAATGAATGCTTTTCCTGATGATCCTTGGTGAAAACTAATTTTGATCATTCTCCCAGAAACCATTCAACTTGCTCTGAATTAAGTTTCATGCAGGATCCAAGGAATGTGCAGTATATTTTGCCTCCACACCTAGACTGTAAAGTCCTTGAGAGCAGGGATCACTCATTATATTTATTTATGTCCGCAATGTGCGCAGTTTTCAGCACATAATTGATATATGGTAAATATGTGTTGAAAAGATGAGAAATTCCCTATTGTTCATAATAAAAAATATGAATTTCTGTCCTCCAAAAACCCCCTATGTAATTTAAAAACAAAACATACAAAATGGAGCCAAATTTATTGTATTTTCTTGAAATTTTCTGGGCAGCACATTTTAAGAAGGATATTTGCTTATGGTTAAAGGTCTTTAGTTCATCCTATTCTATTTTCTGGGGAAAAATAGAGATGTTTATTTGAGAAGAATTGACTTGGAAGGCATAATAATGGCTATGAACATATTGGAAAGTCTGTCATAGGGAAGGAGTGGACTCACTGTACTTAAACCTAGAAGATGGAGGTAGGAGCAATGATGTGGCATTTCAAAGACATATATGAAAACTTGATACAAAGTGGGGTAAAAGGTAATGACCTGAGCTATTCAAGAGTGGAATAACTACCTCAGGAGACAACAGGTTCTCCCTCCCAGTGGTGGTCTTCAAGCAAAGATTGGATGACTACCTATCTGAAGAGTTGAAAGTGAGATTCTTATGGAGGCATGAATTAGACTCAGTGGTCCCTGTGGCCCCATTTTACTTTGAGATTCTGTAATTCCTTCTACCAAGTGTAAATCTAGCTCTGTCTCTCTGCTGGTTTTTTAATACAAGACTTTTGCGACTTGATGTTGCATGATGCACTTGACATTTTTAAGGTCTTCATCAGATACAATAGCGTGTTGAAGAACACTGATATTTAGAGTTTTGTCCTTGGTAATCACCCTAACTGCGTACCCCGTTCAGTCAAGAGATCTCTCTGTGATTGAGAAGCAATGGAGCATTGCCGAGTTTTCTGTTGTTTTTAAGAATTAAGACCATAGTCATTTAGGGCGTAATGTAATGAGAGCCATCCGCCAGCCTTGGACAGTTGCTAGATAGGTTTAACATACACTGATTCTTATGTAAAATCAGACACTTGGATGATATGGAAATGAGATCAGTCTAGGAAATAACTTTAATAGAGATTTTTTTCTGGTACCCTACTCATCAGACTTCTTTTAAGTATTGATTTCTGTGTGTTTCACAGAAAATTAAATTGATTTCTATGCTGAATTTAAAGAAAAATCAAAGAAAATAAATAAAATTCATTAATAAGATTTCTTTCTAATTGACAAAGAAGAAAGAAATCTTATTAATGAATTTTAATTTTTTCAGTTTGCTTTCAAGAGGAATGCCGCAGTACTTACTCAGTAGATTCTGTATGTGCAGAGATCAAGTTGAATCAGAGGCCCTTTCTGGGACTTTAGGATTCAACCTCCCTGGTCTGAGCCTGATCCAATCAATGTATGTTTGTTTTAGGAAAGTGCTTAATTTTAATAAAATAATATTTTTTACCCATTCTTTTCTCTTTCTCTTGCCATTCCTGTCTTTCCAGGTAACATATCTGGGCAAAGTCTCCACGACAGGGATGCAATTTTTATCTGGCTGCACAGAAAAGCCAGTCATTGAGCTCTGGAAGAAGCATACACTGGCCAGAGAAGATGTCTTCCCAGCTAATGCTCTCTTGGAAATCCGGCCCTTCCAAGTCTGGCTCCATCACCTTGACCTGAAAGGAGAAGCTACCGTCCATATGGATACCTTTCAGGTGGCTCGCATTGCCTACTGTACTGCTGACCATAATGTAAGCCCAAACATCTTTGCCTGGGTCTACAGGGAGATCAATGATGACCTGTCCTACCAGATGGACTGCCATGCTGTAGAGTGTGAAAGCAAGCTAGAAGCCAAGAAGCTAGCTCATGCCATGATGGAGGCCTTCAAGAAGACATTCCACAGCATGAAGAGCGATGGCCGGATCCATCGTAACAGCTCATCTGAAGAAGTGTCTCAGGAATTGGAATCCGATGATGGCTGAGGGCACTGGTCAGTGGTTCAGCAAAGGCAGCCATGGCCTAGGGAATAGGAGCTGATAGATAAAAAAGCAATGATTCAAATTGGGGATGAAAAGACTGCCAAATACTTGGCTGACCAAGCTTTTTAAAATCAAAAGAGCAATTCAGAACCTAAAGATATGCATCATTAAAGTAATTATGTTACATTGAAATCTGCTGCTGCTGTGAATGTGAGGAGGAGGGGAAGAAAAGCTTATTTTTCTGGTCATTTCCCCCCAATTTCCCCTCTCCTCCTGGCCCCAGACCCCTCCATGCTGATTCTCTCCATGTTCTTGAAATATTCTCTAACCTATTGTTTATCAGGCTGCTTTTCTTCAGCTATTGGTTTCTTCCAATTTGCCTTATGAAACCCATCAAAAAATTGTCAGATGTTCCTGGGATATTCATAGCAGCGGTGGGTGGGGGGTGGGCTCTGATGCTGGTGCATATGCTCCTGGGGAAATAGGAAAGCCCCAGGATGACTCCATAGAATTCTCTCTAATGGCACCTTGGCCATATGTGAACCAAGACAGATGACCTTTGACTTTTAGACTAACCACCTGACATTCCTCAGTTATTTCACAGTTCACAGCTGAAGATGATGACTATTTTACAAATATATCAAAATACTATCTTATTTTATTCACTTTCTCTATTTTCTTAGTGTACCTGCAGCTACTTATTTCACACATACACACACACACACACACACACACACACACACACACACACACATCCTCACCCTCTCATCATCACTAAAGTGATAGTTTCTTAACACACTGCAGGGCACCCAAAGGGAATGAAAGAATAAACTTTCCCACCCCCCACTCCTGAAAAAAAATATGAGAATGATTGCAGAATATATTTGCTCCATTTTCTATGTATTTTTCTTTAGTCTTGATTTGTGACTGGCAAGTAGGTTAATAATCCAGTCCTAGAACTGTTCCTTAACCAGCCTCAAATCACAATAAGAGCATGGAAACCTTTTCTTCTCCCATGAGAATCTCAGTCACTAAGCCATTGTTTATAAATTGATTGTCAGTAGCTATCTCTGCACATTCAGAGACACCTTGACCAAGTTACTTTAAAAGGAAATATATTTATATCCTCTTAAAGATGACTGTTCACTAGGACCAGTGTTCAATTAATTGTTCCTGCAGAGAAGCTCTCATTAAGAATTCCTGTAATTTTCCCATTCTGTGGATAAGATGATCCTCAAATTTCATCACTGCAAAAAAGTGAATATGAATGAGATAAAAAAGGACTTGTTACAATAAATACATTTAAGGCCAAGAGCAGATTCATAGTTTGCAGGTAATGCTGCTCCTTTATTAAAAAAAAGAAAAAAAAATTGTTTTTAATCATGGTAATGTTAGGGGCACTAGGGCACCTTACAGAAGCCTTAAATGAAAGCTAATCAAATCCAGATAGCTCTATGTCTGTGTTTGGTATGTGTATACGTATGTCTGTGTGTGCGTGCGTGTGTGTGTATGTGTGTGCCTGTGCGTGCGTCCAGTGTTTAAAGCATGTAGAATAAGCATGGAGACATATTGGAGAGGACTTGCACCTCTTGAAAATATGCTTGTTGCTTTACAATGTATGTAAACTATTCTTTAGCATAAATGCATTCATACTTTAATAAAAAATATGTTTGAGTTAATAAAGCTCAATAGTTTTACACTCTTTTTGGTGTAAAATGCAAATTCTAGGATTGTGTATGAGTGTTTTTTTTTCTTTAAAGACATTGGTTCCATTTACCAATGTTTAGCACATGTTTTTTGGACTCCCACTACCCCATGGTAAAAGGCTGTGCTCCAATGCATATGTGATCACACAAATACAAAATACAACAATCCATGTCTTGCCAGTCGTGTAGCTGTTAGTCATGACCTCCCCCATAAGCTCATCACAAGCTACTCAGCATAGTGGGACTTTCTTCATTTTCTCTTACCATTACAAGACTATCCATAGAATTCCATAGGCCATTCATTGGTCAGTTCTTGCTCTTGCCATGTGGCCAACCCATCTTCTCTTTCCTTGTTTTCAATTTATTATAGGATGCCATAGAGAAACAACATGAAGATGTCATCAAAGAAATGTATGAGCAAAGAAAAAAAAGAAAAGAAAAGAAAAATCTGTAAATATTTCATTGTTCTTTAAGATAAAATGGCTTTTGTTCAGAATATATCATGATCTTTTTGATGAGATGAGATCTATGAACTTGTTACAAAAATATTTTAATAATGGAGTTGCAATGTAATTGGTTTCCTTTGTTATCTCATATATTTTATTTTATGAATTTAAAAACATTACCCTGTGAATGGGTCCATAAGCTTCATGGAATTGCCAAAGAAGGTCATGGCGGTGGGGGTTGGAGTGGGAAGATGAAAAACTTCTACCTTAAAGAGATTTCTGAAATACTGAGAGTTTGAGTGCCTTGCCTGTAGTCATACACCTAGCACAAGATAGGTCTGAAACCACGTCTTCCTGACTCTGAGGCTGGCCTTCTGTCCATTATACCATGCTGCCTGTTTGACACCCTTCTTTATAAATTCTGACTAATTTAAAGGAAGTTTTTACATGTTTTTAGAGTCCTCTCACTGAATGGTTTGGCAGTTCAACCTTGAGTGATTTCTTCTGGGGAAATAAGTTTCAAAATGTCTCATCCAAGACCAGGGTTTACAAGAGTCAAGACACATCCCATTCATCAGTGTGTACCAACTGAGAGTCTCAAAGGTCTGAGTTTTAACCTTTGTGGAATTCACAGAAGATAAATAGTTGGGGTGAACTTATGTAATTCTGCTCGAGAGATGACCCCAAGGGAATATGAACGCTTTTCTCATCATATGGAAGTTGTGGACAACTCAAGAAGAGAGCAATTTTACATTTTCTGCTTTTGTACTTTAATATGCTTCCCTGAAAGAAAAGTTGTT
Source organism: Potorous gilbertii (assembly GCA_028658325.1). NCBI lineage: Eukaryota > Metazoa > Chordata > Mammalia > Diprotodontia > Potoroidae > Potorous > Potorous gilbertii. Next base: position 501,872,196 of record CM053771.1, on the reverse strand, counting down.
GGAAAAGTCTCTCTTCTTTTGAGCAACAGTCTTATCCTGTAGCTTGCCAAGGCATTTGTAGATACCTTCGTTGGGAGTTTACTTATATAATCAATGCCTTCTCCCTCATGTGTTTGGACTGGCTTTTGACTCATGAGGTCTGGAGATGCTGAGTTACTCAAGGGTGAGAATGGAAGGAATGATCTTTGCCAAGCTGTAATGTCTCGCAGAGCCAATCCTGCTTCATGTTAATCTGATAATAGAGATGGAAGAGTGATGGACTTGCAGTCAAGGAACTCTGACTTCAACTCTTAGTTCAAGCAAATCATTTACCTTTTCTGCATCACAGTTCATTCAGTTATAGAAGGTAGGGTTGGAACAGAGGTTACTTCCAGGAGCCCCTTCCCCAGCTACATAGAAAATGTGAGACATTTTAAATCCTCTGCTTTCGTACTTTGGTGATGATCTGATGGAGCAGTCATTGGAGTCAGGAAAACTCATTTTCCTGAGTTCAAATCTGGCCTCAGACACTACTAGCTGACTCTGGGCAAGATATTTAACCCTGTTTGCCTCAGTTTCCTCACCTGTCAAATGATCTAGAGAAGAAAAGGACAAACCACTCCAGTGTCTTTGTTAAGAAAACCCCAAAGTGGTCATAGAGAGTCAAACACAACTGGAACAACTAAACAAATAAATGATCTGAGAAAATAGATCACTAGTCTAATGATTCTAAGCCATTGAACATCTCTGGATCTCACTTTTGTTGTTTGTAAAGTCAGTGGCCACTTGAATGAACTTAATAGCCCTTCTAGCTCTAAACCTCACTCCTAGGATCATACAATCGATCTCTATCCTTTTAAGCCTTATTTTTGACGAAGAACATTAATAGATACCTCATTTTAGACTCCCAATCACTCAGAGAGGTATGGAAGGCCATTATTATTTAACCTTGTCTTACAGATGAGGAAATAGAGACACCAGAGAAAGGCTAATAATTTGGCCAACGATGCACCACGAGGAAATGGCAGAGTCCAGAGTTGAACCCATGTCAGTTTTAGTCTTGTGTGCTTTGGATGACATGCAGTTACAACCAAGATGGGATCCTTTTGATCTATCTACCCATAAAAGCCTCTTTCTTATCACAGTTTTGTATCTTTTAACATGGCAAAGTAATAGTTTATGCTAGTCAGTCATTCTTATAATATATTTTTTCATAGTCAAAAAGGACAATCTAAAATGAGAAAGGAAGTTCTTAGCCAGGGTAAATGCCCAAGAGTTTTATTTAGGCTTAAGCATGAAGAGACATTTTGATTACTTTCCACCCACTGGATCTAAGAAGAGGATGAGAAAACTATTCCCACCCAGAGAGTCAGATGACTGACAAGCTTGAGTATTTAAAAAGTGTGTGAAAATGCCTTTTATGAATATCACTGTCATTGTTTTCAGGATAGTTAAGAAAAAATTTTCAAGGGCACTATTATAGAATATAGTTTGGTTGCTAAATTACCTTGTTAAATTACATAAGTGTATTTTTTATTTAATGGTTTTATTTTACATTTTTTACATTGCTTCAGTTTCCCCTTGTGTTTCTCCCCCTATCCGGAAAGCCATCCCTTATAACAATATTTTCTTTTTCTTTTTTTTAATATAAATTTATTTATTTAACTTTTTACATTCATTTTCACAAAATTTTGGGTGCCAAATTTTCTCCCCATTTGTCCCCTCCCCCACACTGAGCAGTCTAATTTCCCCTGTCACCAATCTGCCCTCTCTTCTATCATCCCTCCCTTCCCTTGTCCCCATCTTCTCTTTTGTCCTGTAGGGCCAGATAACTTTCTATTCCCTATTACCCGTATTTCTTATTTCCTAGTAGCAAGAACAATACTCAACAGTTGTTCCTAAAACTTTTGAGTTCCAACTTCTCCCCATCCCTCCCTCCCCACCCATTCCCTTTGGGAAGGCAGGCAATTCAATATAGGCCATGTCTGTGTAGTTTTGCAAATGACTTCCATAATGGTTGTGTTGTGTAAGACTAACTATATTTCCCTCCATCCTACCCTGCCCCCCATTGCTTCTATTCTCTCTTTTGATCC
>CM053771.1:501850692-501869624 GCA_028658325.1 Potorous gilbertii | reverse complement strand
AGCCTCCATCGGTTCCATTCTAATTTTGAGAGAACTATTTTCTTCAGTGAGCTTTTGAACCTCTTTTTCCACTTGGCTAATTCTGCTTTTGAAAGCCTTCTTCTCCTCATTGGCTTTTTGAACCTCTTTTGCCAATTGAGTTAGCCTATTTTTCAAGGTGTTAATTTCTTCAGCATTTTTTTGGGTCTCCTTTATCAAGGTATTGACCCATTTTTCATGCTTTTCTTGCATCTCTCTCATTTCTCTTCCCAGTTTTTCCTCCACCTGTCTAACTTGATTTTCAAAATCCATTTTGAGATCTTCCATGGCCTGAGCCCATTGGTTATCTATTTCAGATGTTTGGGATGCAGAAGCCTTGACTTCTATGTCTTTCCCTGATGGTAAGCATTGTTCTTCCTCATCTAAAAGGAAAGGAAGAAACATCTGGTCACCAAGAAAGTAACCTTCTATGGTCTTATTTGTTTTCCCTTTTCTGGGCATTTTCTCAGCCAGTTACTTGACTTCTGAGTTTCCTCACCACACCCACCCTTGCCTCCAGATCTGCCCAGCTAGTGCTTGGGAGCTGAGATTCAAATGCTACTTCCCAGCCTCAGGGCTTTCAGTGGAGAGTGGGGCTGCTATTCTGTGGGATTAACTTCAGGTTCTCTGGTGGGGGCAGGGCCGCCACCCAGGCTCAGTTCCCTCAGGGGGTTTATGCAGAGACCTTCAGTAATGGAGCTCCTGCTGAGCCTGCTTTGGGAGCCCCTGTCTGCTGCTACCCCTGCACTGCTACCTCCCAAGGGGGCCTGAGTTATGGAGACTCCCTGCTCCCCTCTCGGCCAGTTCTCTCACTGACCTGTGTGCCTGGGGGTTGAAGGACCTTCACGGCTGCTGGAGATTTCGTCCCTGAAGCCTACTCGGATCCACTCCTCTTGGTGCCTTGCAGCCAAGGCAGTTCTGGGCTCTGCTCCGGGTCTGGTGCACAGTGCACCTTTGGTGTCAGTTTTTCAGGGCTCTCTGGAACAGAAATTTCCTCCACTCTGTTGTGCAGCTTCCCCTTCTCCAGAATTTGTTTGGAGTTCCTTTTTACAGGTAATTTATGGGCTGTGGGTTTGGAGCTAGCATATGTGAATCTCTCTACTCTGCCATCTTGGCTCTTCCCCCTATAACAATATTTTCTAAAAGAGAAAAAAAAGCAGCAAAATTAACTTATAAAAAATTTGACATTGCCCATATTGCATCACATTCATTGGCCCTATCCTCTCTGAAAGGTGTGTGTGTGTGTGTGTGTGTAGAGGGTGGGAAAGTATTTTCTCATATCTCTTCATATCCAATTTTGTTCTTTCTAGGTAATGTAGAATTTTTGGAAAGGAGAGAGAGAACATGATAGTGTATATATAAGTCAGTGGGACAACATGGAGATCTCACTTCTGACACATGCTGTTGGACTGACCTTGAATAGATTACTTAACCTTTTAATGACCCAGGAAACTCAAAAAGTTCCATTTGTAGACAGAAGTTCCTCAGGTGGAGTTTCCCCATACAGAAAAAAGCACAGATTTTGACTTTAGCCATTCCCATCTCCACTTTGGTATCTATATAGAGGTAAAATGGTGTGTACACCCTCATGAGTTACAGTACATTTACTCCTTTAATTGATGGCGTCTGAGGGATTAATAACCTTGCAAATATCTTTTGATTCCCCATCTCTTGACCATGACCATCACTACCACCACAATGACAAATGTAAAGAGATGTGTCCTATTGACTCTCCAAACTCAAAAAATGTTCATGGATGAAAATTCAGTGTAGTATAAGATACAAGACTAATCCAGAATAGAATCTCTCAGGAGGGAGCAGAAGGTGCTTCCAGGCACCAGTGGTGAGTAAAATTAATTTAGCTCAAAACTTTCAGGCACATAAGTCAAAACAGAAAAATGTTGGATGATTTTGTTTTCATTTTGCTTATGATAGAAACAATATGGCTACATCTGCTGGGGTGCCATTTTCCTTGGAATTAGAAGTTAGGCTGTTGTATATCATATGGTTATTGAAAATTAGAGTTGAAAAGACTGTCTAACCCATCTCCATCATTTGACTCATAAAATAATTTATTGCTTACAAAATACTTTCTTCACAGTGGCCTTGTGAAGTAGGTAGTGTAATAGTCTCCCCATTTGAGAGATGAGGGACAAACAGACTTAGATTAGCACAGTGATTCCTAATGTTGCATGGTGTCAAGGCCAGGATTTAAATCCAGATCTTGACAGACTTGTAACTAAGAATCCTAGAAAATGGGAAAATTCATTTGCAGAGGGGAGAAAGTTATACTTTAGCCACTGTACAAAATTCTGCTTTCTCTCATTTCCTGGGGTCAACCTTACTTCCTACCCCCACACAGCCATAGATTGAACTAGGACTGTGAAATACAGTGATGGTCATGTCAGGACCACTGTAGGAAGTGTGGACTCACCAGGGAAAGCCTCTGTTGTCCTGTCCTGTCCTCCTTGAGCTTCTTGATATCAGGTCGTCTGTACTTTTCATTATGCCAGAAAGTGAAAGAGCTAAGAACCAGAGGTATAGTGACTTGGCCAAGATCACATAGTGACTTAATTGAGCCTGTCCATGCTTACTCGAAATCCAAAGAAATATTAACAGCCTAGGCAAATACATAGAAGTCTTGCCTTATAGAGTTATTGTCTACTGAGATAAAACCTGGTGGTAGGTCAATGAAACCTTGAAATAGTTGACTTACTCAACTATTTCCTTGATGAGATGGAATGCGGTATAATAACGATGCTTTAAAACTTACTGCCCATGAAATATTCTAAAAATACTTCCTCTTATGGCCCCCAGAAACCCATACTGGCTTACCATAAAAGACCGGCAAACCTCACCCCCAGGTATAATTGTGAGTGGGAAGCATCCAAGATGGTAATGGTCCTCAGGACTACCATGATGCAGCTTGTTGGGATCATTTCACATCAAAAGAACTTTTGCATGAGGATTTGAGCTGCTCTTTAAACTTCAACCAAATGGAGAGATGCCAGCCAGTTAATAACATGGGAGAGAAGGATTTGAACATCAAGGCAAGGATCATAACCCTTGACTTGGTAAGAGTATAGTAGAAATGTGGAAAGGCAAATTGCTTCAAGGGAACCTAAATGTTCCTATTAAGAATAATCACACACAAACCTGAAGGTAAAAATAGAAATCTTAAGATGGTGCTTTGTGCTTTACTTGCCAAAGGAAACATACAAATTGGGATTTGTAGACTTTATTTCTTTTGGAATGGTTTAGCCAGCCTCCTTCAGGTTTTATTAAGGCATTTAACATTGCTTATTCAAAAGTAGTAGTAAATGGTTCTAGAAATGCAAGTCATTAACTCTTCTTTTTGTTTTGTTTTACTGATCAAGATGGGTAAGATAATTTTCAACTTACTTTTCCTAGAGGCCTGAAGTGAAAAGGTACTTCTGGCATCCTATAAAGGGAGCTACTTGTGAAAAATCCAAGATCTTGTTATCTCTGTCTTAACAAGAGTCATTGAATGAGCTCATGTCTTTGGTTATCAAAAATCCTGTGTTTTAGGATAGAAAAAGGAGTGTTTTATTTATTTATTTTTGTCATCATGGAAGGGACATTATTGCAAATTGAGTCTAAGTCCAGTATTAGGCAGAGTAAACTGAGGCCCAAAAGGTTACACAGGTAATTAATAAGTGTCAGATTTCTTTTTATTGTTGTTTAGTCGTTTTAGTGGTATCTGGCTCTTTGTGGCCTCATTTGGAATTTTCTTGGCAAAGATACTGGAGTGGTTTGCCATTTCCTGCCTCAGCTCATTTTACATAAAAGGAAATTGAGACAAACAGAGTTAAGTGACTTGCCTGCAGTCACACAGCTAGTAAGTGCCTGAGGTCAGATTTGAACTCAGGAAGATGAATCTTTCTGATTCCAGTTCCACCACCCTACCCACTTAGCAATCCTGCCATCCTAAGTGGCAGAAGCCACATTTAAGTTCAAGCCTTCTGATTCAATGCTCCTCCGTCTTCATGATTTATGAAATAGGAAATGATGATCGTTGTGTGGGATCTGGTGTTGGCCCCTGAATGACTGTGACCTTGAGGGACTTGAAAAGGACTACATTGCAAAAGCTTTTCTGTTCTCCAGTGGCAAAGCTGGATCTATAATATTAACACCCACAAATAAAATAAGAGTCAGTCTTTGGCCAACGCTCATAGTCATTTGCATGTGGAAAATTGGAATCTAGTCCTGGAAAACTTGGCCGATCAGGTCCTGGATCAGAACTAAGGAATATTGTTAGTCTGATTATGGTAGATTTTGTAGACAAGTTAAAACCTATCAATAGTCTCCATTTGCACATTGTTGTATCAAAAATGGAACAATATTTCTTACTAAGTCTAGTACTTATGAGGAAAAAATGGAGAAACTAAGGCTTTCCCTCTACTTGCCAACTTTTCTAATGGCTATTTCCCTTTTGTTTTCATCTTTCACTTTTGCAGATCATGGCAGTAAAATCTCATAACTTTGGACTCAATTATAATTGGAAATTTTGTGTTTACTCAAGCTTGAGCAGGTTGAAATTTTATGAGAGACAGCTTAGCTATAGGATAGAACACAGAATTTGAAATTAGTGTGACCAGTGTTCACATCCTACACTGCATACTTATTACAGAAGCTGGGTGACCCAGCACAAGTCACTGGATATTTCAGCCTCAGTTTCCTCATCTGTATGATTAAGATTACACTTTTAAGAACTTACCTCACCAGGTTCTGGTAAGCTGGAAGCACAATATAAGTGTTAATATAATTGTTGATTTTCTTGTTATTTATCTTAGTAAATGAACAAATAGGAGGAATATTTACCTTCTTGGAATGCTTACCCCTTCAGATAATAATTGTTTTTAAATATTCATCTACTTACACTGATATAATTACAATGTAAGTAGATACTCCTACAGATTGCAATTGTACTCATATCTTCTTTTAAGTAGTATCACTTCAAACTGACAGCCAATTAATGTATTTCTCAGTGCAATGTGCCTTTGAAAGCCCTAAAGTTGTATTTCTTTGTAAGTTTCTATGACTTAGACTGATCCTGCCCCCACTTAGTTCAAATTATGGCCATTTTAGTGACAAAAAAAAATTACTAACCCTACTTCCTACCTACAGGTAGGAAGCTATTAAAAATATTTAAGCTATTAAATATTAAATAGCTATTAAAATAAATTAAATCAAAAATCTTTTTCTATTCACTGAACACCAATCATTTTTTTTTGCAGTGGATAAGTGTTTTTTTTTTTTAAGGACCATAAAAGACTGTATCACCTTAGGAGGTTCAGTGACTTGCCAAGGTCAGAGAGGAAATGTGAATATCAATGACACTCAAATCTCTTTCCTAAGTGTTCCATCCACTCCATCATATTGACACTTAAAATGAAAAGTCAGATATATGATTTTAAAGATACAAATGCATATTATGATTGGAAAAGGCTCACTAAGAAGCTCACTAGATGCTAGCACTTTGGGACTCTCTGCAAAGAATTTTCTGAGGAATAAGGATATATTTATTGTCTTTTAGGCCCATGCCTTTCATACGTTTGCCTAACCTGTGATGACTGTCCTAAGACAGCCATTTATTAATAGTTCTCTTTTTCTGTTAGTAATGATAATAGCTTCCACTTTTGAAGTACTTTAAAATTTGCAAAGTACTTTAAAAAAGTATTTACTTTATAATACTTTAGAAGCACTTTATCCTAACAACGACCCCTTGAAATAGGTGCTGCTATTCCTTTCATTTTACAGATGAGGAAAATCAAGGAGACTGAGGATGACCAAATTTCCCAGGATTATGTAGGTAGTAAGTATCTGAAGCAGGATTTAAACTCAGGTCTTCCTGACTTCAATGTACTGAGATCCATTCACAGCTTAGTAACTTCCTTACCTTTTTCCTCCCTCTCTTTTCTCTCTTTCTTTACTCCCTTACTCTTGTTGCTCCAAATTCCCTATAACTATAATAAATAGGATGAGAGAAGGTAGATGAGACATTGAGCTTACCGAAGGCTAGAGAGCACACAGTAAGGACCACTAGAGATATTTGCTAGGCTGCTAAGCACCCAGGGATTAGAGCCATAAGGAATATTTCATGTGTATAGTTGGGCAAAATAATTTCTGCATTGACAGTGGAGGAGAGGAGAGAAGAGAGAAAATAAATGCTTGCTTAATGAAATAAATAAACAAATGAGCAAACAAATAAATCTATAAATAAATTAAGTTAGAGATAACTAAAAAAACTAAGTGTGCCCTTAGTGACTTGTGACATTGCATATGCCTTTCTAACTCTGTGAAATCAGCAAAGGGAGCTGTTATGTCTTAGCCTCTCCATCATTGTGAGTCCTAGGAAGCTAGGGGCATAGTGGGTAAAATGTAGGACTTCTGAAGGCCTGCATTTCCATCTACCTTGACGTTAGATATATGATTCTGGGGCAAATGACCACTTCCCTCAGCCCTGGAGGCAGTGCTATAGGGCATAGGGCACAGGGTCTGGAATCAGGAAGACCTGAGTTGAAATCCAGTTTCAGACAGTTATTAGCTGTGTGACCCTGGGCAAGTTGCTTAACCTCTGTTTCTCTTTTCTCAGCTCTCAACAGCATCTACCTCACCAGGCTCTTGTGAGGATCAAATGTATTAATATTTGTAAAGTGCTTAGTGAAGTGCCTGACACATAGCGTTGTTTTTCAGTTGTTTCAGTCATGTCTGTTTCTTCATGACCCCATTTTGGGGTTTTCTTGGCAAAGATACTGGAGTAGTTTGCCATTTCCTTCTCCAGCTCATTTTATAGATGGGGAAACTGAGGCAAATAGCGTTGTGATTTACCCATTGTCACACAGCTAGTAAGAGTCTGAGGCTTGGTTTGAACTCAGGGAAGATGAGTCTTCCTGACACCAGGTCAGGCACTGTATGCATCAAAGCACATAGTAGTGGACATTATATAAATACCCAATCTCTTCTGCTCAACTTCAGTTTTCTCATCTGTAAAATGGAGATAACAACAATGCCTACCTGTAGTGCCAGTGTGATATTCACAGTGCCTATAGTGGCAATGATACTATCTTGGTGCAATTCTGAATCTGAAATACAACAGACTCTCCATATGGACGATAGAACCAAAACATTGACTCAGACACCAAAAAGTCAAAGCCATCATAGTAATAAAAATGTACACTCAATAAAAATGCAGAGGACAATGCCAGCCCTAAGCTGTCCACCTGCTAGGCTTCCTACAAACCAGTTCCCTTAAACAAAATCACAAACCAGCTCTTTCACCCACGCTAGCCAGCTGCCTACTTGCCTTCATCCTTCTTAGCTCTGACTAGACTGACCAATTTCTTCTCAGCTCTACTCTAGCTCTACCTTTTTCTGTTTCACAAGCAAACTCCTTCCACCACAGGTTTCATGTGACTTATGCCTCTATGTGACCCAGGTAGGTCACATGGGCCTATTAATGAATGGGAAAGATCTTCCCATTTAAATTACCATTGCACTACCTCAGAGATAATTATGTTGTGAGGGACAAATAAAATATGTATGTTAAATGCTTTGCAACCCTTCTAATGCTATGTACAAGTGGACCTTTATTATTAATTCTTATAGAGATTCTTTTTTAGGAATGGCAATCACTGTATCTTTAGCTTTAGTACGGCTTTATTGCCCTTGGTCCCTGGGATCAGGTGACCGTAAAGGAAAGAAGAAAAGAGGAAGTGCAACCAATTCACATTAACAGACCCCAGAAGTTAAAATTTGTTTAGTGAGAGTCAGAAAACAGACATTCTAGAGGGTCTGTACTAAGAATGTGTTATGGGAGTGTATCCCTCTATAAAATATGGTATATACCTTTACTTCCTGGAAATTGGAAATTATTAGCTGAAACATCTAAGATGATGTGGCAACCTATAGGAGGATGCTTATGAAAGACAATAGATGGCTGAGAATAAACTCCCTTCACTGACTCACTTTAGAAATTTTTATAAGCCTTTCCCACATGTAGCCATTTTTAAAACAATTATAGACACCATAGATGAATGAAAGCAGTGAACCCTGGGTTTGGCTTCATCTAGATCAGGCCTCTAATATTTACATGACTCTGTGTTATGCAATACACTTCTCTAGGTAATGTTTTATGGCAGAGTTCATGGCACTCTTCATTATAAGTAATGAGTTCAGTGGAGGAGGTTAGTTAAGGCTATTTCCATTTGTTTGTAGTGAGGGAGTTTGGATTAAAGTCCCAACTCTGATACTTTTTGGCTGCAGGAAATTAAGCAAGTAACTTGAAGCTGTTTTCTCAGCTGTCAAATGAAGGCATTGGAACAGATGACCTGAAAGCCTCTTTTAGCTCTAAATCTAGGATCTTGTGTTCAGTGAATTAAAATAAAAACAAAGGGATGAATAAGTCATGCAGATAGCTAATAGAAAATTATAGCTATCACCTGATCTCTGGTCTTTTTTTAGACTATCAGACTTTGATGCAATTTCAGTGAAGACCTTCATTGTGTACTCAGTAGAAATGTGAGGTCCCAGAAATAAAGAACAGGTAAATCAGAAATATCTTAGGATTTGGAGAAACATTAAGTAAGAGCTAATGATAGCTCATTTATATATCAATTTAAGGTTTGCAAATCATTTTACATAATTTTAAAATATCTCATTTTACTACTTATTATCTATTAATATATTCTGCATATATTTTTTCATTGGATTATTGTGAAGCTATCAATTCAATTCCACACTAATGTTTTATAAAGATTCAAAATAAACTCATGTAAGGTGAGCATGTTTGAGTATTTTATGTCAGCACAAAAGCTACTGAAAATATGCTATCACCACAAGAGTGTCAGGGAAAATTTATCATAGAAGGCTAATATCAGCTAGCATCTATATAGCACTTAAAAGTTTTCAAAACACTACATCCTTTAGTTCATTTGAACCTTAAAACTAACCTGGGAATTACTTGCTATCATTATTCCCAAAGAGAACATTGGTTCCGAAGCAAGTACTCAATGCCCTGTGCCACCCCACTGGAGTATTTCTAGGAGACAGTTTCAGCTCATGTTGATTCATGATCATGCCTTGAATCCTTTCTCATCATTCTCCTAAATAGGACCATGGATTCCAAGTTAAAAAGGAAACCATTATAAAATTGAAGTGCTGATTGACATCAAGCCATATGGCTTCACTGAAAAACACATTAAACAGTGTCATTCTCTAGTGATATTGAAATGTCACTTTGACATGAGAAATCTGTATAAAAGGCATGGGGAAAGACAAGTCAAAGAAAGATAAAGACTGAAGGCCTTGGGCTTGAATTCAGAGGTCAGTTTTAAGAGTTGGACCAAGTGGCTGTTTATAAATACATTGACCTTTAGGAAAAACATGCAAAGTATAAAGCTATGAAGGGAAAGGCTGTGGTTGGGAAGATCAAGAGAATTACTGAAATCTTCAAAATAAAACTCAAAGACAAGAACATATTGAAAAAAATTAACACCTATATGATAACCAGAATAAACATGCATTTTGGGTACTGTAAAATGGACCATAAGATATCTGTGAAGAGGTCAAGAAACACTCATAGGCCCTCAACAAAACACGAAGCCAATCATTCTATGGCAGTTATGGAAAGAGATCATTTCCTCATAAAAATAAAAAGATAAGGAAAAGGATCAACAGTTATTCTCAAAGCACATGATACACAGATTATAAACTTGCAGGAATACTTTTGCAATAAGCAAAACCAAACAATTGCAAAGTCTAATAATAAGTATTTCTTGAAGGAATTCCAAAGTGGAGGATGGAATGAACAGGTCAAATCCAAGACAGACCTCAAAAAAACCTTCAGAAAGCATCAACTAAAGCAGTGGTATCAAACTCAAATAGAACGAGGGCCACTAACCCATGAGAGTCACATATTGAGTGAGAAAACCACATGTTAATATTATGTTTCAGAGTATTTTTATTTTGTATTTTTTATTTTTGTATTTGTACATTATTTTGTATATGTATTTTTATGTATTATTTTGTATTTTTAGCTGGTTCTGACTTCATTCAAGAGTATTTCCAAGGTATAGGGCCTGAAGCCCTGGTTGTTTGATATCTCTGAAATAAATTACTTAGTCATATGAGTTTATTTGTAGAAATGAAAGAGCTTTGGCTGCCTATTCACACCAGGGCACAACCACCAGAAATTATAGATAGGTTATTTTTATGGAACCCAGAATTTTACATCAATAGAGAATGTGCAAAGAAACAATAGAAACTGTGTAACTCATAACTACAGGCTGCAAAAATAAAGCATTTGATGGAGCAGAGCCAAGATGATGGAGTAGAAAGACAGGACTTTGGAGGCTCCCACCCTGTACCCAGAGGGCCAACAGGAGGGGTCTATTGCATCAGGCTTGGAGCAGAGCACAGCCTAGCATGGGCCATGCAACACAGCAGGGACTGGATGTAAAACAGGCTTCAGGTGTGGAATTGGCAGCTGTGGTTCCCAGATTGCTCAACCCACAAATGCCAAAGAGAGCTTCAAAAGTCAGTGAGAAAGCTCTTTCACCCAGGAGAAGGGAATACAATCTGGACCACCAGCAGCAGCCACTACAACAGCAGCATCAATTTATAAAGCCCTCCACGTAAAGTCCCTGGGGAAATTCAGCAGCTGATCTGAATCTCAGCCGTGAGGGATGACCCTGGCATGAGGAGGAATGTTAGCATGGTGGAGCTGGAGGTAGTTGTGGAGAGGGAATTCTACTCACAGATTCTGGGCAGAAAAATTTTGGTTGCTCCCAGACCAGTACACAGGCCAGGAAAGGAGTAAACTACTCTCCCTTGATTGTGCAACCTTGGAGGAACTGAAACCTTACAGGTCCCCAGAGTATACCCTCCTCTTGACAAAGGACTCAAAAGTCAAGTAAAAGGTTGGAAAAATGCCCAAAAAAGGGTAAAAAATAAGACTATAAAAGGCTACTTTCTTGGTATTTTCTTCCATCCTTTCAGAAGAGGAAGAACAATGCATACCATCAGAAGAAGACATAAAAGTCTGCATCCAAAACCTCCAAAATAAATACCCAATCGTCTCAGGCCATGGAAGAGCTCAAAAAGATTTTGAAAATCAAGTAAGAGAGGTGGAGGAAAAATTGGGAAGAGAAATGAAAGTGATGCAAGAAAATCATGAAAAGCAAATCAACAGTTTGCTAAAGGAGATTCAAAAAAATGCTGAAGAAATAACACCTTTAAAAATAGATTAACTCAATTGGCAAAAGAGATCCAAAAATCCAATGAGGAGAAGAATGATTTAAAAAGCAGAATTAGCCAAATGAAAAAGGAGGTTCAAAAGCTCATTGAAGAAAATAGTTCTTTAAAAATTAGAATGGAATAGATGGAGGCTAATGACTTTATGAGATACCAAGAAATTACAAAACAAAACCAAAAAAATGAAAAAATAGAAGATAATGTGAAATATCTCATTGGAAAAACAACTGATCTGGAAAATAGATCCAGGAGAGACAATTTGAAAATTATGGGACTACCTGAAAGCCATGACCAAAAAAAGAGCTTAGACACCATATTTCTTGACATTATTAAGGAAAACTGCCCTAATACTCTAGAACTAGAGGGCAAAAATAATATTGAAAGAATCCACTGGTCACCTTCTGAAAGAGATCCAAAAAGAGAAACTCCTAGGAGTATTGTGGCCAAATTTTGGAGTTCTCAGGTCAAGGAGAAAATATTGCAAACAGTTAAAAAGAAACAATTCAAGTATTGTGGAAATACAATCAGGATAACACAAGATCTAGCAGCTTCTACATTAAGGAATCAAAGGGCTTGGAAGAGGCTTTTCCAGACATCAAAGGAACTAAGATTAAAACCAAGAATGACCCACCCAACAAAAGTGAGTATAATACTTCAGGGGAAAAATGGTCGTTCAATGAAATAGAGGACTTTTAAGCATTCTTGATGAAAAGACCAGAGCTGAAAAGAAAATTTGACTTTCAAACACAAGAATGAGAAGAAGCATCAAAAAGTAAACAGCAAAGAGAAGTCATAAGGGACTTACTAAAGTTGAACTGTTTGCATTCCTACATGGAAAGATAATATTTGTAACTCTTGAAACTTTTCTCAATATTTGGATGGTTGAAGGGATTATATACACACACATTCATATATACATACATACACATATATATATATATATATATATATATATAGAGAGAGAGAGAGAGAGAGAGAGACAGAAAGAGACAGAGAGACAGAGACAGAGAGACAGAGAGTATAGGGTGAGTTGAATAAGAATGGATGATATCTAAAAAAAGAAAATTAAGGGATGGGGAGGAATATATTGGGAGGAGAAAGGGAGAAATAGAATGAGCCAAATTACCTCTCATAAAAGAGGCAAGAGAAAGCTTTTTCAATGGAGGAGAAAAGGAAGGAGGTGAGAGGGAAAAAGTGAAGTTTACTCTCATCACATTTGGCTTAAGGAGGGAATAACATGCACACTCAATTTGGTATGAAAATCTATCTTACAGTATAGGAAAGTTGGGGAGAAGAGGATAAGTGGGGTGGGAAAGATGATAGAAAGTAGGGCAAATGGGAGGAGGGAGCATTTAGAAGTAAACACTTTTGGGGAGGGACAAGGTCAAAAGAGAGAATAGAATAAATGGGGGACAGGATAGGATGGAGGGACATCATTATACAACATGACTATTATGGAAGTCTTTTTCAAAACTACACATATGTAGCCTATGTTGAATTACTTGCCTTCTCAGTGGGGGTGGGTGGGGAGGGAGGGAGGGAGAGAAGCTGAAACTCAAAGCCTTAGGAACGAATGTTGAGACTTGTTTTTGCATACAACTGAGAAATAAAAAATACAGGTAATGGGGTATAGAAATCTATCCTACCCTACAAGAAGAGAGAGAAAATGGGGATAAGGGAAGGGAGGGGTGTGATACAAAGGAGGGTAGATTGGGGGAAGGGGTAATAAGAATGCACAGCTTTTTGAGTGGAGGGAGGGAAGAGATGAGGAGAAAATTTGGAACTCAAAATTTTGTGGACATGAATGTTGAAAACTAAAAATAAATAAATAAACATTAAAAAAAGTTAATTAAAAAATTCACCCCCTACCAGAGAAACTCCTACCAAGATACA
Organism: Potorous gilbertii; assembly: GCA_028658325.1. Taxonomy (NCBI): domain Eukaryota; kingdom Metazoa; phylum Chordata; class Mammalia; order Diprotodontia; family Potoroidae; genus Potorous; species Potorous gilbertii. Next base: position 501,856,439 of record CM053771.1, on the reverse strand, counting down.
ACTCAATGATTACAATTATACATCAGAACCTATCCCTCACAAACTAAGATAATAAATCTCTACACTATAAATATGGACCTCAAAACATTCTTGAGAAATCAACAAAGTTTACTGAACCCAGGTTGTCATTACAGAATTGTTGCCCGTAATTCCCTTAACATTTATCATAAAAGTGTAAAAAAAATGATGTCCCCATAGCAAGTGCTCATATAGTCTCTAAATCAGAGAGAATGAAAAATTTTCAAAATATTGCTATGTATCAGAAGAAGCCAAAATCATGTGGAAAGAGTATGATGTTCCACCATCTTGTCTGTAACTTGAGGTATTGCAAAAATACTTCCAGTAAACCTATAGAAGAGGGGCTTACACCCCAATAGTTTTATCCAGTTTTTTATTTTATCCACCTGTGCAATAGTCTATAGAATATTAAATACAGTGTGTCCCAAACATCTTAATGCAATTTTAAGCTAGTGCTTTGGAACACCCTAAAAAGGGAAAGCGACAAGATGGCTCCTTGTCTCAGGACCATTTCTTTATGAACTAGATTGGGAAATAGGATGACATAGAAAACAACAACACCTTTTTATTTTGTCTTTGTACCCGAAATACTTCATTATTTCTGCTTTGTAGTTGAGGAAATAAAGTCTCAAATAGGTCAGTGGCTTTCCCCTGGTGACTGTAACAGCAAGGACCCTGGCATACACAACAGGGCCTATGTAGGGTTCTTAGATCTGCTCTTCTAAAAGGAAAGCAACTTTTGAGGGGTCAACAGTCACTTTAATCAAGCACATGTATCAGTCAATTCAGGGGAAAAAGTCAGCACCCTGAACTTCAGAGAAAATACAAAGAAATAAAGACCAACAGGGCTGCCAAGAATAGGTGAGATAATTATCCCCATTTATAATTGAGGAAACTGAGGCAGAGGTTAAATACCTTGCCCAGCCTTACATGGCTAGGAGTTGTCAGAGGTGAGATTTAAATGTAGGTCGTCTAAACTCCAGGCTCAGCAATCTATTCCCTGTACCACCTAATTGCCTCAAGAGATTTATAAGCTTATAGAGTTCTAAAGGTCCTTAGATGTGAACAGGAGCAACTCCCTCATTTAACAAAAGAGGAAACTAAGACTGAGAAATTTAACTTTTCTGGTCCAAGACTGTACAGGGAGTAGCTAGTAAGGTCAAAAATTGAACCCAGATTCTCTGAGTCCATATCCAGCACTGGTTCCATTATAGTAGGAGATACTTTTCTGTTTCAGCCTTGGGTCCCTCATCTGCAAAATAATGGTAGTAAAACATGGATTCTCTGAAATTAAATTCTCTGCAGGATGAAAACTTGCACTAGAATCAAGTTCCATAAGATCTCCTTCTCCAAAGGAATCATACCTTCAGGTCACCCCTCTGATCTTGGGATCTTGAAGAGCCTGGGCTTCACAAGAACTAGGACCAATCCTAGGAACGTGATCCTAAGAAAAGCAATTTTCTCTCTTTGACTCATTGATCAACCCTATAGTATTCCAAGGAAATCTCTAAATACATACATGGTATTGTCTGTGTGTAATTTTTTTTAAAGAACCACATATACCTGTGTTACCCATTCTGGTTCCTAGGGATTATGGTGTTTTGGGGTTTTTTTTGCTTTCTTCCTCTTTATTTCCTGCTATCACAGGGTGGAAGGGGTATTAGATTTGGAGTCAGAAGGCCTACTTTCATATTCTGGATGCTGTGTTTTACTGCCTCTGTGACTTAAATCACTTAATCCCCTTGGGCCCAGTATGAAAGATTCACAGAAATTTAGAGAAAGAAAGAACATCAGGTGCCATCTAAGTTCATCTTCATACCTGATGAACAATCTACTCTACAACATCTTCAGCATGCTGTCATTCATTTCTCCCTTGAAGACCTCAAAGGAGAACTCACTAGCTGCCTGGAATAGCCAGGAAGGTCAAGGTTGGGATGTTTTATTGTGAATATCAAGCTAAAATCTTCCTCTTTGCAACTTCTACCCTTTGCTTCTAATCCTGCCATCTAGAGTCAAGCAAAAGGAGTCTAATCTTATTTATTATGTTATGGAAATGCTTATTTTGTTCTGTAAAAAATTTTATTGGACTTAGCGACCTCAAAGTTCACATTGTGAAATTTAGGCTGGACACATGAACTGTCCTGTGGGACATTTCACAATGTGTACACTGAGGTCACTAAGTCCCACACAGACACTTGTTTTTTTGTCTTTTCCCTTTTATGTTTTTATTACATTAATACACTTTTACGGAATAAAATAAGCACTTTCATAATATGTTACAGTTTAAAAAATTGTTGTACATGAAATTGCTAGTGTATGTACAACTTGCTGTTCTCATACAACAAAATTAACATGTACATTTCTTTTCTTCCTTTTTTTCTATCCTCTCCCCATCTCATCCCAGGGATGGCTATAATTATACACACATACCCTCACCCACACATATACACACAGACGTGTGTGTATATATATATATACATATATATATGTGTGTGTATGCATGTAACATTGTTCTACACATACTTCTATTTATTAGTTTTTTTTCTGGATGCAGGTAGCATCTTTCTTCATATGTCCTTTATAATTAGTTTCTGTATTTATAATGGGAAAAATAACTTATGCAATGTCATTCTTAATATTGCTGTTACTATATATATATATATATATATATTCTCTTGGTTCTTCTCATTTTGCTCTTCATTATTTCATATAAGTCTTTCCATTTTCTTCTGAGATCATTGAACTTCATCATTTCTTACAGCACAATAGTGCTACATCATGCTCATATACTACAACTTGTTTAGCCATTCCCCAATTGATGGACATCTCTGTATTTCCAGATTTTTACCACCAAAAATAGAGGAGCTATAAATATTTTAGAACATATACATTATTTTCCCTTTTCCCTAATCATTTTTTGGAAATAGACCTAGTAGTGGTATTGCTAGTTCAAAGGATATAGGTAGTTTAATAACTCTTTGGTTCACAGACACTTAATGTGCATATAGGTATTAGATATGCCTTGTTTTGGGTCATCTCTAGTTATCCTGATCAATATTGGATTCAGATGACTCTGGAGGAGAAGTGAGGCTGGTGACCTGCACAGCCCTCCTTCACTCAAAACAAAGTCAAGTGCAAGTCATGTCATTACTTTTCTGATGGCATGGTCTTCTTCAGCAATGAAGGACAAACACACACATGGTTATCCTAGAAAAAGCATGTGATGAAAAGAATTTATAAGAGCTCATGGGCAAATAAATAAGGGTGCACATTAGTGTCCTCTCTGAAGGGAAGCACACCTTGGGAGTACTGGTAGACAGGTAGTCAATTTTTCATTGACCTGTCCTCTCCCAGTAACTCACAGGAATAGCAGGGTGGGAAAGGTTCAGTTCTTCAAGTCATGACCTTGGTCTTTCAGCTTCAAATAATCCTTTGTTGGCAACCCTTTTACTTCTCCAAGAAGCACAATGCCGAGGACACTTCCTTCTACTATAGGAGGTCAGTGTTATAACTTGCTTAGGCCAAGAACACTCTAACTTGGGGTTATCCATGAGATAACTCCCCAAACTAGTGCTACATAGGAAATTTGTCTTCCCTGGCTTAGAAGAATAGACTCTGTGATCATGCTATTTAGGATATTAAAGAGTTGTACTTAATCTCTTAACAAGGTGCAAATAGACATGTTCATACCGTGTAGGAGAAGATGTATTCTCATCACATTTGACCAGTATGACCTCACATGATTAATGCCACCCCTTATTAGAATAAAATGTATGAGACAAATGGGAATTTAACAATGAGATGGATACAAAAAACACAAAAATCGGAGGATAAAGAAGGATAGAGATTCAGAGAGGGGTAGGGCTACTCTGGGGAGGAATGAGAGCATGGAGAGACATGGGCCCAGGAAAATGGGATTTTCATTTTGGCAGATGATGAATCTAAACCACAGGAACTGAATTGCTAGTGCAATGACAAAGAAAGTATAAGTGGACGGAAGTATTCATTTTATTAAAATAGTTACTCAAGGGTTGATGGCAACTTTGGGCAGTAAGACTGAATAGTTGAGGAAGCAAATGGAAATTGTTGTCAAGATGCTATAGGGGGTGAGGGGATGAGAGACTTACCCAATGATTCCATTCCATTCTGTAATGAAGGAGAATAAGGATTTTCACAGAGGTTTGGGGTAGCTAGAAGGGCCCTGAGGTTAATAAGACATCTGATTCTGGGAAAAAGAAATCAGAAGTTGCACTCATGGTAATGGACAAAGCTGAATTCAAATGAGGCATCAGCAAGAGAAATTAACATGAAGAAATATCTATATTGAGTATAAATGGACCTTATGACATAGCAATGAAGTTTTAAAAGGAAAATTAACTGAAGTGAAAAAGAGAGTTCAATAGATAAATAACCCTAGGAGACCTGCACAAAATGTAATATAGACAAAAGATAAATAACAAAGAAGCTTTAGACTGAAATAGAATGCTAAAAAAAAGTGAATCTGATAGCTATTTGGAGATAATTGAATGGGAACATGGGGAATTTATTTTATACTCAAACACTTACGGAACATTAAAATAATTGATCATGATCTAGGCAATAAAGAGTTTATAAATCCAGACAGGCAGTGATTTTAAATGTATAAAGCAAAATAATAATTAGGCAAATATGACCAAAAGATGAAGGCAGGTCTAAATGGAAATTCAATAATGAATTGTTAAATAATGTTTGGCTCAAAAACCAAGTTCCAAGCATATTTTAAGAAATTATGCTAAAAACAATGCCAATATAAATGCAACATGTTGAAATTTATTGTATTAAACTAAAATAGGAAATTTTATAACCCTACTGCTTATGTTAACAAGAGGGAAAAAGAAGATTAAAAAGTTAGATTTGCTGACAAAAGAATAAGAATTTAAAAATTAGTATACCTTGACCAAGCACACAATGAGAACTCATCAAAATTAAAAGAGAAAAAATGAAATTGAAATCTGAATGATCAAATTAACCAATAAATTCAAAAGCTGTTTTTTAATAACTAATAAAATTGGTAAATCATTTTCAAAGATGGTGAAAAAGGACAGGAAAATTAAATTACCAAAATTTTAAAAAATGGGAAAGTAAAGATTATCATGAGTGGGGAAAATTTATCTGATTCTTACATAAAGTTATATGACAAGAAAACTGAGACTATAAAAGAAACAAATGAGGACTAACAAAAACATAGCAAATATAGATTTCATTTGTACTTTCATTGATATAAAAAACTTGTGGGTGAGGAAATAGTTATTACCAATGCAATTTAGCATTTTTGTTGCAATTTAGATGCCAAGAACACTAACCTAGTTGTGACTTTCCCAGAGTGAGATAGTACATATGTAAAGTGGAGCTTGAACTCAGGTCTTTTTGAGTTTTCATTCACTATATTATCTCTCTGACAAAAATATAGGTTGACCAAATTAATAAGGCAGGAGATAGATAACCTATATCAGAAAAGAAACAGTAAGCACTTAATGAGCTTCTATCTTTAAAAAAAAAATACCATTTCTAAATGGATTAAAAATACATCATAACAATTTTATTTTATTTTATTTTTTTTAAATAAATTTATTTGACTTTTTACATTCATTTTCACAAGATTTTGGGTTCCAAAATTTTCTCCCCATTTGTTCCCTCCCCCTTCCCCCATACACTGGACATTCTAATTACCCATATCACCAATCTGCCCT
>CM053771.1:501809689-501850192 GCA_028658325.1 Potorous gilbertii | reverse complement strand
CCTTGTGACTTCTCCTTGCTGTTTACTTTTTCATGCTTCTTCTCATTCTTGTGTTTGAAAGTCAAATTTTCTTTTCAGCTCTGGTCTTTTCATCAAGAATGCTTGGAAGTCCTCAGTTTCATTGAAAGACCATATTTTCCCCTGAAGTCCCTAGGCTATATAAATTGTTTTTGTTAAAAGATGGTATTTTGCTCAATTGTTTTTACGAGACAAATATGGCCTGATTCCAAGGCCAGGAAAAAATAAATAGAGAGACAAAAATTCACCAATGTTATTCATTTATATTTATGCAAAAGTTATAAATAGAATAGTGGAAAGTAGACTTCTGACATATATTATGTATACATTTGCGATTAAAATAAAGTTGAATTCCTACCAATAATACAAGGATAGTTCACTATTTACAAACAATATTTATGTAGGCTTTACATTACATAAACTTTTGGGATTCATCAGAGAATTGTGAACATACAATTTACATGATTAAACTTATACTTTAGAAAAATTAATCTTCCCTTTAATCACTACTAAACATGTTTCCCAGAACTTTAGAGACATAAAGAATGATTACATGTACATGTGTATGTATACACATGCATATATACACACATTTATGTATGTGTACACACATATTTTCATTGGAACAACTTTTGTATTAGCAAAAAAATTCAAAACATAGTAAGTATCTTTTTTGGGGGGAAATTGTTAGAGAAGATTATGGAAACATGGTGAAGCAGGTCAGAAAATTTCAAGCTCTCAAGATTATCCTCCACAAAAGAGATAAAACAGGGCCTCTGGGTGAATATAGAGCCCTGAAAACAAGTAAGAGTATGGACAGAACAGAATTCTTTTCAGATAATCAGAGAAGAAATGATGAAAAACCCCAGAACAAGATTTCCTTCCAGTAAAGACAAAATACCTCCAGGTTAGGGACTGCTTTACCAACTAGGGGCAAGCTGCTTAAACCACAAACAGCAAGAACTGGGGGTAGCTAGGTTGGGAGACTGCCTCGGCTCCAGCCACAGGCACTTTGACCCTTGGGAAAATGAGGGGAGTTGGGCATCTGACCTGGGGAAGACTGAGGGAACCTCTGCTGACAAGGAGCCAGCAGTCCTGTGAAGAGTAGTGGAAATGAGAAGGAACCAGTGCAGGTCTGGTGAGTGCAGAATGAGTGGGGTGGGGACATGCTGGCTGTGGGCATTTACAGGAGACTGGAGGTCTTGGTTTGAGTTCAAGGTCAGAGGGGAGGCCAGAAGCACCATCCCCCATATACCAGGACTAGGGGTGATTATAAAAACTAAATTATTACCAAAACATGCACAGGCAAAGGAGAAAGAATACAACCATGGAGAGCTACTTTGGGAATAGAGAAGACTGCGGTTCATCTTCAGAGGAGGATATTGAAACAAAGAAACCCTCATCTACTCCAAAGAGTAATATGAAATGGTCACCTGCCCAAAAGGAATTCATTGAAGAACTTAAAAGAGACTTTAAAAATCAAATGAGAGAGATTGAGGAAAAATTAAAAAGATAAATAAGAATACCACAAGGAAAACAAGAACATTGTGAGAAAGTCAAGCAATTAGAAAAGGATTTCCAGAACCTTAAGGAAGAAAATGACTCCTTAAAAATCAGAATTGGGTAAGGAAAAGCCAGTAAAGTTATGAGAGATTAAGAAATAAAAAAATAAAATATAAAGAATGAAAAAATAGAAGAGAATGTGAAACATAAGTAAGACAACAAATCTAGAGGGTAAATTGCTGAACAAATTGTAGTTTATAAAGGCAATAAAAAAAATACTGCACTGTAAAAAACAACAGATGTGACCAGTTCAGAGAAGTCTAAGAAGATTTATATGAATTGAGGCAAAGTTAACTAAGTAAAATCAGAAAAAAATTATATTCAGTAATTTATTGTTGTGTTCATCCTTCATTGCCAAAGAAGACCATGCCATCAGAGAAATGATGACCTGACTTGCACTTGACTTTGTTTTGAATGAAGGAGGGCTGTGCAAGGTCATTAGCCTCCCTTCTCCTTCCGAGCCATCTGAATCCAGAGATCAGATATTCATCAGGATGACTGGAGATGACCCAGGATGCAATGGGACACTTTGACCCCTTTAGACCAAGGTCTATTCAGGTACTCATTTAGGGTGAGGTAGCATTGAATAGTCCTGTTTAAGAAGTAGTCAAGGGATGGTTCCTTTAATGAGGTAAAAAAAAATAACTACATCAGTCTGGGAAAGAAACAGCAACAGTTACTATTGATCATCACTCTTAAGCCAGGAGGGTCTAGAAAACAGCCCTTAAGTGGATCTTGGGCAGGGGCTAGTGTTGTCCACTCTATGGGCTTCTTTAAGGTTTAAGAAAAGGGAAGGGAAGGGAAGAAACACAGTAACTTAGAAGAAGTAAATGAAAGCAGTACTAAAATGAAGCCAGATAATGTTGAGTTGCAATGATAAATTTTGATGTTAAAGGAAAGAGGAGGTACTAAGAGTAAGAATGTTAGGTTTGGTCAATGCTTAACTATTTTGCTTAATTATTTTTCTTCCTTGTAAGAGGAAGGTTTGTGGGATGGTGTCAGAATGGATGTCAGAATACATATTCAGAAATATCTGGCAGCAATGTATAGAAAAGTTTAGAGAACTACTGTCATATTTCAGGAGAAAAGTAATGAATGCCTGAAGTGCGGTGATGATGGTGGGGTTATGAAGCAAGGATAGGGTAGATATGGGATTTAGAGACTGATTTGATGGAGGAGGAGGAGGAATCAAAGATAAGTCCAATATTTCCATCCCTGAGCACCTGAGTCATGAAAACTGGAGCTCCCTTAAGAGAAACAGAAAAGTCAGAATGAGAGGAATTCTACTTTAGATATATTAATTTTGTGGGACAGCACTATGAATATATCCAACAAACAGCTGAAAAAGCAAGGGTAGAGGTCAGGAGACAGGTCCTGGCTAGAGTAGCAGGCTTGTGAATGATTTTCATAGAAAAAATAGTTGAAGTTATTGGAATGGGCAAACTCACTGAAGAAGAGTGAGTGAGGACCGAGGACAGAATTGAATTATTGTTACAAAATATGGAAGAAGAATTGGTTGTCGGAAGTAGGGCCAGCAAAGGAATAAGTCAAAAAGAAAAAAAAGTCACAATCCTCAAAGAATCTACATTCTAATGGGAGAGACTCCATTTACTTCAATAGGGGCATGCAAGACAGTGGAGAAAGAACACATCATTTTAGAGCTGGAATCAGAAGCCCCGGAGTTCCGTCCTGATTCTGTCTCTTATTAATTGTGTGATCTTAGGTAGATCATTTAACCTTTCAATACCTCAGGAAACTCTCCAAAACAAGCTGCTGAGACAACATTACTGTCAGGTGTCCACTATACAGATTGAATCATGTCTTGTTAAAAAAGCAAAATCACAAAACTTAGTGTGAATTCATTTCTCCAATTCTTTATGGAAACATTTAAATCCTGTCCCTTGACTATGTTTCAATGTCTTCTCTGGTTTCCTCCAACCTTTTAATACCTCCATCAATTTCTTTTTTTTTCTTTTTCAAATTTTTTATTTTAAACAAACACAAAGTGAGAAAAGAAAAAAAAACATTTCCATGTACAGATCAGAACACAGGAGAGGATTCAGTATAAAAAAATAACATTCCATTTCAGGAAAATTTATATAATAAATACACATTGTTTTCAGTGCTGCACAGCTTTTCTTTGCTTCCTTGTAAGTTTCCTTTTGTTCTCTGTATGCATCTTTTACTTCATTTTTCCTCCTCCTATCCCCCCACCCTAAAGAAGGCTACAATTAAACATGGATACATATATACACATATATGTACACACGTATATGTATACACAGATATATACATATATCCATAAATTGATAGCTATAAACATATGCATATATGAACATATACATTCATATACATATATGTAAAACCATACTGTGAGTATTTCCATCAATTTTAAAGAACTGCTCCCAGCACAAGGCTCCATTCCCTCTGAGAAGTTCACAATTACTTTCTGCATTCCCCTCTCCCTATGGGAAGAGCAGTGGTTGATGATTCTGTGCTACAGCTGCTTTGCTTTTGTTTCTTCTTTCATCAAAAAGGAGATTAATACTTGGAGCACAACTCGTCATCTCAGGCTGATTTTTATCCCTTGGAATGCCCACCCTTACACTGGTTTGTTCGTCTGCCTCCGCAGAGCTGACAGATAACTGAAAACCAAAAGCTGCACTTCCTCTAACTAACTGCACTCTTCACTCTGTAAACTTTTTGCAAAGAAAATGTTGATTATTCTAGGAGAACTCTTCATAATAGAAACAATATGGTGATAAGTCTTCAATAACAGCTGGTTATATACAAAGCCTATTTCCCCTGGAAGTTGTGCCATCTGGGAGAAAACAATTTGGGGAAATGTATGCACTTTGATTGTGTTCTCTTAAGATAATGGGAAAGGTAACTGCATTGGGAGTGTTGCTCTACTCAGGGGGAGGAAATAGAGTATAATTTGAACTGAATAGAACTGGAGAACCTTTGGTTAAACTTCAAGGCTATCGCTTTTTGAATATCAAAATAAAAGAATCTATTTAAGAATAAATGGATATTTAACTGGCTCTGTATTACAAAGACAACAAAAGAGTAGACTGTACCCTGATAGAGAGGAGGCAAAAACTGTTTTTGTGTTTGTGAGGATGATTTTACTAATCCAAAGGCACAAATAGGATCTTAAGATTTTGATCAAGAAGAGACCTCAGTGGTCATCTAGTCCAGTTCCATCACATAGATATGGACACTAAGTTCTAGAGAAGTACAATGACTTATCCAGAGTCATACAATGGCCATGCTAGGAATTGAAATTGGACCCTCTGCCTCTATAGTCAGTGCTCGTTTGCCTACACTTCTAGAAAATATGAGTAGGTTTTACTTCCTCTTCCCTCCCTCCAATGATGGTAAATTACTCTGATAATCTGAGACATCCAGCTTTTCCTACCTGCCACCTTTCCACCTAAACTCTAGTTCATATGGACGAGACAGCATTAATGTCATTGCCTCTAGCAATGGAAAGCTTCTCCCTCTGAATTGTCTTATAGGGAGAAGAAATTTTACTGTCCTATATGAGAAAGGAAACTCTTGGTGAGATTAGACCAACTAACTCCTGAAGCATTAAGGGTTTTCATAAGGACTTCTGCAGGAGAAAAACAGTGGAGGAATATAGAAGAATATAGTCAGGATGTAGAAAACTTGAAATCTTTTCTTCTGACCTCATGAAACTTGGCTTCTAACATACTCTACTAATGTATTTTTCCTTTGAGCCGCAGGAAGAGAGAACATAAGAGAGCAGAAAGTTATGTAATCACAGAATTTTAAAATAAGAAGTGCCATTGAGTTCACCTATAGAAATTCCCTCATCTGTAAGATGAGGAAATTTGAGGTAGAGGGATATTAAATTATGTGTCTAAAGACACATCGATGGTTAATGACAAAACCAGAACCAGAGTCTAAGTCTCCTGTCTCCTGAACTCTTTCTACACCTCATCTTGAAATGTTTCCTACCTTCTGACCAATCAAGATTTTGCTAACTTTACCTTAGCCATAAACAGTTCCAAGAGGTCAACATTAAAAGCAGTAGATTGAATACTCAAATAAACTATTAAGCACCTACTGTGTGACACTGTCTGGATGCTTTTTTCTCCGCAGAAATGATTTTGTTATGATTTTTATAATACATTTGCTGTCTAGAGATTTAGCGTATAAAAGGGTGAGGCATGAATCTGAGTATTGGCAGAGGCCAAAGATTTACCCCAAAGGATGGGTAGCCTCTACAGCAGGAAAGATGCATATGAGAGAGGTACCGAATGTGGAAATCCTGCGATGTGGCAGATGGCAAGCATCAGAGCCGAAATTCCAAAGAAGCAGACCTCAGAAGTCTTTCCATTGGACTTATGGTAAGAGTTCTGTTTGTTTCTGAAAGAAACTTGTGGTATCCTAGCCAAGGATTTCAGATCAACACCAAATTGGAAGCTAGAGAGACTGTGGCTAACCAGAGGAGCACTGTGCCCTTCAGAGAGTTGGTACAGTGAGCCCTGTAAAGTAATAGGATTAGCCAAGATAGCTCATCCAGCAAGTAGAAGTGTGGAAACATAACAAGGCAATATCAGGAGAGATGGAGTCAACTTAACAGAGTAACAGGAAGAAGTATAGTCTAATAGAAAGTATAGTCTAGCTCACCTAATGCAACAACAAAAATCTAGAAAACACACCACACTGTCTTGATCAGGAAATCCAAAGGGGGAAAAATACAATTCATTTCTCCAGGTCAGGTTGGTACAGTGTCTTTGGACACTGGGGACTGGGCCTGGCTAGGAGCATGTTTATAAAGCATCCCAACACCCAGGGAGACAAAAAAGAGCAAGGCTGTGCCATTGAGCAGGAAAAACTGTATTGGAAGAGGTCCTATGGGGTCCTCAAACTACAGCAAGGTGTTGGAACAGATACTCTCTGGCAGATTTTTTATTTATTATCCAGTTCTGGGTAACATATCCGAAGTAGACCAAGAAGGGGGCCTGTGCCTGGCAGTAGTGGAGAGGAGCTTTTGTATGTTCTAGGCTGTGTATCAAGAGAGGAATAAGTTCAAAGCAAGGAGCAACTGTGTGGCTCCGACCTTCAGAGAAGTAGTTACTCAATTATAAACTTCAGAGCCATCTGAAGCTCGGGGTAGAATAATTAGCAGCAATACCAGACCAAATGGAATCAAGCTGACTGTTTCCCAGGTGGTTGATGGGGCTGAGTCCAGCAGCAGTCTACTGGAACTCTTAACCAGGTACAAGACCACAAATATGTTACTCACACCTAAACCTGGGTTAGAAGCCTCAGAACAGAAGGGTAGTGTTTGAACATTGCCTTGGATCTCAACTCTATGGGAGAGCTGAAAACTTGTAGGTCTACAGCCTAAATTATTCCTGACATCCTCTAACACTGAATACCTTTCAGAAAGCAGCAGAAAGAATCCAAAGCTCAACCCAGATATTTTCCACAGAAGTATAAAGTCCAAAGTTAGCAAGTAGGTTGGAATGATAAGCAAACAAACAATTTCACCAAAAAGAGCAATTCTAATGACAGGAAAGTTTAAAAGAAACAAAAAAATATGGCTCCAAAGCATCTGCAAACAAAGCCCCAAAGAAAAGTGCAACTTGGTCACAAATACTACCAGAATTCCTGGAAGATATAAGGCAAGAGTTAAAAATAGAGCTGAAAATATGAGAGCAAAGAATTGGAAATTGAGAAAGTGCCCATCAACTGGAGACCAGTTGAAGTGTATGAATATAATGGAATAATATTATTGTGCTATAAGAAATGATGAGCAGGCTAATTAAAAAAAACATCCTGGAAAGACTTATATGAACCGATGTTGAGTGAAGTGAATAGAATCAGGAGAACATTGTATGTAATAACAGCAACATTGTGTGATGATCGACTATGATTGACTTAGCTCTTCTCAGTAGTACAATGATTCAAGACAATTCCTGAAGATTCATGATGGAAAATTCTAACCAAATCCAGAGAAAGAACTTCCCATATCAATGATTAGTCAATAAGTTGCAAGTAAGTCTTTCATGAAAGCCCTCTGAAAATGACTGTTCATTTATAAACTCTTCAGGATGAAAAAAAAACGCAAGAGATCACACCTTATCTTATTTAGAATAGGTAGGATGACCAGATGATTCAGTGGCTAGAAAGCTGTCCGTAATGTCAGGAAGACTCCTAATTGTTAGAAGTTACGCGCTCATGGCTTAGTCACTTCATGTTTCTGTACCTCAGTTTCCTCATCTGTTGTAAACAGGGTAATAATACAAGCCCTGTCTGCCTCCCAGGGAAATTGTAACAATAAAATGAGAAAAGGTCTATAAAATATTCTGTAACCATAAAGTACTAAAGTCAGGACAATGAACAGCTGGTTACTGGCTGGAGTCAGATCCAACGCAGGAGTCCTTTATATGGACAGATGCAAAGAGTTCTGAGAAAATCCAGGAAAATGATGTACACAACGATTACAAAAAAATAAATAGAATGAACAACTACAATAGTAGGAACAATGTTGTGAAATTATAACAATCGAACTTAACCCCCAAAGAGATCCAAAAATGTTCTTCTCCTTTTTTGTAGAGATGGAGAACTTAGGGTGTGGAACATTGAACATAAAGTCAGCGATTTTCCATGGGATGACTAGCATTATTGAGCCTTTTCTCCCATTTAAAAAAATTTTTTTATTCTTTGCATTGTCAATGACTTTCTAGGATGGAGAGAGGAAGGGATGTATTGGAAAATGTAGGTAATGTAAAAACAATACATCCTGCAATTTTATTTTAACAATCACCTTTCTATCACCAAAAAAAGGAAGTGTCATGGTCATGTGGTGAATGATGGTTAATGTACAACCAATTTACAATTTTTTTTAAAAAGGAAGGAAGGGAGGGAGGGAGGAAGGAAAGAGGGAAGGAAGGCCTTCCACATGATGGATGGATCCTCTGTAGAAAATCTAAGGAAGAACAAGGGTAACAATTACATAGGATGACAAGGCAAATCATCTAATCTTTAGTACATGTGTACTCCTCAGGGATCCTTCTCATAATGCTCCCTTTTCAGCTACTGCTACCCAAGTTTCTACTAGTTTCCCCATAATTATCTGTTTAAACACATTGCCCATTAACCCATAACAATTTTTTTCTTTACTGCACCAACCCAATGACAATTGATTCAAAACAAAATCACAATGAAAGAGACTATCAAGCATCTAACTCTATGCTTTGACATGGAGTTAAATCAGATATTAAACTTTCCTTATACTCTCTCTCTCTCTCTCTCTCTCTCTCTCTCTGTCTCTCTTGCTTTTGCTCCCTCTTTCAGTTTCTAGTATATAACTGCTGTCTACTGGTCACTTACTTTTGTTTGAAACTTAATCACTTCTCTCCCAGTCTCTCTAGGTATTTATTCCCTCCCATTTTGCCCCTTCCCCTGGCTACAATAAGACTTCCATCTTCCCTTTTCGATTGGACATACTAAAAACTGTTGTCTCATTCAAAGGCTTCTGAGGAATGTAATTCCCAAAATTATACATGGCTTTCATCCCCTGTTTATCCCATATACAAATGCTCAGGTATCTTTTTGTAAGCATTGGATGGACTTTCATGGTATTAAATAATTTCTCCTGTGAAATAAGGTTAGTAGATATTTGAAGTATATTAAAATGACTTCAAGGGCATGATCACATTCTCGGAATTTGGAGAGACCTAAGATCATCAAGTCTGGCCAATGTAAGGAGATGGGACCAGTATCACCTGCACTATAATAGTAGTCTACATTGAGATGGTGCTTTTAATTCTAATATGGCAATCCAAGCTTAGCTTAAAGAGCTTTAAAAATGAGAGATTTATTAATTATCAAAGTATCAGGTTCCATATGTGGGTTGTTAAGGGAATTCTTCCTTAAATTAAATTTACCTGTACCTTACACTTAATGTCAGACATTGCTCTTACTTTTGCCATCTGACGATAAGGAGAGCAAGTACCATTCTTATGACAACTCTTTATGTTTGAAGACAGACATTATCTTCCCCTTTCTCTGCGAATACTCCACTAAGTCTTTTCTCCAATTAAACACCTAAACCTTGGTGAGAGGAGATTTATATTAATTAAAAGAATTTACATTTATAGAGTCCTTTAAGGTTGCCAAAGTATTTGTCCCTCACCAAAACCCTGTGAAGTCTATAATAGTGTCTATAATAAACACTTGCTAAATCTTTGTTGAATTTAACTAAAGTCGTATAAATTTTATCCCCATTTTGTACGTGAGGAATTTAAGATTCATAGATGTGAAATGACTTTACCATGGTCACATAAACAGGAAGTGACAGACCCAGGAGGGGAACCCAGATGACCTTACTCAAGGTTTATTGCTTTTCCCATTGCCATGCTGCTGCTATACTCTTTTCCCAATAGCTGACTGTGGTCTTCATATGGGAGTCAGTTCCAGCACATAATAGACAATTCTTTTGTCAGACTTTGAGACAAAATTACACCATGTATATTTTGAGCTCAGGCTGCAGTTTCACAAGTCTTCATGCTTACATTTGCCTGAGGTTTAACTTTTGACTCTACTACTTGAAATTTGCGTGACCTTGGACAAGTCATTTAATCTCTTTGAGTTTCAATGTTCTCATCTATAAAATGATAGAGTTGAGCTAGATAAGTTCTAAAACTGTTATTTTTTAAATTACATGTAAATGTTTTTTAACATTTAAAAAAACATTTGAGTGCCAAATTGAGAAGATAAGGAATTAGTATGGGTTATACATATGTAATCATAAAAACATATTTCCATATTAATCATGTTGTAAAAGAAAATACAGATCAAAAAAATAGTCTAGAAAAAGTATGCTTGTATTCGCAGTCAGGTATCATCTGTTCTTTCTCTGGAGGTGAATTGCATTTGTCATTATCAGTGATTCAGAATTGTCTTGGATCTTTGTATTGTTGAGAATAACTAAGTCATTTACAATGGATCATTACATAATATTACTGTTGCTGTGTTCCGGTTCTGCTCACTTCATTTTGTATCGGATCATGTAAACCTTGCCATGTTTTTCTGAAAGCATGCACAACAATTTTCTAACACAATCATATACCACAACTTCTTCAGTCATTCCCCAAAAGATGGACATCACCTTAATTTCCAGTTCTTTGTCACACAAAAAAAGATCTACTATAAATATTTTTGTGTATGTAGACCCTTTTCCTTTCTTTTTTAAATCTCTCATATATATATTAGTACTATTACTGGGTCAAATTTTTTTTTAGCCCTTAGGGTATGGTTCCAAATTGTTCTCCAGAATGGTTGGATCAGTTCACAACTCTACCAACAGTGCATTAGTGTCCCAATTTTCTCTCATTGCCTCCAACATCTGTCATTTTCCGTCACATAAGACAATCTGATGAGTGTCAAGTGGTTCCCCAGAGTTGTTTTAATTTGAATTTTTCTCATCAACAATGATTTACAGCATTTTCCTCCATATGACCACAGAGAGCTTTGATTTCTTCATCTAGAAGAAGCCTGTTCATATCCTTTGATCTTTTATCAGTTGGGGAAAGATGTTCTTATACATTTGATTCATTTCTCTATACATTTGAGAAATTGTGCATTTATCAGGATACTTTCTGTAAATTCCACCCCTCCAGATTTCTGCTTTCCTTCTAATCTTGGCTGCATTGGTTTTGTTTGTGCAAAATCTTTTAAATCTAATGCAATCAAAATTATCCATTTTATAGTGCTCTATATCTCTGGTTTAGTCATAAATTCTTCCTTTAACCAAAGATGCTCCCAAAGCCCATGCTCTCCTAATTTGCTTATGGTATCACTCTTTCTGTTTAAATCATATAAATATTTTGAACTTATAATGGTATACAATATATACAATGTTGGTCTACAACTAAACTAGATCACTTTTAATATCCTGTCCAATATTCAATATATGATTGCATGAACCTAAGAATCACTTTTTTTTTCCTGGGAAACCACAAGGATGCTTATTCCAGTGTTACCAAGCATGGATATTTCACATTGAACATTTACATTTCTTTCCCAGAATTTGTATCACTCTTTTGACCTTGGTCCTGTCTCCTACAATAAAGTCTGTAAACAAAAAAAAATAATAAATGTCCCTTGCAGTTACAGGAAATATTTAAAAAGAAAAAAAGAATACTTGGAAGATTATAAAAAGAGTAAGACAATGTAGCTTTAATGACTTATTCTGGATTAGATGGTTAAATCGAACTGGATTAAAGAGATAAGTCAAACAAAGCTGACCTTAATTTTGCATACTACCTGTTGGTCAATGGTTTTTGATCTCTTTTCCACTAAACAAACAACAGAGTTGGTAATGGATTCCAGATTCAGCATGGTTTTGAGTAACATGAGATATTTCAGAACCCTAGAGGATAATGAAGTGTTCACAAGACTTCAAAGAAACCTCTCCAAGGAAGAAATGCTGAAATGCACATCCTGAGCACTCTTGGCCCCTCTTCTAACCACAGAGTGGTCAGCCTCTTTCCTCCATGGGAACAGGTGAAAACAAGGCTAGTTAATAGAGCAGAAAGTTTTCCAGTACTCAAACCAGATTTTTCTTCCCTCCACCGACCTCACCCCCATAGGGAGAGCTAGAAACTGATGAATTTGTTTCATTCCATACCTAATGCATAGTTGATGCCAAGCTGAGTTTCAATTATTTTTGTAGTCATTGATTTCTTTATGGTGACAGGGGGATGTTGTTATTAGCTTCTGGATCATGAGAGGGCTTGACTACATTAGTGAGAAAGAATTGGCGTGGCTGTGGGCTTGACAAGCATCTCCACACACTTCTGCCAATATGTCTTAATTCTGGTCTATAAGAGAACTCCCACTGTCCCAATTCAGCACCTTGGCTCAGTTGTCAATTACAGACAAAGTAAATCTGTTTTTGTAATTGGGTTAGATGTCATATGGGCTCACTGATGGGCCTAATGAAGAGATGTTACTGTAATTTTTTATATAAATGCCATAAAACCACAAATACTTATTTTCATAGCATCTAGATCTTACTAGAGGCCATTTAGCTTCATTTTAAGGATGAAGAAACTAAGCCCCAGGGAGGATAAATGACTTGCCTAAGGTCACATGGGTCAACAAGGTGGTGCAGTGGATAGAGTATCAGGCCTGAAGTCAAGAAGACTCATCTTTCTGAGTTCAAATCTGACCTCAGACACTAGCTCTGTGACCCTGGGCAAGTCACAACCTTTTTTCTGTCAGTTTCCTCATCTGTTAAATTAGCTGAAAAAGGAAATGGAAAACCATTCCAGTATCTTTGCCAAGAAAACCCTAAATGGGGTCATGAAGAGTTGAACACAAATGAGAATGACTGAACATGGCAGTCATATAGATAAGAAAGGAACCTACATCCTTTGTCTCTAAAGGGAGCATTTAAGGACCTAAGTCCTAAAGGAAAAAGAAAAAAAAAGATTTTCGTTGTTGCTTTCATCATTATTTTTTTTTTGCTGGTGTAAACCCTTGCATTTTGTCAGGGCAGAAATTTACAGTGGAAAGCAACTTATAAATCATCTAATCCAGGGATTCTTAACTTCTTTTGTGTCATGAATCCATTTGTCAATGGCTGGTGAAACCTATGGAGTCCTGAGAATAATGTTTTCTTTTTTAATGTATAAAATAAAATCCTTAAGGTGGCAATAATATCAACTATATATCAATTTAAGAAGAAAAAAACAGTGTTCACACCTCAGGATAGGAACACCTAGTTTAGTCCAACCTCCTACTTTTATAAATCAGGAAACTGGAGCCAATAGAGAAGCAGAGATTTTGCTTACGGTCACACCAGTAGTTAGTATTAGAGTAAAGAATCAGATCTGGGTTCTCTAACTCTAATTTCAGTGTTTTTTCCACTATACCATGATGCAACTCAATTCAAATAGTTTTGACCCATTGACTTCTGAGTTGTGGGCTTAGCTTGCTCTTGCGGTGCCAGCCTGGGGAGACAGATCATGAGAAGGACTGGTTTAGACTTCCACATGTGGGAAGGCCGCTATCATCAGAGCATCTAATTCCACTCTCCTAAAGACCCATGACTCATTCCTCTACTTCACAGAAGTCTGTAGGCACATGACAGCAGAGAATTGACAGATGAGAAATATATCTCCACTTTTACATATTTTGGGTCATAAAAGAGTCTTAGTGACATGGTTTTGCCCTCTGAGCCCCTGTATTTTTGTCCTAAGACTGTACTATATCTATAATACAGCAATTTCTTTTTGGATGCTGGTTTTTGATTTGAGTCCCCTTGGAAACCTTCAGAAAATAAGGAAATCTACAATATTTCCACAGAACCAAGGGGGCATTGTGGATAAAATGTTAGACTTGTAGAACTAGGTTTGAAATCTACATTTGACATTTACTTTCTGTGTTGCCATATACAAGTCATTTAAGTTTTCTCAGTCTCAGTTTCCTTATCTGTAAAATGATGATGATACTCAAATGCTGCAGTGTAAATAAAATGCTTTGTATTATAGAGTTAGAGCTAGAAGCAGCATGGGCTTGATGAATAGAGATCTGGTTTATGAATCTGAAAGAGCCATGTTAAAGTATTGCCTGTGATATACATGTAGCCTGTGTGACCCTGGGAAAGTCAAATCTATCAATGACTCAGGCCACATTTAAGACCATAAGATGTTAGAGCAGGTGCCCAACTTCATAGAAGAAGGGAGTTTTCTCACCTACAGTTTCCTAATTCAACAAAGTAAAAAACAAAACAAAACAAAAACAAAAAAACTATAGAAATATTATTTGGAATTATTGCAACTACTTATATTCTTCTAGATGATTAAAAAAATTGACTTCCACAAACATCTGGAAGAAGAAATTTTTCTGACAGTAAAAGCCCATTCATTTAGGAGTAACCAGATTGAGAGGTTTGTCCACCTGTATTCATTGAACATAGGATACTATTCACCTAAGTGAGGGGAAAGCCTGCCTGACTCCGCTGATTTACTTATTGAATAAATATTTTCTAATTGCATACAATGTAGGGAGCATTATGATAGACATTGTCTTAGTGGTGCCTACAATATAGTGGGGGTGGAAATGAAACACATGCAAATGAATATAATATGAAGTATTATGAGAGGTCGGTACATTAGTTGCAAAAAGGTCAGTGTGAGAATGTTTTTTCTTGACTATGACTTATTTGTTACAAGAATTTTCTTTTTTGATTAGGAAAGTGGGGAGGGGAGTATGAATACTTGTTAATTGAAATACCATGTAATTTAATTATTAAAAAATACTATATTCTCCCTCCTCCATTTGATCTTGTAGAAGCTTGCTTCCTTCAAAGTTCAGCTGAAGTGACTTAGAATTTTCCTGATTCTTCCAGTTGCTAATGTGTCCCTTCATCCAGTGAGACTATTATTTTGGTTTTGCTTATCTGTACACATACTTTTTTCTCCAACAGACTGTATGTTTCTTGAGGGAAGGGACTATTTAATTCTTTCCTCTGTATTCGTAGTACCTAGCACAAAGTGCTTAATTGGTGTGTGTTGAGTGAATGACCTAGATAAGAAGCAAAGGATTTGTGAAAGGGATTCAATTGTAGATGACTTTTAATGGATTGTTATACATTCATTAGGCAAAGAGGAGGAGGACAGTTAGGGTATGTGTGAGCACAGCTGTAGAGACAGTAGAATATGTGATGTGTTTAGAAACTGGACAAGTTTGGCTGAAATGTAGAGTTTCCAGAGGATGGAAATATGAGACAAAACAGAAAAGGTGAGCTGTTATGTGACTGCTGTAGTCTTGAATATCAGGCAGAAAAGTCTGAACTTTTTGAAAGGCACTTGGATCCATGAAAGATTTTTGAGTAGAAGACTGACAAGAATGATTCTTTCCATAAAAACAAAAAAATTCCAATTCTTCAGTGGATATGTATAAATAGTTTTCAAAAGGAGAATTGCAAGTTGTAAACAATCATATTTAGTGATTGTTCCAAGTAGCCAAAAAGAGAAAAATAAACTAGAATAACTCTAAGCTTTCACCCAGTAAATTAGCAAAGATGACAAAGGATGGGAAAAATAAATGTTAGAGGGGTTGTGGAAAGACAGGCATGCCAATCTAATATTGGCAGAGTTTTTAATTGATCTCATCCTTCTGGAAAGCAATTTGGAACAAACTGAAGCTAGTGTCTAAAATGTTCATACTTTTTGATGCAGTTTCTCATTGCTAGTTGTATATTTCAAGAAGACCAATGAAAGTTAGAAAGGTCCCATATACAACATCATATTTATAGCAATATCTTTTATAATAACAGAGAACTAGAGACACAATAGTACCCATCAACTCAGCAATGGCTAAATAATTTGTGGTACATGAATGTAACTGAATGTTACTTCACCACAAGAAATGACAAATATGCATAGTACAGAGAAGAATGGAAAATCCTATATGAACTCATGCAAAGTGAGATAAATAGTACCCAAAAAAAACTATGAAAGATGGTTAGACTTAAGTAAATGGAAAGAACAACTAAAATTGAAACAGAACTCCATCTAACTAGAATGATCAAATCTGGCCCCAAAATAGAGATAGGATAATGAACTTCCCTCCTTTCTTTGCAGAAGGATGTTATCAATATGAAATGCCACACACATGGTTAGTAATACTTGTTTAAAGTGATATAATGCCTGCTATATGCCAGGCACTGCTTTAACACTTTACAATTGATATCTCATTTGATCCTTACTTCGACAATAAGAGGTAAGTACTATTCCTACCCCCATTTTACAGATATGAGAACCAAGACAAAGAGAGATCAGATGATCTGTCCAGGGTCGTGCAGCTCCAGACCCAGATAGAGCACCCTACCCACTACACTCCCTAGCTGGTTGGATTTGACTGAGTTGATATGTTAGTTTTGCTGAACTGATTTTTTAAAATTTCTTTTTCTTCTGCTTAATTCATAAATGTCTCCCATTATGTGTCTTTATATTTTAATTGTTATCCTTTTATTGTAAAAAAAAAGGTATCTCTCTCACAGAGGGAGGGAAGAGACCAAATTGTTCACCAAAGATCATGTAAAAGCAAAGTGTATCCATGAGATATTTTCAAGGGAAAAAAAAATCAAAACAGAAAAACTAGAAAAATCTGGCAGCAATTCCAACTATAAATTGTGGGGAGTAGAGAGGAGGCAGGACTACTTGGAGTCTTACTCAGAGGGTATTACAATCCTTACAATAGTAAGGATCTAGTATAGAACACTAGTGATGGGGATAGAGAAGGAAGAGACTGGAGAGATGTTTTCTTATTATCAAAAGCTGATAACTCCTTCGTCAGTTTGTTTTACTATAATGCTTTCAGTCTCCTTGAGTGGCAACGGACTTATAGTCTTTTCTCTTTTTATAGTCAAAGTCTTAATCCGCCTCTGTCAAGAGCCATTCTTTTTTACTTCCTTGCTCTCTCTCAGTCTCATCTTGCTTCAGTAAGAAATTACCAAATGGAAAAGCAAAAGACAACGATTCTTTTCCATGAACCTCTCCAAACTCCTGTACTAAGCAAACCTGTGCTTTGAACCCTGGGCTACTAATAGTTACACTGAAAAGTGAGAGTTGCAGCTAATTTGTATAGAACTTTAATTTCTTTTTCCCCAACCAGATGAAAGCTTCTTAACTGTGTGACTTTTCTCTGAATTTGTAAAGGGGAATTGACTTGTGATAAGTTTCACTGTTTGTATACCATCACCATGAAATTGTGTCCTTCTTATCAAAAATATCTATATTTGCTTTATAGCCATATCACTACATTTTTATATTTGCTATATATTATATTTCTATTTTGGAACCAGATTTGATTATTATAATTACACAGAATTCTGTTTCAGTTTTAGTTGTTCTTTCTTTCTATTTATTGTGGTGTAGTTTTTCTGGTTCTTAGTTGCTTCACTTTGCATATGTTTTCTGTATTTGCATACAGACAAGGCTTCTCAAATTATTTTAAAGGTAGTGTCAGTTCTAACTCACAGAGTTAATATAAAATCACTTTCCATTAATGTTAATTATGTTTTTGTCCAAAACCTAACTTTATCAGATGCATCATCAGAGTTGAAAGGGAACCTTTAGGTCATCTACATCTATTCCAACCTCTCATATCATGTGTAGCATCACTGATGGGTGGATTTTACTGCCTTGACCCCTTCCGGTGATAGACACCTCATAATTCTTCAAGGCATCCCATTTCATTTGGGACATCCCCAGTTGTTACACCGTTCCTCTTCCTATTGAGCCAAAAATCTGTCTTCTAAAGTGTCTACCTATTAGTCCTTATTCTTATCTCATTGCTTGAGAGAATATGCCTCATGTCATACTTCTTTTAAGTCTCTTTCACCTCCTCTAACTTCTCTTGGCTATTAAGAGAGCTCTACTATATTATAATTTTTCTAGACACTACTTTAGACCTTCAGAATAAAGACTGTTCCTCTTGCTTTCCTTTGGATTCATAGTTAACCTAGCATGATGGAATATGATCTTGCCTTGTCCATGGTGCTTAAATCCTGTTGACCTTCATGTTGAAGTTCTATACTTTTCAACCAGCAAAATTGTCTATACATCGCCTATGGTATACATGACCATACTATTTTAGTCATACTTTTATTTCTATAGGATTTAGCATATTGCCTGGTACTTAACTGATGCTCACTAAATGCTTTTGATTGATTGTTAACTGATTGATTGAGCCATTCAAGGAAGGTGGGTGGAGGGCACTGAAAGATAGCTGATTGCTGTAATTATCCAAATCTCAGGCAATAGGAAACCAAATCAGGTCTAGTTTGACCAACTTACTACTTCTTGTCAGAATAAGATGGGAGGGGAAGCAAATGGTAAATTTTCTATGGTAAATTTAGAGAAGGGAAAAAAAAGTCCCCTTTGTTAATCAGGTGATAGTGAACTGTTTAACTTGAAAGGGCTACAAGACCAAAGTGGAGAGAGAATTGGCATGTAACTTTTTGTTCCTGGATGATTGGACACTCAGTGCAACCTCTGAGAGTGCGATGCAACAGAGAATGGATTGATTCTCTGCTGCTTGTGCTAATTTTGGCCTAACAATCAACACCAAGAAAACAGGTTTTCCACCAAGCAGCAATGTGCAATCCATACATGGAGCCACTGGTCATAGCAAATGGAGAAATTTTGAATGCTGTGGATAAATTCACTTACCTCGGCAATATGTTTTTCAGGGCTGTCCACATAGATGTTAAGGTTAATGTACTCATTACCACAGTTAAGTCAGCATTTGGGAGGCTCTGAAAAAAAGCGTGGGTGACAGAGGAGGTGGCTTCCTACCAAAGTGATAGTCTTCAGAGCTGTTATGCTGACTTCACTCTTATATATCTGTGAAACCTGAGTGGTCTGTCAGTGTCATGCTAGAAAACTGAACTGCTTCTGCCTGAAGTATCTTGGAAAGATTCTGGAATTACCTGGTATGATAAGGTTCTGGACACAAAGGCCCTTTCTCGACCTGAGCTGCCACGCATTCAAACTCTCGCAGAGAGCACAACTCCAAAGGGTTGACCACAGAGACTAAATGCTAAATGCACAATTACCTCAAAGACTATTCCACAGAGAACTAGCACAAGGCAAATATGGTGGTCAGAAGTGGTACAAGGATACTCTCAAGGTCTCTCTTAAGAACTTTTGATTGTAAGACATGGCACAGGACCACCCAGCATGGCATGCTTGCATCAAAGAAGGTGCTATATTCCATGAGCAAAGCAGAATTGCAGTAGTGCAAAAGAAATAAGCTGTGCAAATCCAGAGCATATCCATTCCAAATGTTATAATGGACTGGGGTTCTGTTTCTGATCCAGATGCTGAATTATCACCATCTTTTTACAGGTCTTTCTCCATTCCTCTGAAGCCCACTCTACATTCCATTGATGATATTCTTTCCCCCTCATTCCCTTCTCCCTGAAGATAAAACTCATCAGAAAAGAAAAATCCCACAAATCTTGGAATTTCCCAAGGATACTACTTATCAGTTCCTGAATTTCATTCCTGATGAATACATTTATTTTTTGAGAAATTCCTTCCCAAAGACATAGCCATCTTACTCACCCCTGCCCTGCCACACAAATCCCGTGGTCTATATGTCATTTACTTCTTAACGTGTTGCACTAATGGACACAGTTTTGTCTCAAAGGGGGAAGTTTGAAGCAATAGGCAGCAGGACTTGGACAGATTAGACCTGCAAAGAACTTGCCTTAATCTGTTGGGTTTCTCACTAATGTTGTAATCCTCCACCTTTATGTATTTGTAATGTGTTTTTGATAAGTGTATCCTTTACTTCAAGATCATACAAACTGTTGAAAAGCTACCTTTTGTGTTTTTTGCATTGTTTCACTCTTCACATGACCCTTTCATAATATGTTCATTAACTGGTTACACATTTTGTCTTTGGTGTCTACACTGTTTTCCCTCTTAAATGTTTTTTATTTGAAGGTAACCTGCTGTTGAATTTAATAAATTTGTTTAATTGTTTATTGCCCTTAAAAACAGCCTTCTAACCTTGTACTGGGCTGATCAGCTATAGTCAAACAGACTTTACCCTGACGCCAACATCACATCATTGTTCTCTTCAAAAGTGAAGGATGAACAATAAGTTTTTGCTGAATAATAGTGGCAATATTTTCCATGGGTTCTTAGAGGGGGAGTTAGTTTCTATATTTGCAGACAGTGGTCACCTAATCATTTAAAGGACATTCTTAGGATTCTTTTAGCAATATATGCTATGATTATTCATTACCTCGTAATCTTGAATAACTCAGAATTTAACAGAATAGAGCAGAAAGTAACTTGCCTCTGTTGTAATAAGAAATCAGAAGACACAGGATTAGAATCTTTTTATTTATATTCCAACTGTTTCCTCTCTTTCCCTCGACAAACTTCCTTTATCGTTTTCTATCCCAAAAGGATGTGTCACGTTTTGTTCTAACTCAGCTTCTTAGTGAATGCCTAGGTATACAGAAGAAATGGATGCTGGTAGAAGCGTTCTAAGCATTTTACTTGGTGAGAGAACGATGGATGTATTCACTAAATGTTAATGGTGATGATTGTTATTTTATATGACACTTTAAAGCTTGCAAAGTATTTTATTCATGCGATCCCATTTGATCTTGTAACAACTCTGACTGGCAGATATTGTAGGTATTATTTTTCCCATTTTGCAGATGAGCAAACTGAAGCTCAGAGAGATTAAATGATTTACCTATGGTTATACAACTAGCAGTAAAGTAGTTCATGACATTTGAACACAGGCTACTTCTTACACCAACTCCAGCCCTCTCTGTACTAGTTCAAATATTGCTTTCTACCCACATTCTCATTTCCAGCTCCACTGAAATTTGAAGTCATTGCTTGTTTCCAGGGCTGAAAATGGATGTGTTGGCCCATTTTGGTGAAAAATCATCATTTGGAAGTTAATGAATGAGTAAATAGAGCTGCCTCATGATGATTTATATTCTGGGTGCAGAATGTCTAATATCCCATAATGGTAGCAAGAAAAGACAAATTTATCAGAGCAGCCTGTTGGTTTGGGTTTGATTCTTTGTCACTCTATTGCTCTTGAAGGTATCTCTTATAGCTTTACTGATAAGCCTCAAGGAAGTATGGAATGAAGGTCTTTATGGACCTGGGAGATTCTGGTTGGCCTTTGCATTTCATGAGCTCTCGCCAGTCAAGCAATGAAGATATGAGCTCATTTGTGTTTTAGTCTGTTTTTATGCAAGGGATAACCTATCATAGGAAAGGAAAAAAGTCAGTCTTATTATGGTTACTCTAATAAAGCTCAGCAGCTAATTCAAGTACTTTGGAGAAATAGGAAGAAGATACTTTTGGAAATGGTATAAAAATAAAATTAATTATGTGTCAGGGAAATAGCAAAGTAAACATAAGCTATTTTGGGGTTAATGGATACGAAAAAAAGGAAAAGTTTGTTAGATTCCAACTATTGTGTTCATCCTTTCTTGCCAAAGAAGACCATGCGACCAGAGAAATGATGACATGACTTGCACTTGACTTTGTTTTGAGTGAGGGAGGGCTGTGCTGGTCACCAGCCTCACTTCTCCTCCAGAGCACCCTGAGTCATCTCCAGTCATCCTGATGAATATCCAGATACCAACTATATAACATATAATAGAAGGAAAAGAAGATTTAACACTTTGTTTATCAGGATTACAAAAATGTCCATTAGCTCAGCACAAAACAGTGCTAAAGACAAATTTAATACATTTTTCTAGAATACATTTTCCCTTTGAACATGATTGTTTTCTTTAAAATTAGATTTATATACATATTTACATGTGCACATATATAGAATATACACAAACAACATATGATGAGCACTTATTACTTATTTTTGTATTCAGCACAGATAATGAAGATGAATTGGTGAATCATACTAAAAGGATAGTTGACTTCAACCCACGTCCCATTGGGCATCTGGAAACCATTTGAGGTTAATTTTCAAAATCCTCCGATGAAAGGCTTTATATTGAATGAGCAATGTTGATGTGATTTTCAAAGATACACTTGAAAACAAGAATTTATATCTATTTTTTCCTGGATTTTTTTCAGAGATTTATTTTGAGGGTTATACATAAATATATATGTATGCCTATGTGTGTATATATATATGCATATGTACATATATATGTATGTGTATATGTGTATATCCCTACTTAGCAAGGGCCAAACATGGGCTTGAGTTGAGAAAGAATAGAGACCTAAATTGTCTTTTTGCCAATGAAAAATTATCGAGCAAATAAAAATAAGATGCTTGGAAGTCAGAACCGGGAGGAACTTTTGGAACAATCTAGTCAACCCCATTTTCTTTTTATGGAGGATAAGAAAGAAGAAGCAACTTCTGCAAGCTGCTAGGCTGGTTAGTGATGGAGAGAACATTGTAATGGAAGTCAGGGGATTGAAATTCTAGTTCTACGATGGCCATTAGTTATTTCTTTGACTATGGTTATATCATTTAGCTTCTTTGGGCCTCAGTTTCCTTATTTGTATAATGTGGAGATTAGAGGAGATGGTTTCTGAGTTCCTCTCCAGCTCCATAATTTTATGAGTTTCAATAGGTTTCTTGTCATCCCATTCATTACTCTTTCCAATAGTCAGGGACTATGTAGGACCTGTAGAGGCTGCATTTTTATAATTTTTTAAAGAGGCATATTGGCAAACTCAGCATATGTAAAACTGAACTCATTACCTTTTCCCCAAAACTCACCCCTCTTCCAAACTTCATCATTTATGTCAAGGGAATTGTCATCTTCCCAGTCAGCTAGTTTTAAACCTTGTAGTCATCCTTGACTCCTAACTCTATTTCACTCTGTATATTCAATTAATAGCCAAATTGTGTCAATTCTCTGCCCAGAACATCTCTCACATCCTTCTTCTCTTTACCAACACAACCACTTCTCTAGTTTGAGCTGTCATCACCTTTTACTTGGACTATTGTAATCACCCTGCAAAGGTTTCTCTGCCTCAAACTTTTCCCCATTCTATCCAGCTGCCCAAATGATGTTCCTAAGTCTGACTATGCCCTTCTCCTGCTCAATAAACACCACCAATTCCTTGTAACTTTTAAGGTCAAATTCAGATTCCTCTTTGTGGCATTTCTCACCCTCCACAATCTGGCTTCCATGGTAGACACAGGGAGAGTTGTCTTCTAAATGACCAATGATTGATTAGGGCAGGTATAGGGAGGGGAACAGGAGAAGCTACAGTAGTAGTGAGTGACCAATGATATACTGTCAAGAAAGCTGGGTGAGGCTTCTTACTGTTCCTCCCAAACCAACTGTTCCACACAAACCCAATATCCAGGTTTTCTCTGAACTTCATGGCTGGCCCCTATTCCTGGAGTACTCTCTCTTTTTTCTTTTCTTTTCTTTTTCCTTTCTTTTCTCTTCTTTTCTTTTCCTTTCCTTCCTTTCCTTTTGTAATTTTTCTTTTTACTTTGTGTAATAAAACAAGCATTTCCATAATATAGAATAATAAAAAATGTTTACACATGAAACTTCAAATCTATTATGTCCAACTTGCTATTCTTTTCAAATATACAAAAAGTTATCACATAAATTTCTTTTTTTTTTCTTCTCTTCTTCTCCCCCCCCACCTCATGTCCACCATTAGACACAAATAAAATGGAATATTCTCTCAATTTACTTCTGCCTTGGGGCTTCTTTGGATTCTTTCAGTCCTCAACTGAAGTCTTCCCTTCTACAAGAGGGTCCTCACCCCCACTCCCACCTCCCTGGCTCTCCTCTGAGATGATCCCCCATTTATACTGTGATCTTATGTATACATGATTATTTTCATGTTGTCTCCATCATGGGAATGTGAGCTCCTTCAGGGCAGGAATTGTATTAATATCATGCATGGCACACAGTAAATGCTTAATAAATACTTTTTGGCTGACTGGCTGACTCTTGGCACAGGCATCCTAGCTACCCAAGTTCAAAATCTCAGCATCATCTTTGACTCTCTTTTTCCTCTCCATTCACATGGCTACCACTCTAGTTTAGGTGCTCATCACCATTTATCTAGTCTATTTTGATATTCTCCCAATTAATCTCTTTACCTCCAGTTTCTTCAGTCTTCAAACCATCCTTCATTAAATGCCAAAATAGTTGGATTTGAACATGTCACTTCACTGCTTAAAAATCTTCACTGCCTTCGTATTAGCAATACACTTAACATTTACACAACACCTTGATGTTTGCTCTTTACATGGATTGTGTCATTTGATTTTCATAACAACATTGAGGGTAAGTGCTACTAGTAGCCCCCATTTTACAGATGAGAAAACTGAGACAGAGAGGTTAAGTAACTTGCTTAGAATTACATGGCTAGTCAGTGTACAAGGAAGGATTTGAACTCAGGTCTCATCTTAATTCCAAGCCCAGTGTTTTTGTCACCATTGTACCTTGTTTCCTTGATGATTCTAAGATAAATACAAACTCCCCAGTCTACCATTAAAGTCATCTACAAACCCTCTTTAACCCACCCCCCCCATCCTCATTTCACATTACTTCTGGCATGTGCTCTGTGTTCCAGTCAAGCATCTCATTTTGATATTCCTCACACTTGAAACACCATCTCTGGTCTCCATGCAATTGCACAGGCCATTTCCATGGGGGGGAGGGAAGGGGGAGGAACAACAAAATATCCTTGCCTGAATTTTGGCACTGAGATTTCTTGTCCTCTTTTGAGGCTCAGCTCAGTCCCCACCTCCTCTGCTTAGATTTCCCTGATCCCTCTTGCTATAGTGTTAAAATAATCTTAAAACCCTTTGATCTCCTTTCCCTCCATCTCTCCTTACTTTTGTACTTTAAAGATCATACTCATTCTATCTTTGTCTTTTTTCTATTTTTATTTCTCCGTCTCTCTTCCCATCTCTTTCTGCCCCTCCCCTTTCCTGCCTCTTGCTCCTCTCTTCCTTTATCTATTTCTCGCCTTCCTCACCCTCCCTGAAGGAGTCAAATATTATAGACCGCATTCTGTAATGACTTCTAAGCAAATAATTGAAATACAAGTTTGGACAGATGCTCATATGTCCATAACTTCTCTCTTTCGTCTTTGCCATGGGAATTGGCATCTTCAAACATTTTCCTGGAAGATGGAATGTTATCTGCTCTGTTTTTTATTGCATCATCCAGATAAATGGATAGGATATAGGGGAAGAAGGGAACATTGCTTTTGACTATGTAATTTTATGACCTCTGTTTTCTTCCTTCCAAACTGTGTCTTCTGATTTTATCATAGTGTGATATCCCACACCAATTGCAATAGAAATAATTCTCCCCTGAACATTCTTCCCCTTTGTTTTGAAGTTAGACAATTTTTCTTGATGTATATAGAAAGAACACTTCACATGCATGCACACATACACATTTCATCCAAAAGTGTAGCATGGAATCCTTCGGAGTCTTATATTATGGCAGAGCTAAGTGGACTCTGGACAAGCAACCTAATTCCATTCCATCACCAGCATTACTTCTATTTATTCCATATCTAGAATTAATGTTGAGCATTATAGACCCATTTTATAAAAGTTATTTTAAGGAATTTGCATTGTACTGAAGGAAAAATTTCTCTACAAAGTTCATGTTCCTACCAATTCCCTATTAAGTATTTCCTCCTCTCTCAAATAAAGATGTCTTAGTCAAAGAGATTTATCCATCCCAGAATTCAAATGGTCACTGATTAAAATCCCAGGAGTTTATGTCTGGAAAAGTGGGGTTCAGTTGAACCACAAATCCCCACTTGGGAAACATCAGTCATAAGAGCTTTTGGGTTAACCCTGAGGTCCCAGCTAAGGCTGAATATTGGGAATTCACCTGAGATCCCACACCAATAAGAATATCTTGTATTGGATCTTTGAACCTTGCTTGGTAACTTCCTCAAATGAGATGTTACTGCCATGCCTCCTCTCTTTAGGGCACAGGAAATCTAGGAGGTAGAGTATTGGTGATTCCTCCTTTAGTCTATAAGAACCTTACATGTGGATTCCATTCCTCCTCAGGTATTTTATTATTAACATCCAATCCTAATTTCACCCAAGGTTTGGCATAAGTTGGGGAAAAAAAGAAAGAAAAGCTTCCTTTACAAAAACTTGGGCACCTTTGAATTAGCAAAAAAATTAGAGGTTCAGAAAAGAGCCCATTACAAGTCTGAGAAAATTGGAAAGGAAAAGTGAAGAAATTAGTTTAGAATGGTAATTCTCATAGTGTGTACATAGATCCCCTCAAAGGATGCCCATGAAGTCAGAACTATTTTTAATAATATTAATTTATTATTTTAATAATATTAATTTAACTATTAAAATATTTTCCTTTTTCCAATTACATACATATATATATGAATGAGGTCATATTTTTCTTCAGATACTTCAACAGAAACAACATATCTCAATTCAGATATGAAACAGATATGCAAAAATATGTAAAACAGTGCCATTCTTCTCACTAATATTTTTGGAGAAAGTTATTTTTCATAAAACATCTTAATGATGCTAACATGTAATAGGTTGATTATTGCTATTTGAAAAGGAATTCAATACATATTTGAATTTAATTTCTGATATGATAAATTTCTATAAATATAAACAAATGACTTTGAAGTCTTCAATTATTTTTAAGAGTGTAAATGAGTCCTAAGACTAAAAAGTTTGAGAACTTATGTAGAGAATGCTGAAAAGCAATCTAATAAAAAATTTTTAACTCTGTGAAGATGTGTGCAACTATATTCCTTACATTTCCACAGAGAACAAAAGAATACTGGGTTTGGAGTCAAAGGACCGGGATTTGAATCTCACTTTTGTCACTTTATATCTTACCTTGAGTAAGTCACTTACCCAATCTGGCTATGCTTCAGACCCTTCATTTTTTTGAAGGGGGTTCAGCTACATGGATGCTTGAATCTATGATCTTCTGACAAGACGTGAAATGTCCTTAAAATTCATTTTAAGATAATTAGTGGGGCTTTTAAACATTTAAATGGATTAATGAAACTGATCACGGATTTCCTTTTCTCTCTTAGACAGTGATAATTAGGTAGCCTTTCCATGCTTGTGAAAGTGAATATGGGTTCCAGATGGAGAGAGGACATATTGACTACCTGGTATATCAATTTTCCTTCAAGACCTCTTCCAGGAAGGCCCAGTTTTAGATTTTTTGCAGAAGCATCAAAAGTACAAACCAGTTTGGTTAGATGGTAATTGTTTTCATTAGGGAAGGATTTACCACTGCTTTCTTTTAAAACATAAAGCTTTCTATTTCATTTATTTTAAATTAAATTTTATTTTGTTTCAGTTAAAAAAGACATTTTCTCTTTCTCCTTTAGCAATCTCCTCCCCTCCCCATTGGAAAATTTAAAAACATATAGCAAAAGAAAGAGCATATTTTAAATAAATATGCATAATCGCACAAAAATGTGTACCTTCCTTTGCATATTAGTTCATTATCTCTGTGAAAGGAGATAGGTAGCATTCTTCATCTTTAATCCTTCAAAACCAAAGTTGATCATTGTGATAATCTGTAGAGGGTCAGTACGGATGGAGTCCAGAATGTGAGGTACTGCCCAGGTTTTACTTGACACTTGTGCTAGTGTAAAGGCTGACGTTCTCAGGAAATTCCACTCCTAAGAAGCAAAGATGAGATTGTCCTGACCCTGATTGTGTACCCCGAGGTTGTTATGCAGAAGGAACTAAGATATGAAAGTAAAAGATGTAAACTAAAAGTGTTCTCATGGGAGTAACCTTGCTTGCTTGCTTGCTTAAGAGAGTGTATAAATCTTGACCCTCAGATCAATGAAGCAGTCATGTACAGATGGTGCAGGCTCCCCTAGCACCTGCTGCTGTTACCTCTTTCTTTTCTATAACCTCCATGCTTCCGATCGACCAGCTGATGGCAATGATCTGGGTTCTCAAGTCTTTGAAAGTTGTTCATTTTTACATTGTTGTTGCTATGACAAACCGTTCTGCTTGTATTCACTTTCTTCTTCATGAATTTATACAAGTCATCCTAGCTTTCTTTGAAGCTATCTACTTCATTGTTTCTCAATAAAACAATAACCTGTATATGTGTGTGTATATATATGTGCATGTGTGTATATATGTGTGTGTGTATATATATATATGTGTGTGTGTGTGTGTGTGTTTATATATATATATATATATATATATATATATATATAGAGAGAGAGAGAGAGAGAGAGAGAGAGAGAGAATTTTCTGTTTTGATACAACTGGATTTCATTTTATGCATTTAAAATATTATTTTGAAAAGGGATGCACAGGTTTCATCACATCGTATGAGGGATCCATGACACAAAAAAGTTTAAAACCTCAGTGTAGATAATGATTCCATTGACCAACTTTTGGTAAACACATAACTTTTTCTTTTTTCCTAAAAATGTAAAGTCTTGGAAAGAGCAAAATGCAGCCGTATAGAAATACTGATCGTGATGATCATGACAGCTAGTGCTTTGATTACACTTTCAGATTGACAAAGTACTTTTACAAAAGACAAAGTATTTTATCTCCTTTAATCTAGGTACTGTTGTTGTCTCCACTTTACAGAGAGAAAACTGACACCCCTGCAAGTTCAGTTAATGTTGTCTAGATATTCCAAAATTGGAAATAACTCTCCAGGAAAATGGTTGAACACTTTTCTTGAGGAAGGATAGGGTTGATTTTTCCTGTATCCTTGCCTCTGATACCTTAAGTTTGAATAAGAAGGCTAGACTGAATTAGTCCTAGAAATGACAAGTCTCTTAAATAACAGCACACTTTGAAGATGGGCCAGGTGATGAAAAATGAGTATGCCAGGAAGGTAGATCTCCTAGCCCAGGTTATAGCAAATAAGGAAAATGATCTTAATATTGGTTAAAGATGATGTGGTTGTAAATAAATGAATTTCACAAAGTTCATTCTCACATCACTACATGCAACTGTTAATGTTTCTATGTAACAGAAGCCTCATTTTATTCTTTACCATAATTAAACAGTTATTCCTTACCGTAGTAAAGGGCAGCTAAATGTTATTACACTTTGGCTTTTCACCAAGTATGAAACAGATCGAATCTGAGTGTCCCTCTGTCTTTGATTTCTCCTTGGTAAGCGTCTAGAAATGGGATTATTTGATCAAGGGTATGGCTACAGTAGTCACATTTTTTCACCTATTTCCAATTTCTTTTTCAAAATGGTCATAGTATTCCTCATTTATTTTGTCTGTTTTCCCATATTTCTCCAATATTATGTCCATTTAAAAAAATCTTTGTCAATGTGTTGGGTATAAAGTAAAAATTCAAAGTTATTTAATTTGTATTTTATTATTAGTGATCATAAATTTATTTTCATGTGATTGTTGATAATTTTTATTTATTCTTTTGAAAAAAATTCATATCTTTGTGCCTACCTGTTGGATCATGTTTTTGAGAAGGGGGTATATATAGTCTATATTTACATATAAATATATAGGAACATATTGTATAAACTTATGAGATCCTTGAAGAGAGGGCCTATCTCACTTTGTTTATTTGGATATCTCACAGTATTTGGCATGAAGTATATGCTTGATGAAAGCTTGCTTGTTGGATAAATTTCCATTGATGGGACATCATGAGTCTCAAGTAGAAGGTACACCAAATTCTCATTTAATGTGAATTTTAAGTCTGGTTTTGACATTGTCCATTTTGTAAATAGGATGACTCTTTCTCTGGCCATTTTAATTTGGGCAGAGTTTCTAAATGAGGTAGCTTTTGATTATCATGTCATGGCTTAATCACTATGGAAACCATATATTTCAGAGGACCGTCTGCCAGATGGAGCGCAGGAATTTAGATTTTTAAGTATGTAGATAAGAACACATAAACATGAATACATTTCACCTTTATTGGGTGGCTAACACAATAAGATCCTCCAGGGATTAGCTTGTTCCTCAGTTGACAAAGACTTTCAGTTGGGTTATAGAAATTTTCCCAAAACACTTGGAAACCTTTTCCCTAGGAAAAGCACATCATATTCTCTTTAAAACTGATTCCCAAAGATAATACTCTAATGATAGCAGTGATTTTGAATTTTAAATTCCTAATATCCTTTCCATGAAGAATGGAAAGCATGTTTTCATTGAAGTCAGGACAGGAATCATTTATTTTAATGATAGGGAAATTATGAGCAAAAAGTCATGTGATCATAGCATTCAAGCAAGAAATGATGTTAAAGGAGTAACCTCCTGAGGTTCAACTTCTTCATTTTGTGGAGGAGAAAGCTAAGATACCATGCTAGGTTCTAGGAAAATGAATAGAAAAATGTGACAATTCTTGCCTTCAAGAAGTTTACATTTTAATTGGAATTTATAGCATACATTTAACTAAGTTCAAGATATGTACACAATAAATGATGCGTGTATGTGTGCATGTGTGTATAGAGGCAGCTGTTGCACTAACATAGGAAATTGGGAAAAGCCATTGCAAAGAGATGGATACTTATCCATCTTGATGGCAGCTTGGGCTTCAGAAAGATAGCTATGAGGAAGAAAAACATTCTACACATTGAGGAATAGCCTCCAAAGAGGCAAAAAGGCAAAAGATGGAATACTATGCATAAGGAACAGAAAGCAGGTCAGTCTGGATGGACAATAGTAGGAAAAATTAAATGGATCCAGATTGGAAAAGATTTGAAATAGAGTAATCCACACTTTTTCCTTAAAACAAATAGGGAACCACTGAGCTTCTTAGGTGGGAGAATGAATGATTCAACTTATGATCCCATCAATTAATCAATAACCATTGATTAAGCACCTACTCTATGCCATGCACTATCATTTAAAATAATAATAAATAAAAATAATAATTTCATAGCTGAATGAGAGAGGGGAGATTCTGTTTACATTGACACAGACTGGGAAGCTGTTGAAATATTCCAGAAGAATGATACTGAGGGCCTGATCTAGGGTGGGAAGTATGAATGGAGAGTTGGGGACAACATTTGAAGATCTTGAGGAGAGGGAATCGGTAAGACATGACAACTGATTGGTTCTAGAGCAGGCAATGGTGAGAGAGAGTGAACATATTCGACTAACTGATACTCTTTCTATTGTGGCAGTGATTCTCAGCTTTTTTTTTTTACTGTAGAAAGAGTTCTTTTTAATGCCCCTAAAATTCACCCCTCCCATAAACAGTAGTAGTTGTTCTTGTGTCTATTGGTTGAAAGTATACATAAGGACATAGTGATCACGCTTGGTTTACATAAGAATTTTCTGCCCCCTTGTAATAATGTTAAGGGAGTCCCAGATTTCAGTAACCCACATGTACAATGGCATGGTTTCCCCTCTTAGGAGGAAATTGAAAGAGATCACATTCTTGGTGATTCTCTATCCTGGAACATCTTATATCCTGAGTAGATGAATGTAAGATCCTTGAGGGCAAAGTCTGTGTTGTTTTCTGTCTCTGAATCCCTGGTACCATTTGCAGCAACTTGTACATAGTAGAGCTTTATAAACATTTGTTCAATTAAACTCAAAAGATAGTGAGTTGGGTTTCTCATATAATGTTTTTGCCACTCATGTTGTGGTATGAAACAACTGTAGAATTTCTTTCTTTCTAGAGGCTACAGAGAAGAAATGCAAATCATACTTTCCTCAGAGATCCTTTATTCACTTTGTTCTATACTAAAATGATTTGCACAGCTTTCCCAAAAACAAGTTGATTTCATTTTAACGATCTTCCTTTCATGAACAATGTCATTAATTATGAATTTACAGGAAAAAAAGAACTGAACAGTGATGTGGCATCACATGAACTGTTCCTTTTTGATTATGAAATTTTGGCTTCCTCAACCTTCCTCCCGATACTCCTGT
Source organism: Potorous gilbertii (assembly GCA_028658325.1). Lineage (NCBI taxonomy): Eukaryota > Metazoa > Chordata > Mammalia > Diprotodontia > Potoroidae > Potorous > Potorous gilbertii. The sequence continues at coordinate 501,818,181 of CM053771.1, read as the reverse complement.
CTGCCCTCAGTCATTGTATTGTTATCAGCTAATTTCACAGAATTCTTGTAGTAAGGGAGGACATAAACATTTATTTATTACCTACTAAGAGCCAGACACTGTGCTACATCCTTAACACATCTGATTTGATCCTTGAAACAATTCTGAGAGGTAGGTAGTTTTATTATTTCTTATATGTTATAAAATATATTATATGTAATACATAATATAATAATATCTTATTATTATTTTACAGTCATGGAAACTGAGGCAAATGGAGGGTTTTTTGTTTCTTTTAAAGTGACTTGATGAGGGATGCAAAATTAGAAAACGTCTGAAGCTGCATTTGAACTCGGGTCTTCCCAACTCTAGGCCTATAAAAGGAAACACCCCAACCTACAGAGGAGGGCCTGCTGTACAGGTTCTTAGATCTGCTTTTCTAAAAGGTAAGCAACTTTTGAGGGGTCAGTGATCTACTTTAATCAAACACATATATCATTCTCTTATTTCCAGAGAAAAAGTCAGTAACCTGAACTTCAGAGAAACTACAGAGAAACAAAGATCAATAGACAGGGCTTCCAACTATCCGACTGTAGGCAAGACATCACAGATTGACAGACGGATCCAACTGTCTGACCATACATACATAGTTACCAGAGAGAGAAGCACCGGCACCTGAGTTTTCAAAGCTGGGGGGCTCCTTAGAGGCTGCCCAGAGTCTCATCTGTCCAAACAAACACTTCCAATGAGTTAGCCCCAAAACAAAACTCACCTCAGAGCCCTAGATAATTATCATTTGAAGTTCCTTGACCCAGAAGAATGTCGTAAACCTTCTTATTCTTGAGAAGGAGAACTTGTCTTTCCAGTGGAAGCCAACGAACACACTGATGAGCTAGGTAAGTCCTAGTTACTGCTTTGTTTTATAGTTAGAAAGACAATGTAGTGTAGTGGAAAGATCACTGACCCTAGAGTTAGAATACCTGTATCCAAGTCTGGGCTCCAATATTTACTGTTGTCCAACAAATAATCTAATTATGGGTAAATCACCTAACCTCTCTGAACTTCAGTTTCCTCATTGACCAAATGGGAATCATGATACCCTTTATTATATATAATGATATCTTATGGAAAGCATTGCTTTTGTTACCGAAATAAGTAGTAAATTTTAAGTTATTCTTGTCTCCTCATCAAAGGATGAGCACTTGTGAGGGGACCTAGCATGAGGATATGGATGAGGGATCATGGATGGATAGGGGAGCTTGTGAAGAAGAAATGGATGTCAATACATTGAAGTGGATCTAGTTCATGCTTTTCTTCTACTGTATTTTTCACTTTTCTTTTGTTTTATCATAGATTTTTCTCCAATCACTGCTCAAAAAACCATTGAATTGAATCAGCCAGAGCATGAGTCCTTTTCCTGATGGTTTTTTCCTCTCTCCACTGAGACGCATACAGGCTGCCTGAATCCTTCAGACATAATGCTGGATATGGTTCTTCTAATTTCTCCATTGTACCTGGGAATGAATTCTGACTCTGGAGGACAAAGAGTAAATGTGAATCCCTTGTCAGTGGGTCCTGCTCTGAACATTTCTATAAAGAAGTGTCACTGAGTACCTCAATTAGACAACAGAGTTTTTTTTCCCTTTATAGTTCATTAAAAACAAACAAACAACTTTTCCTGTGTTCTCATCCAGCATTTTCAATGGTGCACCTGACACCTGCTAACATTTAGGGGCCAGATTTAGATCAATAAGCCTCCAGGGCCTATTGCCAAACCATTTCAGGCAAACTACTCCCACTCTACTGTTGGTGAGGCAAGCAAGGTATTTTCTAAATCCAGGCAGCATAGACCCTTTAGACTTCATCTTGTCTGCTTGAAAAGACCCTATATGAGTAGGAGAAAATGAGCTTGGACAGGACTCAAGATATTTGGCTTTACATGAAATGTTTCATGTTTTTCTTAAGGTGGTCTACAATTGTGCACTGCAATTCCAGGGACAAGATTCATCTTCTCTTGGTTTTATTGATCAGAAAGGAAGTAATTCTGGACTTCTTACCACTTCACTTTAGAGACCCATCATGAATTTAAGCAGCTGCTGTACCCACTGAATGGTGACAGCCAATCTCACTCCCTGAAAAGAATACTGGCATTGTTTTGCTGAAGTGACCAGTGAGGCATAGCTAATCTAATTCTCTCCTAGTAATAGATTGCTAAAAACCAGGGTAAGAGTGGTTTAGTTTTTCTATGTTTGTACATGGGAGCTTCTGAATACCTAGAAATTTTCTTCCTTCTCTGGGTATTGCAAAGTACTCAGAAAGGTAGATCCAAGGCTTCTGATTCTGAAAGTATTGCAAGGAGGTGAATCAGTAATAATTTAGAGACCATCTATGCCATCCTGACTGCTGAGGGCTTACTATATCCAACCGTGATGCTTCTTCAGTTCTATTTTCTGCCCTGCTGCTGTTTAACTACCACCCCTCCCCCACACATTTTCGAGCTCTTGCTTTAGGAAATGTAATCAAATTAATGAATGACTGTGTTTCTAGAAAGGCACATCAATTCACTGCTATATAGCTTCACTTACCATACCTATAGCCTTCCAGATCACAGTAACTTTTCCTGGTAACCTCTCTCCTCTACGTGTTGTTTCTGATGATTTGAACATAAACTTCTTGAGAACAGATAACTTTTGTATTTATATCCTCAGTGCTTAGCATAGTCTCTGGCATATAGGAAGTATTTAACAACATGACTTTTGTTCATTCATTTTTTCCTTCATCCATTTCATTCATTCATTGTCAGGTGAGAAGTAGCATGACGATAGAGATAGAGAGCTAGCCTCAGGGTCAGAAAGACATAGCTTTGAGTCTTGCCTTTAATACAGACTATCTATGTAAACCTGGGCATATCCCGGCAAGTCTTTAAGACAACAAAGTTGCATTAAAAGAATGAGTTTCTTCACTGAGAGTTCTCCATATCAATGAAATCATGGATCTGGACTAAAGGTCCAGAAAAATATAATTCTTATTTGGATCAGAGGTTTATACTCTCATCGGAATTCTTGGTTATCATCACTCCTTGCAAACCAGGTGTATTTTGTAATTAAGCCTGGGGAACCTGATCACTGTTAGAGGAAATACTCTAATTTAGTCTAAGATAACTAACACTCTCCTAGTATTCACCTACCTCTCAGGGCTGTGTCAAGGATCAAATCAGAGAATAACCCAGACTCCCTAAGGGTTTTCTAGAGCCAAAGCAGATTCCTCACAATTCTCATGAATTTTGAGGTGCTTGCTCTGGACTCTGCCAGGATTACTACTGGCAGGTAGGGAGTCCTAGACCAGGCTTGTCTAAAGTAAATCTATAGTACATATCTGTCAAACTCATGACATTGGGCTCAGTTACTAGGCAAGAAGAACTCCCAAAAAGTTAACCTCTACATTGAAGGAGCTCATTGTTATCTGTTGAATTACTCTCAGGACTCAGTATGTTAATGGAGCTATTATCTCCTTGGTCTGGGTACTTCATTCACTAGATCAGGGGTGGGAAACCTGTGCCATTGAGGCCACATGTGGCCTTCTAGGTCCTCAAGTGTGGCCCTTTGACTGAACCCAAATAAAATGTCCTGTGAAGTTTGGGATTCAATCAAAAGGCCATATTTGAGTACCTAGAGGGCCACATGATGCCTCAAGGCCACAGGTTCTCCATCCCTGACCTAGGTCATACCTTGAATATCCTTTCCTTTCATCATATGGGTTTCTTGTGATAATTTAGTGCTCAATACTAGCCTCCTCTCAAGCAGGGGCAAAACTGTGGCAAAAATGATAACTGGCAGAGGAGAGTGTGAATTAGCCTAGGCACCTGGGCTTTTGACATTGTAAGACCACTGTTGTTATTCAAACCCCTACAACAGCAGAGAAGGAACTGAGCTTAGCACCTAGAATCAAATAATCAGTATTTAAAATATAACCTTTCTGGGTTGCATACTGCATGAGCTACTCCCCAGGTCAATGTTACTCTATAACCACCGCCACCCCCCCATCACCCCCCAAACAGCACTCTTCTGCTCCCTGGAGCCTCTCCTCGTGCTAAGGCAATGTCCCAAGGTCTTCTTTGACCTGGGTCTTTGTGTCTTGAGTATCTTCTTTAAAAACAAAAGCAAACCAAAGGAAATCTGAATTTGATTAAAAATTTAGATATATTTCATGGCATCTTTTGTGAAATTTATTCTGGGTGCTAAAATGACCAGTTATAACTCTGAGGCAATTTTTAAAAAATGTCTTCCCCCCCCTTGTTTTATGTGCTCATTTCTGTCCTTTCTGTATCTTCCTAGCAACATACAAGCTGCCTTTTGGTTACCTGGGGTATCCTGTGGGATATTCAGCTAGGCTATATAATCAATAAACTGCATGCCCCTCACCTCTTTACATCAAATTTAACAGTCTGTTACCCTCTTTTGTCAGCACCCTGTTAGGTTATAGGAGCTAATCTATTGAACCAATTCCTGCTACAGTGTTAACGTGTTACCCTTCCCAGGGGTAACCAAATGGCATAACTCTCTAACTGTAAACTTTCAGTTTGTTTGAAGGCTTTTGAAACTTAGGAAATGAGGTAGATGAACACTTTGAAATGGCTTTTTATTGCACCATGCAGTATCAAACTGAATTCATTTATTTTGGATTATAGACTGAACAACCTTTTAGGGCATTGAGTTTTTCAGCTACTACAATCTGATCATTCATTCATTTGGATTTGACCATAAATAAGAGATTTTTCTTGAAACATTCCATGTCCCTGTCCCCATAGTGCTCTCAGAAAAGTTTTATAACTGAAATAACTAGAAAGAAAAAGACAGACAGACAAATAGATTAGGTAGGTAGATAGATAGATAGATAGATAGGTAGGTAGATAGACAGAGGGAAAGATAGATAGATAGAGAGCCGGACAGACAGACAGACAGATAGATAGATGGATGGATAGATAGATAGATGGATGGATAAAATGAGCATTTAGTAAATGCTTACTACATGTCCAGCACTGTCCTAAGTGTTGCAGAGACAAATACAACCCAGCAAAATAGATTATAACCTGGAAAGAGTTATATTTAGAAGGAGGAAGACAAATATGGATGGGGCACCGAAAAACAGGAGGAATAGCCTGGGAAATTCTGTCTTAGATCAATTTAACTTTTAGACACAATGATTTATGAAAGGGAGATGGGATTACTTTTGATTTACTCTGTATTTTGCATACCTTTCTCTGTATACTGGTAGTTTTCCTCAACAGAATGTATCAGTACCTTGAGGAGCAGGATCCTTGTAGTCTCAGTACCTACCACAGTAGGTCTTTATTATACCTGGCAAACAATAGATCTTAGTAAATACTTGTTGAATTGAACTTAAATGAATAATATACTTTTGGAGCCAGAAGGACTTGAGAGAATTGAAATGATTTACGTGAGGTCAGAATCATTTAATTAATAAATATGTGGGACTAAGACCCAATTTTTTTTACCCAATTTCCATTATAATATACTATTTTTCATTTATTCAGACATTTAGCCATCAGGACAACTGATGTTGACTCTAGATCTAAAATAAGGGAAGGCATTTTAAAAAAGACCTTTGATATTCCAACAAATGTGTGATCTTCAGGAATGCTCCCTCCAATAATACAAGTCATAGTCAAACAACAACCTTTCATCCTGTGAGACTCTTGTCCAGGACTTCTATAGATCATCCACAGGATGCTACTTGATGAGAATGGTAGCCTTTCTTTGAACCTCTTTACATTGCAGATATGCCAGCGGCTGCTCTTTGGTTATCCTTCACTTGATACATGACTGGATCCTTTCACCTCCCTTCCCCAATCATGTATCTCTCTGATATGACCTTTATGACTCTTCTGTACAATTGTATATCAGTAAGACTTTGAAGTTTGTGCATTGTCATTTGGCCATTTGTATGACCTTCAACATTTATTCATTGGAAACTATGTTATTCCTTGGCTTCTAGGCATAGAGTATCAACCAATAACTTTGTTCTTAAAAAGATAGGCCTTTGTTTCAGGGAGAAGTCTGGAGTCATTTCCCTGACCTATTAACTTCTTCCTGTTCAATTCTAAGACCAGATCCTTGACCATTTTCTGCCTGAGGTGTATGTGCTGTTGAATGAGTTTAATGGGTAGTTTATCCCACTGCATATCATAGTCTTGATGAGAAACATTCTTTATCCATTTGGTTTTCCTGTGTGTATAAGGTTGGAGAAGTTATAGATTTAGGTTTGTTAAGGACCCCAGAAGCATTATAGTCCATCTTCCTCATTTAATAATGAGGGCACTGACTCAATGGGATTAAATCACTTGTTCAAAGTCACACTGGTAATAGCATAGCCAAAATTTAAAGTGAAGTTCCTTGAATATAAATCCAGTGCGCTTGCCATGACCTCAAATGGCCCTTTCCATTATGACCCAATTCTTTTTAGTGGTTATTGATTTTATTTATGGAATGTTTTGCAACATTTCAGGGCTTAGTCCAAAACATAGGTCAACTGGAAGTCAACAGGGCAGTTCTGCTCATCATCTATGGGATTCAATTGCATTAATAATTAAATATCCAAATACAAGCACAGTGCTAAAGTCAGCACCATGGTTGATGGCTGGCCTGGCTGATGATACACTTGACCAAAGGCATTTTGGAGAGGTGAAAGGAATTTACTTTCAGAAAGGAAATTTAAAATAAATTGAAACCAAATCCAAATGCTACTTTATTATTATTGATTTTAATCATAAGAATTTCTACAGAAATCACACAATTGTTCTGAGTTCACTACAAAATTATGCTATCCAACTTAAATGAGCCCTTACTGCTGCTAGGCAATTCTGCACCTCCCATATTAACTCACTATCCCACTCTTTACAGTAACTTTTTCAAACCACATTTTTTCCCTCCTGAAAACTCCCATGGCTTCCTTTCCCCCCAACCGTTCCAGCTAAGAGCCTTGCTTCATATTTTGCAGAAAAATATTGAGGCAGCTCGCTCTGTACCCCCTCTTTTCCTGTCTTCCTCATATCCTTTGGCTTCCACCACATCCTTCACTCCATCTCACATGAAGAGCTTGTCTCACTCCATACCAAGCCCCATCCCTTCACTTGCACTAGTGATTGCCTTCCATTTCATCTCCTCCAACAGATTGCCCTCTCTGTTATCACCATATTATCACTCAGAATCTTCAATATCTCCCTATCTACTGGCTCCTTATCCACTGCCTACAAATAGATTCATACTTTTCCCCTTCTCAAAAAGCTTTCACTTGATCCTTTCATGCCTGATATCATCCTATATTTAGTCTGCGCATTATGGTTAAAGTCCTTGAAAAATCCATCTACAACAGGCACCTTTACTTTTTCTTCTCTCACTCTCTTCTTACAATCTGCCATCCAACCAAAACTTCTCTCCAAAATTACTGGAGAGAGGAGTCAAGATGGCTGAGTAGAAGGGCACACATATGCTAGCTCCTAACACACAGCCCATAAAATACCTGCAAAAAAGAACTCCCAACAAATTCAGGAGCAGTGGAACCCACACAACAATGGAGTGGAGGAGATTTCTGTTCCAGAGAGACCTGAAAAGCCGACACCGTTGTGCACAAGACCCGGAGCAGAGCCCAGCCCTGTCTTGGTTACCCGACACTGAGAGAAGTAGATCTGAGCAGGCTTCAGGGGCAGAATCTCCAGCGGCCACACAGGTTCCTCCACCCACAAGCACAAAGGTCAGTGAGAGGGTCTTTCTGCTTGTCCAGAGGGGAGCAGGGTGTCTCCATAACTCAGGCCCCCTCAGGAGGCAGCAGCAGAGGCAACAGCAGACAGGGGCTCCCAAAGCAGGCAGGAGCTCAGATCCATTGTTGAAGGTCTCCACATAAAACCCCGAGGGAACTGAGCCCCTGGAGGCAGCCCTGCCCCCACCTGAGTAGCTGTACTTAATCTCACACTGAATAGCAGCCCTGCCCCCAACTGAGTACCTGAATTTTATCTTACACTGAATAGCAGCCCCATCCCCACTGAAAGCCCTGAGACTGGGAAGCAGCATTTGAATCTCAGACCCCAAGCACTAGCTGGGAAGATCTGGAAGCAAGGCTGGGCTGGAGAGGAATCTCAGAAGTCAAGTAACTGGCTGGGAAAATGCCCAGAAAAGGGAAAAAAAATAAGACCATAGAAGGTTACTTTCCTGGTGACCAGATATATCCTCCCTTCCTTTCTGATGAAGAAGAACAATGCTTACCATCAGGGAAAGACATAGAAGTCAAGCCTTCTGTATCTCAAACATCTGAAATAGATATCCAATGGGCTCAGGCCATGGAAGAGCTCAAAAAGGATTTTGAAAATCAGGTGAGAGAGGTGGAGGAAAAAATAGGAAGAGAAATAAGAGAGATTCAAGAAAAGCATGAAAAGCAGGTAAACACCTTGCTAAAGGAGACACAAAAAAATGCTGAAGAAAATAACACCTTGAAAAATA
>CM053771.1:501789287-501809189 GCA_028658325.1 Potorous gilbertii | reverse complement strand
TATCCATCAGTTTCATGAAGGATATCCTGCATAAAATCTAAATGCCCTCCCCTCCAGAGGTGAGCAACAGGGGCAGAAATTGACTCCAGGCTTCTGACTCCAAAACCAGTGCCCATTCCACAATGCCAGGGTGCCTCTCCAAAGGGCTTATTGTTCCGAATAACTGATACTCTCTTTCCAGTATTGTCCAGGGGTTAGGCTTCATTCATTCACAGAGATGGCAGCATTGGTCTTTGTTCTCAAAGAAAGCCAAAATGGCATCACTATGTGAGATTCAAGTTATAATGTATCCAACTGTGGCTGATCAGACCAATACAAGCTCGGAATGCTCTACCATAGGTTGGGCACAAATAGTGTGAACATTTGGGGTGGATATTCTCAATTTGTACATCCTGCATTTCCCTTGATTTGCTTTAATTCTGCTTTGCTCAGAGAACACAGCACCTTTTCTGATGTGGGCATGCCACGATGCACAGTCCTGTGCTAGTGTCTTCCATGCTGCATAATCGATTCCAAAGTTCTTTAGAGAGATGTTGAGAGTGTCTCTTTGTGGCTTCTTCTGACCACCATGTAAAAGACTTGCCCTGAGTTCTCCATAAAATAGTCTTTTCAGCAAGCATACATTTTGCATTCTAACAATGTGGCCAGCCCATTGGAGTAAGGCTCTCTGAAGCAGAGTTTGAAAGCTCCAGACAGACCTCAGTATCTGCTATCTTATTGTGCCAGGCAAACTTCAGAATCCTACTAAGACAATTCAAATGGACAGTAAGCTGGGTGGGGAAAGGCCTCCTTCTCATCCTTTAAAGCCCTGTGGCCCCAAAAATCAGGCATAAGGTTTGGGTCCTTTTCAGATATAGTGGAAAGAGTGGCGTTACAAATCTTGGAACTCAAGTCACAGGAACCCTGGATCCCAGGATTACAGGCAAGGTGTTGCAATTAGCCCAGCAAAGAAGTTCTGAGGAGCCTGGGCCCTGGGATGAAAGCCCTGAATGGCTTTGGACTGAGACTTTGGTGGAACTAATGCTATAGAGGAACTCAACCATATTGTAAACCTTATCTCTTACTCCAACACCAAAGGGTCCAGGGATAATGACAGCCCACCTCCCAGGTATCTGTGTAGGAGGGATGTCTGTATGTTTGTGTTATACCTTTGAAATAAATATTCATTTGTAGGAGCTTACAAAAGACAATTGATCATCAATGACTAGATGTGCAGAGCAAAGACTAAGTTAGAGATAGCTAGGTGGTACAGTGGAGAGAATCAGATATGGATTCAGAAAGATAACAGCTCAAATTCTGCCCCAGACATGTATTGGCTGTGGAATCTTGAAAAAGTCACTTAACTTTCAGCTGCCTCAGTTTCCCCATCCGTAAAATGGGTTTAATAATAGCATTTCCTCCTAAGGTCATTGTGAGGCTCAAAGATGATAATATTTGTAAAGTGTTTAGGAAAGGGCCTGGAATATAGCTAAATGTTACATACATGTAGGCTAAGTGAAAGGATTCACTGCTTAGCAGCTATAGAACATATATGCGTCATTCCATATTGTTGTCTTTATTCAGTCATTTTCAACTCTTCATGATTCTATTGGCAAAAATACCATAGTGGTTTTCTATTTACATCTCCAGCTCATTTTAGAGATGAGGAAACTGAGGCAAACAGGGTTAAGTGACTTGCCCAGGGTCACACAACTAGCAAGTGACTAAGTCCAGATTTTAACTCAGGAAGAGAAGTGTTCCTGACTCCAGGCAAGTGGCTCTATCCACTGCACCACCCAGTTACTCTTCTCTATATGAGAAACCCAAAGTGCCAAGTTGCTATTTATTTGACTCACTGCAAGAAGATTCATAAACACTTAGCACAAATTATTATATTAGTAAATGAAAGTACAATACCAGAAAAAAATTAGCAAAAAGAATTGATCAATTTAGCCTGAACTAGAAGAATAAACTCAGGGAAAACAAAAGAATTAACAAGGAATCTAGATCTAATGAGGAACTTGAAAGAAAACTGTTCAGAGAAAGAAATTGCCCTGAACAGTTAATGTAATTAAAAAAAAAAAAGAAAAATAAAAACAAATCCTAGCCTATAATGACTGACATGCTCTTTTCAGGTAATATCTTGAGACTGAGAACCAACCAAAGTAGAAAAATTAGAAAATAAAAAGAGGAAGCCAATGTAAAAAAAATCCCAAATTCCCTAACCTCCAAAAGACATGCCTTTGAGCAAACTGCCTTTAGGATAGGACTTCATACAGTCAGTCAATTAAGTACTCTCGAGGGTCAAGGAGCTGACATTCATACAGAGTAGTTGTATTTTCGAGTGGAGATGAATAAAATTTAGGAAGATTAGAAACATAGAAAGAAAGGAAGGAACAAGTTTGTGAAGGGCTTTAAAGGACAAACACATAACTTTCTGTTTGGTCCAGAAAGTGGTAGAGAGTCACCAGGGTTAATTGAGAGTGAATGGTCAGACCTGTGCTCTAGGAAGATCACTTTTACAGCTGAGGGGACCACAGAGGGAAGAGATTTGAGGTGGGAGTCCAACCAGAAGGTAAGAATATGAGGAAAGAAGTGATAATTGGGTGAACTGGGCAGGAGAGTTGGGAGGGGATGCTTCTGTGAGTAGAGATGCTAGAAGAGTAGAAAGTACAAGATTTGACAATTACATCAGTTTGACCAATCAATTAATTCAAGATCATCCCCTTCCATTAGTATATGGATAAAAATAAGATTAGCACAATTTCTTTAAATGGAATTTTTCTTATCTTTTTTGATGTTATCTTGGTGAGCATCAGAATATGAATGTGCTTTCTGAGTTCTAAATTTCTGCCCTGTTCCCTGCCTCCTCCCTAAAACAGCATGCAATCTGAAATAAGCTATACAATCATATTAAAGTCATACTGTGAAAGAAGAATCAGGACAAAAAGGGAAAACCATGAGAAAGAAAAAAAACAAACAATGAAAAAGAGAGACAATAGCATGTTGCAATCTGCAGTCACACTCCATAGTTCTTTCGCTGGATGTGGATAGCATTTTCCATCATGAGTCTTGTGGAATTGTCTTAGATCATAGCATTGCTGAGAAGAGCTAAGTCTATCAAAGCTGCTGTTACTGTGTGCAATGTTCTCCTGGATCTGTTCACTTAACTCAGTAACGGTTCATGTAAGTCTTTCCAGGTTTTTCTGAAATCTGTTTGCTCATAATTTCTTATGGAACAAAAATGTTAAATGTGCTTTCTGAAGGACATGTTTTTAATATCATTTGAGATAAGGAACATTTCCAGAAAAAAATGTTGCTAAAGTTTGCATAACCTAGAAAGTATGTATCTTGCAGCTGTGTGGAATGTGAGCTGCCTCAGTTTCCCTTCCACTGATTCTATCCATAGGTTAGGGTTGATTCTATTTTAGCATCAGCCTCAAAAAAAGAAGGGGACATCAGAAGTGAATCATTTAGCACAGTAAGTTTGAGAGGACAACAGAAACATGCCAATAAAACTTGAAAACATTATATGCTGCTTTCTATTAATAAATTTTCCAAAGAAAACTCCTAAGGGAGAGACTGGCTCGTCTTCCAAGAAGCATAGGTCACAGAAACAAAACAGTCAAAAGGGTTGCTTGGGTTATTTTGTGGTTGTTCGTTAGCCAGACAGTCAATAAAGCATTGATTATGTTACCTGCTATATTCAGGCACTGTGTTAAGTGCAGGGAGTACAAAGAAATCCCCTCCCCCCGAAAAGTCCCTGTTCTCAGGGAGCTCACAGCTCAATGGGGGAGATCATCAAACAACAGCTATAACCAAGATGTATCCATGTTAGAATGAAGACAATCTCAATGGGAAGACTCTAAGATTAAGAAATAAACTAGGAAAGCCTCTTTTTTAGCTGAGACTTAAAAGAAGTTAAGGAATCCAGAAGGTAGAGAAGAGAAATAAAGAGTTCTAGGCGTGGGATAAAGGTAGTGATGATGTTCAAAGTCAAAGGTGTGGGCAGGCGATGAAGGGAAAATCAGTGAACAACCCAAGGGTTCTGCTGATACCATGCCATTGTCTAAAGCAAGGGAGAAAGATGCCCATCTTTTTGGACTTAGGGAAGGAAGGACAAGGATTCAAGTTACACAAGATGGGCCAACAGGATGAATTGAAGGTACAAATGCTACAGTTCAAATGACATGCCTTTAGCCACTAAATCTGAATTGTGGGCATTGCTTAAATTAGTTCTTGCTTTTCTTTTTTATTTGGGGAAAATTTTTATCTTTTCCAAACTTAAGCTTCAGTTTTCTAAATTCTCAAGTCCCTTGGTCTAGATAATGGCCTGCTAAAGTGGGTAAGCCTTTTTTTTCCGGCCATTATAAGAAAAAAATCTGTGTTGTTGAAACTGATCTCGAGTTGGATATGGGGACTTAGGATCAGTTCTTTGCTCTGACATTTATTAGTGTGATCTTGGACAAACCATTTAATTTATTTGGGCCTCAGTTTTCTTATGTTTAGAATGAGGGAGTTAGACTGGATGACCTCTAAAGTCCCTGTCAGGACTAAAATTGATGCTCCTATGAATTTTGAGATTCTGTGGATAAAAGAAGTCTACGTTTATTTTCTGCATGATTTTTATGTGGAATGGATCGCTCAATTTTCTCATACTCTCCTTAGCTACAGCTATTCCACTAATCAGCCCCTCCCAGTAATTTTCAGATTTATTTCAGTCACAATAAAATGAACTTTAGGTCCTTCACCTGATTCACTCACAAATGACATGCCAACCAACCAGAGGTGGAGTTCAGAAGAGCCATAGATGGCACCATAAAACTACTCTTTCTAAAGGGTCTTTCAAACTTTTCTCTGAGTTATCACAAACTAGTAAAGGTCAAAATAAACCAGTTAATGCTAAATATTTTTAGTTAATACAAACATACATGCACATGCCCACAGACATCTTCCACATCCCAGAGGCTACAGTGATACTATTGATAGATAGCTAATCAAAGAAAGAAACAACCCAATTTAGACAGTTACCTGAAGCTGGAGGTTCATTATAGTGACTTTACATCTCATTACCTTAAAGTTTCCTACTGGGATAAAAAAAACCTTAGAGAAAGTTGTCTTCCTATATGTGTGCATACCTGTCTGTCCTTCTGTCTGGATATATCTTTGTCTCTTTGCAAAGTGATGCCAAACTTTGACACTCCATGTTGCAGAGAAAAAGCAAATATCTGCTTCCTAGGGAATTTTGATTGATTATAGCCTGAGTCTGGAGAGTCATGGGAACTTTAGAAGACTAGCAGCATTTTTTTTACATTGAATCTGGACTTGGCAGGTAATTAATGGAGGCAGAAGTCAATCCTATAATCACAAGAGTTCTAACCTAGAAAGGGACATGCTGTTCATGTGTCTGCCCATGATGAAGCACATGGTTACAAATCCTGTGACAAGGGGTCCCCTGGGGAGCCTCACCAGCAGCCAAGAACAGAATAGGCTTCTGTGGACCAGGAGAGGCCTTGGTGTTAAGCAGGAGAACAAACCAGCTCACTCATTCATTGTCATCATTAACACCTATGCTCCCAGGCAAGACTGAAGACCTAGCTGTGTGCTCTGGATGTGTCCCCCATTAGCATGTGTTTGAGGACAGGAACTGTCTTTTATACCCAGCACGCAGCACAAGACCTGTCACAAAGCAAGCACTTAATTAGTGCTTGTTGATTAATAGATTTAAAAAACATCTACTCCAACTTCCCTTATTTTACAGATAAGGAAACTGAGACCTCAGAGTGGAAAATACTTGCCCAAGGTAACTGACTTGATTTCCTTAAAAGCATTTGCTTTCTGAAACTTCGTTAATATTCAACAGATATGAATAAGGAGCCATGATTCTTCCTCCTCAGCAACTCCTTCCACAAGAGCAAATTATAACTGTGGATGACTCAGGAAAGAAATCCTAGGGAGTTACTAAGCAAAAAGAATTACAGTTCCTTTATGTGTTCATATATTTAATATCTGAGGAATATTAATGAAATTTCAAAGAGCAAGTAGTTTAAAATGAACCAAGTAATTCACCTTAGGCAGGTATTTTCAATTCAGGGGTCTCAGTTTCCTCATCGGTAAAATAAGGGAGATTACCTGAAGACCATAGGGTTTCAATGCTTTACCCCAGGTCAAACATCTACTGAATGTCAAAGGCCAAATGTAAACCCAAGCTTTCCTGATTCCAAACCTAGTACTTGACCCACTCTGATGAAATACATTTTCTTTGGAAATCCCAGGATGTGTAAACCTGAAACAGGAAGGGATCCTCAAAGACCATCTAGTTTAACTCCTCAGATAAGGAAACCAAAAGTGGATAAATGGTTTGCTCATGGTCACAAGAGTTGTAAGCATCTGCCGTGAGTCAAAAACATGTATTTCTTTTTATCATGGTATGCTTCCCGGCCAATAGCACCTCTGGTAGGAACAAAATTTTCTTGGGCTGTGCCAACTTTTCTAGGGCCCTACCCTATAGGTAGTTGGATAGCAAAGTGGATAGAGTTGTTGGCCTTGGAGTCAGGAAGACCTGAGATCAAATCCAGCCTCAGATGGTTATTAGCTATGTGATCTTGAGCAATTCACTTAACCCATGTTTGCTTCAGTTTCCTCATTTATAAAATGGAGATAATAACCCCATCTTCCCCCCGCCCCACACACACACACACACCACCACCACCACCATCACCACCATCACCACCATCCCCAAGGTATTTTGAGGATAAGGTCCATAAAATACTTTGTAAATCTGAAAGCGCAATGTAAAGGCTAGATATTAATATTAATAAACAAATATAAATTTTTCTTAAGATTTAATTGACTTGATTGGTCTTCCACTAATGCCCCATCCATTAACACAGCTTCCTGATGGTCTAAGTTCAAACTTAGCACTTTAGGAGTCAGGAGTTCCTCACTTGGGGTTCTGTCTGATACACCAGCATGGCCAACTCAGAGTCAGAAAAAATGTACCCATTGGATTCTCCCATTACATCATATTGGTGCCTTGTGGACTACCTTTCCAGGCTCTGGCTAAGTAAACTTTCATGTATTAATTGTTAATAGTCTTTTAGTATCTTATTCCACTCCAGTCCCAAATTTGAACAACCAGATTGGTCTGAGTCCAGTCTAGGATAGCATCCTAATAACAAATTGATGCGATCCCCCCAAAAAGGACATCCTCAATCACTTTTTGTTTAGTCATTTTCAGTCATGTTTGATTCTTCATGACCTCTTTTGGGGTTTTCTTGGAAAGGCACTGCCATTTTCTTCTCCAGATCATTTTACAGATGAGGAAACAGAGACAAACAGACTTAAGTGACTTACCTAGGGTCACACAGATAGTAAGGTCAGAGTTGAACTTAGGAAAATGAGTCTTCCTGACTCTAGGCCTGGCAGTCTATTTCCAGTGACACCCAGCTGCCCCCTCAGTCGTTGAGACAATGCCGTTGGAGGGGTATAATTTTTTAAAAATTGAAAAAAATGATTCCAATTCTTGAAAACATTATCAAGCAATTAGCACAAATACCTACTGTAAAATTTCCTTTTAATCAAATCTTTAGCCATGTTGCTTTTGGAGAAAGACCCTCTAGACCAGGTAAATAAAAAGGCAAAATGTTTTAAGAACAATAATTTTGCTGTGTTCTTCCTGAGTTTCTAAGATTCCTTTCTCAACCCCTACCTTGCCTGTTTTTTTAAAGGTCCTTTCCTTCCTTGTAGCAAAAGTGAAATTAACGGAAAAAAAAATTCTTTTTGCCTCTTCTGTGAACTTCCCTCTTCCCCAAAGTGAAAGTTTTCCTTTGCCCTAATTGCCTTTACTTACCTCCAAACCTCCACAAACCATGCCCAATGCCAACTGATCAACATTTGTTTTGGAATACTGCCCTGAGGCTGAGCTGCCCTAGATCTCACAATCCCCTTCCCCATCATGCTTCACTTCCCATCAGCTCACCCAAAGGAAACTTTATCCTCTCTGAGCACCTTGCTGAGATTAGAACTGACTCCCCCTGTACTCACCTCTAGATCCGAGAACAGTCATCCGTGAAAACTACTGTCCATGCTGTTGAAAGGTCAGGCTAATAGTATCTACCCAAGGGCAATGGCTTCACTCACTCCCTGCTTCTTTTCCTTGGTGATGACTACCCCATATGTGTCAGCATAGTGCCTGGCACACAGTAAGTGATTGAGAAATACCTTTTCCATTCATTCATTCATTCAATTTCTATGTATGTAACATGTCATAGTTCCCCAGTAGGATGTGATCTCCTTGAGAAGAGGGACTGTGACATCTTTAACCTTTCCAATCCTGCAGTCAAGCACTGTCTTACATATAGTAGACATTTAACAAAGTAGAATGAGACTGCATTGAATTGGATCCATGTTTAGTTCTGTGGGATAGAATTAGAAGCGTAGTGCAGTGCCAGGTCTGGAGTCAGGAACATTTATCTTTGAGTTCAAACCCAGCCTCAGACACTAACTAGCTGTGTGACTCTGGGCAAGTCACTTCACCATGTTTGCCTTAGTTTCTTCATCTGTAAAATGAGCTGGAGAAGAAAATGGCAAACCACTCCAATGTCTTTGCCAAGAAAGCCCCAAATGGGGTTATGAAGAGTTGTATGTATATATGTATGTATGCATGTATGTATCTATCTACATATCCATCTATATGATAACATGTACATATACTATATCATATGTGTATACCATTAATTTTGTACATGCTATTGTTATTTTTTCATCATCTATGGTGTTATTGGTTTCTGTTGCTATTTTCAAGATGGTTCACTTAGCTCCAACAAGAGGAAGAATTCACAGTGGAAAAACTCAGGGCTGTAAAAACTAAACAATAACAAAAGTCACTTTTAAGTACCCTGGAATGACTCTACAGGGAAAGACACCTTTGCAAAATAATTTTATCTCTAGCAACAGATAAATAGACTTATTGGAGAAACCCTAGTTCCCATCATGAAACCACAAATGTTGCACCTATCACCTGCCCTGCATTCAGGAGTTGCCCAATAAGGTACTGACTGAGGGATTCAACCTTTGGGAAAGGCAAAGAGAGAGAAAGCAAGAGATTAGCTATATGGCATTGGTTGATTAAGGAAATAATGTCTGGATTTGGTTTCCTCACTTATCAAATGGAAGAGTCAAATTATAAGATTGCTGAAATCCCTTTCCATACGGAAACTGCAAAGTTATCTGTAGTGAAGCTGTCCTCTCCATATATGGGAGTGTCATTATGTGACTCAAGGGAAGTGGAATAAACATTTCTAGCTTCTTCCTTTGAATCTTTTCCAAGAGATACTTTGATCCTTGCCAAGAAGAAAGGCAGGAGGTTGGGCTAGAAGCTTGGCCACTCTGCTGTCCTCAAAGAGAAGGGCTCCTGGGCTACAGTTAGATCTATCTGTTCTCTTCAATATTGCCAGTCAATGGTATATGGTTTTCCTGAATATTGATCACTAATGGGGGAAGGAGGATTCCAGTTTTATATCCCAGGTTTGACTCCTTTCCCAACACATACTTGTTTCATCTCTCTCTCTCTCTCTCTCTCTCTCTCTCTCTCTCTCTCTCTCTCAGAATAGCATTTTCAAATTGACAGTAAAATAGAAATCAATTTACATGTGTATAGATGTATAGATAGATAGACTTTAATTTATACTTGGATATATACATTTATGAGGGATGCTATGAGGAACAGTAGATAGAGGGCCAGGCCTGGAGTCAGGAAGAATTATCTTCATGAATTCAATTCTGGTCTCACACATGTACAAGTTGTGTGATCCCAGCTGGACAAGTTACTTAACCTTGTTTGCATCAATTTTTTCATCGGCAAAATGATCTGGAAAAGGAAATGGCAAACCACTCCAGTATCTTTGTTAATGATACCCCAAAATGGGGTCACAAAGAGTAGGAAAAACTGAAATAACTAAGCAATAACATACATTTATATTTAGGTAGATATACATGTATATTATATATGTGTGTATGTGTGTGCATACACAAATAAATATATAGTCATATGTGTATATATGTGTGTATATATGTATGTATATGTATACACACACACACATATATATGTATGTGTGTGTGTGTATTTCTGTGTATATTCTGTGAATTTATA
Source organism: Potorous gilbertii (assembly GCA_028658325.1). Lineage (NCBI taxonomy): Eukaryota > Metazoa > Chordata > Mammalia > Diprotodontia > Potoroidae > Potorous > Potorous gilbertii. Next base: position 501,799,057 of record CM053771.1, on the reverse strand, counting down.
CCAGACAATATAGATTGAAGGAGTTCTCCCATTGGGAGCAAGATAATTCAACTCAACCCAGAGAGTCTTATATCTCAAGATTCCTCTATCTAGTCTCTATCTAGTAAACTGGTGATAGGAACATGATGGAGACTGTCAACTTTTCTCATGTCTGTTTCTTCCCAGAGTGCTTTCTTTCAGCAGACTGAAGATGGATTGGCATCTTCCATCTCTTGTCTTAAAATTGGAAGCCATAAGTTTCTGAAGCTAGTGCAAAGTCCAAAGAGATAGAAAATAGTGAAGAAACTCCACAAACCTGAAGAAAATCTGAAGAAAGCAGTGCTCTACTCTCTCTCCCTATCCCTCCCCCCCCTCTCTCTCTCCTGTTGTCTCTCTGTCTCTGTGTATATTTCCTTGTCTCTGTCTCTGTCTCTCTGTCTCTTTCTCTTTGTGTCTCTCTGTCTCTCTCTGTTTCTCTCTGTATCTCCTGTCTGTATCTCTGTCTTTCTCTTTGTCTCTATCTCTCTCTCTGTCCCTTGATTCATTTCCAATTCAAACAAGCGAAAATGAGTGCCTGGAGCATAGTATGTGCTTGCCTGCTTGATTGGATCCCAAAGTCACTGTGCTAATCAGTGGACACACAAAAGATAGAAAGAAAAACAAAACTTTCCCTGACCTCAAGGAGTTTACATCCTACTGGATGAAACATTCTACTAAGAGGGCAACAAAGGAGGAAATTTAACAGAAGCTATAAAATAGTAATAATAGCTTTTACATAGCACTTTGAAGTTTGCAAAACATTGTACAGGTATCTCATTTTTTTTCTCATAAGAACCCTGGAAATAAAGTGCTATTATTCATATTTTACAGATTAGTAAACTGAGTCTGTGGAAGATTAAGTGACTTAGGGTAACACAACTAATAAATGTCTAAGACAGTATTCAAATTTAGGTAAACTTATCTTCTTGTATGACACTAAGGCCTTTTGAAAGCCTTAAAGCATTACTTAAATACTAGCTATTATTTAATATCAATATTTCATTGTTATAGACAACATGTTGCATAAATATATATTTTATAAATATATTGTATAATAGAAATATTCAAATATCTCCTCTTTCATATTCATGGAGATATTTAATTACTGAGGAAATAGACACAGATATTTAAGTTCCATTATTGTTTTTATGAAGGTTTCTAGGGGTGGTGTTGACTTTAGGGGATGGGCTTAATAACATGAAAATATTTCTTTTAAGATCTATACCCATTATCTTCATTTAGTAATCCCCCTGCGAGGTGAGAGGGTTTGATTTTGTTTCTCTGCATACTAGTAAGGCTATATTTCTGGCTATTCCTGATTTATTCAGACAAAAACAAAGAAAAATGTCAGCCGGAGTTCTGTAGGTGCAAAATATGTTTACAGAAGATGGTTAAAATAGCCTTTGGTTGGTTCCTTCTTTCCAAAGTCAGCTCTATTTTTGCATTTTAAGATCCCTTCACTTGTTGTTTAGTCATGTCTGACTTTCAGTTTTCTTGACAAAGATACTGGAGTGGTTTTCCATTTCCATCTTCACTGTGTCCCCATTTTACAGATGAACAATTGAGACATATTAAATTAAATGACTTGGCCTGGTTCACACTGCTAGTGACTTACTGAGGGTCACACAGCTGGTAAACGTCTGAGACTGGATTTCAACTCAGATCTTCCTGACTCCAGGCTACAAGGCTGCCTTTTCTTCAGTTAGATTAGATAATAGGGAAAGGCAAGAAAGAGGGATTCTTTTTTCCTTCATGAATGTTGGAGATTTCAGACCTGATATAATGAATATCTATATTGATTTTTACATCTATCTGGATAATGCAACATCTATATCATAAGAGAAGTCCAAAACAAACTTGGTGATCAATCTAAGGAAAAATATAAATGACAACTAAAAGCAAAATGTCAAAAAGAAAATACAAATCTCATTGTGATGAGAAATCAAATTTCTTTGGCCCCCATGGCAATATTTTAAGAGTATGCATGGATAAACTTGACAGGAGAACAACAAATAGATATATAAAAGACAAGAAATTTGTCAATATTTCTCTAGCAATGTATTTTCAATATGAGTGATAGAGGACTCAACGTGGTACAGTAGATAGATTGCTAAACCTGGAATACGGAAATCCTGAGTTCAAATTTAGTTTCAGACATTTGCCAGCTGTGTGACACAAGGGGAGTCACTTAACCCTTGTCTGCTTCAATTTCCTTATATGTAAAATGGGTTTACTAATAGTACCACTTATCTCCAGGTGCTATCATGAGGATACAAATAAGATTATATTTGTAAAGCATTTTCAAAACCATAAATCACCATGCCAATACCAACTATAATCCTTTGGACCCTGCTCTCTCACTTAATGGTGAGCTTTATACAATGAAGTGGTGCAATGGATATGGCACCTGGTCTGGAGTCAGGAAGACCTGAGTTCAAATGTGACCTCAGACACTTACAGGCTCTATGACCCTGGGCAAATCCCTTAAACCTGTTGCCTAAGTTTTCACATTTGTAAAATGAACTGGAGAAGGAAACAACAGACCACTACAGAGCTTTGGCACGAAAACCCCAAATGGGGTCACAAACAGTCAGACACAACAGAACAATAATAAATATACAACAAAATAGAAATAGTTAAGAAAGTTGGGGAAGTCAGCAGAACCAGACCAACCACGCAGCCTGGAAATCTGTACAGAAGGCTACACAGCCTTGAAAACATTGAAGGATTGCTTTATACAATATCTCAGAAAGGGGAAGATACAGAAAAAGGAGAAAAATCCCAGAAAATAATACGCTGAAGATGTAAAGATAGAACTCTCAGTTACTATGGACCCACATGTTTTTGCATCCGTCTTTATAAAACCTTGGTGAGAAGGACCTCCCTGCATATGTTGACAAAAAGTGATTGGAATTTGCAAGTAATGTTTACATTCATGGAATTGACTCCAAAGGTTTAAAAAATACAAGATTGTGACAAGTACATGGCACAGTGGAAATGGTATTAGACTTGTAGTCCAGTATATAGTATATAAAGGTTAGTTACTACTATGATACTATGGTGTTTGCTGATTTGTCGTCATCATCATCATCATCCTCATTGATTCTAGAGTAAAATGAAGATTTAAAGGATCTTCTACAACAAGCAGGCTCTCCAGCACATCTTGGGCTCATATTCAGTTTGCAGATAAGAGCAATTCCAGAAATAATTATTCAACATGCCTCTGATTATTAAAATAAAATGAAGAATAAAACAAAGCAGAAGCATTGGATGCTGCCAGGTTGTGATGAGCTTCACTATCCAACAGAGGAGTTTATTATTGATCCTATCACATCTCCTGATATTTAGGCACCCCAGGCTCCACACTGATCTTTGGCAAACATCCCTTTCTCCTGATTCTGGCTTATCCCCCTGAACATGGAGCCAAACTGCCTTTATCTTGGCAACGACACAGGCATAGACATAGATTACTTGCCTCCAATTCTATCCTTTGTAATTTAGCATCTTAGATTAAGGAGTATATGGATATGTAACAGTTTTGACACTTTACATTTTTCAGAAAATAAAGATTGGCCCTCCTATCACAAGAAGTCACACAACTTTTTCACTTACCCAAGTAAAGTCTTCCAAAGAGACCAAATAGCATTTTAAAGGAAGGGCATATGCTAAGGTGTCTGTTTCAAACTGTCTGGACTCTTGGCTTTCAGATGACATCCTGCCAGACATGTGGAAATGCTAACTGAGCTAAGATTTACTACACCAGTAACTCCTCACTGTCTGTTATATACTTCTTTCATAAGGCAAGTCTGTTTTATAACTTGGGTCTGTCTGATGACCAGGCAGAAGGGAGGGGAGCAAGGGAAGCTCTCGAAAGACTTTTCATCAGAAGGAAATTATTTTGGTCAGAATATGGAAAGCTTCAAGTGGAAAAATCACTGTTGCTATCTTTATAATATCTTCTGTTAGACCCTATAGTCTTCTAAAGGGGGTTTGGGGGGAGATGCTTCTCTATTTGCCAAATTGGCTTCCTTAAAGCAAATTTTTGTTGGGTCCCTGAAAGAACGGAATGTCTTGTTCATTTACATACAGTAAACAGATGTTTCTCCCAAACAGCACAGAATTGGGAAACAATTCTGAAACTCAATCCATTCATTGTAGCTTTGAAAATCCTGGCTAACAAGAGTCCCCAAAGGATGGATTGCCTGTTGTTTATACGGGAGGATTATGTTATAAAAATATGTTTGTGAAAGACCATTCATCTTTTGTTTCCTGTATACTGAGTTTCAATATAACTACTATTTCAGAGACAAGCACCATGGACCTCTATTATTTATCTATTTGTATAGTGATAAAACTGAGCTTCATAAACAGACTGGCAGTATATATGTCAAGCCTTCTTTATCCTATTGGTTACCTCTATCTCAGAAACTGGAAATAAAATTTGAAGGACTTTTTTTGCAGCAGTCACTGTTTATTTTTTGTTGGTCTAGCAAAGATCTCTCTTCCCCTCACCCCTCCTCTCTCTTCCTCTCCTCTCTCTCTTTTTCTGTCTTCCTTTCCTCTCCTCTCCTTTTATTTCCTCTCCCCTTATGTCTTTTTCTCTCCTCTCTTCTCTTTTCCTTTCCTCCTTCCCTTGCCTCCCCTCTTCTCTTCTTCCACTTCTCTCCTCTCACCTCTTTTTTCTTCCCTTCTCATCTCCTCTACTTCCTTTTCCCCTTCCTTTCCTGCCTCTCCTATTTCTTCTTCTCCTCTCTTTTGTTCTCTGTCTTCTTCTTTCCTTCCCCCTCTGTCTTCTCTTCTCCCTCCCTTCCTTGCCTCTTCTCTCTTCTTCTCCTTTCCTCATCCCTTAGTTCTCTCCTCTCTTTCTGAATATCCTTTTTTTTCTCTAAATTTCTTTCTCTTTTTGTCTCTGTTCCTCCCATATTTCTTTGTATTAAAATTTTGCAACTAGGAAATTAAAAATAGTTTATCCAATTGCTATACTTGCTTTCATTCCAATCAATTAAATGGAAGTCCAGGCTATTTCAATATTCTTCATTCTCCAAGAAAACAATACATTGTATCTTGACCTTGAAAATCATACCAAAGTAATAGCACCAAATATGGGACAATAATGAATTATTCCCTCCATAGGCTTCTTATCAACCAGACACCAGGATTCGTAAGCCAGCTTTGAGAAAAGAGCACAAATCCAGGAGTTGGGAACTTTTACTTTCACTCCAAGAAGATTAAACTATATGTGTGACCTTGGGCAAATGCCTTCACCTCCCCTTTCCTCAGTTTTCTCCCATGTAAAATGACAAAGTTGGCCTAAATCAGGTTTTCCTAACCTGATAACTAGATATACGGGAACATTTCAGGGGGGTCTATGCACTTTAATAGGGAAAAATCACATCTTAATTTTCATTAACTTGCATCTGAAATTTATCGTATCTTCCAAATATTTAAAACATTATTTGGAAAGAGTTCACCCATAAGTTTGATAAGACTACCAAAGGGGTCCATGACACCAGAAAGAACCCTAGGACTAGAGAATCCTCAAGGCTCCTTCTAGCCCTGTGAGTTTCATGAATATATAGAAACTTCCCTTTTTCACCTTTAGACTAAAGGTTCAAATCTAGATCAAGGTCCTCAAGCTGATACAAAGTTGGTGGTCTCAGCTGATTTCCCAAAGGACATAACTCTACATAATCATGATTACCCAAGACTCAGATAGTTCACTGAGTGGGAGGTTAACATTCACTCCACTGGTGAGACAACAAGGAAAAAAATGTGTCTTGGCCTTGTATTTAGCCTTTTCTTACACTTTTTGCCAATCCTATTGAGCAATCCCAAACCTCCATAGCTCATGCTGCTTTCCTCTTCCAATGTCAGAGAAATCAGCTTAACAAGGGTCAGAAGAGGAAAAGCCTATCCTTTCCAGTGAGCTGAGCAGTGAGCACATGATCAACCCATCATAGTTCCCATGAGATCCCAAACCTCTGTAGTTGTGTCTAATAGAAAGAGCTTGACATTTCAAATCCCCATAAGTTGTTATGTCAAGGACGTTATCACGACGAGGGGGAGAGGAAGACAGGGATAAAAATGGAGCGTGGGTCAGGGTAAGGGGAGGGCATTATAGGGACCATTGGTAGGATGCCCTAACTCATAAAGCTGACTAGAACCAGAGCCAAGGGCTGACTAGGCAAACAGCTGTTGGACAAACAAGGAAAGGCGAGCCAACGGAGTTGTCACATGTTGCGCTATTTTCCCAGTTTTCAGTCAGGAACCTAGATAAACATGTCTTTCAGAATATGCTTGGAAAAAAGAAAGTGAGAGTGTCCCCATCTGGGAAACAGTGACTGGGAAAGTTTCTAATATTTATTTCATTTCTTTTTTTAAGTGCCTTTATTGATCAATGCTATGATTTGCCTAGGTTTTATTTTCAACATAAGAACTATTTAGACCCAAGCTGACATTACAGGTCCTTCTACTGATATTGATGTGAAAGGAGGGGTAGGGTGTGGGGGTCTGATTAAGCTATCTTTATTTCCAAAACATCCCTCATTGAACCCAGTAATTCCTTCGAACACAAGAAGATGATGGAAAATGAAATGCATAAGAATTGAGTATTATAAGAAAATGTTTCCCTAGTTGTAGTACCTTTTTTCAATAAACTAAAAATAATTCCTTCTTTTAGCCATGGAGGATCTGTCCTGGGGAGTTCTTTTCTTTCCATACTGTTTATCAATAACTACAGCAAATCCCATGAGGTCAGATTTTGTTTTTATATATACTAGTTGTGAATTATATACAAGTAAACCTCAGAGATATTATGGATTCCATTCCATACCACTGCAATAAAGTGAAAATTACAATAAAGCAAATATCCCAATAAATTAATTTTTTGTATGTTTCAAGTAAGATTTATGTTTATATCATACTATTTTCTATTAAGATTGCAATAGTATTAGGCCTAAAAAACCAATTTATATAACTTAATTTAAAAATATTTCATTGCTAAAAATGCTAACCGTCATCAAAGCCTTCAGCTAGTCATAATCATTTGCTGGAGAAGTATCTTGCCTTGATGTTGATGGCTACTGATTGATCAGAGTGGTGGTTGCTGAAAGCTGGGATGATTGTGATAATTTAAAAAATAAGATAACAATGAAGTTTGCCACATCAGTTAACTCTTCCTTTTACTTGAACACTGATAGGTCATAGTAGGACCATTAATTGGCCTAATTTCAATATTGTTATGTCTCAAGGAACAGGGAGACCTGAAGAGAGGGAGAGAAATTGGAATGATCAGTTGCTGAAACAGTCAGAACACATGCAACATTGATCAGTTAACTTTGCCATCTCATAGGAGCATGGTTAGTGGCACCCCAAAGCAATCTGCAGGAGTACCATCAAAGATCATTGCTCACAGATCACCATAAAAATGTAATAATAAGGAAAAGTTCATAATGTTGCAAGAATTACCAAAATGTGGCACAGAGACACAATGGGAGTACATGTTGCAGGAAACATGGTGCTGATAGACTCGCTCAAGGCAGGGTTGTCATAAACCTTCATTTGTAAGAAATGCACTGTCTATGACGTGCAGTTAAGTGAGGAGCAATAAAATAAAGTATGCCTCTCTCTCTTTCTCTTTCTCTCTCTCTCTGTCTCTTTCTGTCTCTGTCTCTCTCTTTGTCTCTGTATCTCTGTCTCTGTCTTTCTGTCTGTCTGTCTCTCTCTCTCTCTCTCTCTCTCTCTCTCTCTCTCTCATTCAATGATAAAACCACAGTCTCTCCCATTTTGAAGACAGGAAAACTGAAGCACTGAGAAGTTAAGGGATTCATTCAAGGTGACAAATCAATGAGTTTTCTCTATACTGACAAGAGCAGAAAAGTATCTTGCTCCTCTTTAAAATCCTTTTAAAAAATTTCATCTGTGTCAGAAGCTTATATATTTACACACACCCACATACATGCATATATACATACACACACACACATACATACACACACACACACACTTATTCACTTACTCACTCACCTATTATCTCTCTCTCTCCAAGTCTGACCCTATACTACCAACTCCCTGCTGGATATTTCCAACTTGATGTCTTTCCCACATTAAACTCGATATATCCAAAATATAGCTCATGACTTGCCTGAAAGCTACCTTGCCTTTCAACGTCTTTATTTCTATTGAATTCACTACCATCCTCTAGTCAATCAATTTCACAAATTTAAAATAATCCTTGATTCTCCCAGCTCTTAATTTTCTTTAGTCATCGATTGCTTTCCAGTGAGTTTTTCTTGTCTTTTATTTTCAGTATTTCCTACTTTGTATTTGTAGGAATTATGAATGAATTTTCTAATTTATTTTACTCTATGCTAAGTTCATTGGACCTCTGTTTTTATCTTTATTGTCTGGTAAAATAAACTTGTCTCTAAAGTCTGCTTTAGTTGTATTATATAAATTTTAGAAAGTTATAATTCTCTTTAGCATAATTTTATTATTTCTGTGATCTGGACTATTCACAATTTGGGGTATAATTCTTTAGCCTCCATTTAATTATGCATCATTTGTTAATATTTCCATTATTGGTTAATATTTTATTGGTTGTAGCATCGTTATACATTCATATTTCTGACTTTTGGTATGTTCTTATAAATTATTTATGCCTTAGAGCATTTTTGTTTGTAAGCATAATTTTATATATGTATCTATATTTTCAGAGAGAGAGAGTATGGTTAGCTTTGTGGTTCCTTCTCCTGCTTCCCTTGAGTCAGGAACCTTTTATGTAACTAGACAGATAGATAAATGGATAGATACATACATATATACGTACATACATACATACACTCATAGATACATAGATAGATACATAGATACACAGATACATAAACAGAGAGACAGACAGACCCCCAAAAATGCTGCTCTAAGAGCACAGTTGTTTCAAGACAAAATGCTGCTTTCTTGGTCGCTAGCAAAAAAAAAATTCATTGCAAAAAGTGAATAATGGGGAAACCTATTTGATCAAGTAAATAACAAAATGAAATTGGAGTTCTATAGATTAGAATATACTAGAAAATGTATAAATTAACAAATTCCTTAAATGATAGAGGGGTGAGAATTCATGTAACCAAAGTAAAGGCTACAATTTTACCCAAAAGGAAATTCTGAGAAGTCTCTAGGGAGACAAGCTAGAAATCAGGGATACTGATGGGCCATATTCCCATACATATTTACAAGAGGATCTGCCCCTTTATTTTTACTGAGGTTTATCCTAAAGTTTCTTTCTCCCATGTTTCCCATGTTTCTTTTTCTCTAAGAAGGAAGAAGAATGCCTGTTTCTAAAGTTCTCTCACCAATTTTACCAATCAATCAAACATACAGCATCCTTTCGGACTTTTTTCCACCAATTGGCAAAGTCTCCAGGCTAGAAACCTGGAGAAAAAGACTTATCTATCTCTCTATGTCTTTATCTAACTGAATATATGTGTATATACACATATATGTACATATATGTATGTATATACATACAAACATATATGCAGTTACATGTTTATATATGCATATATATGAATATCTTTCTAAACTTTAGATTATATGCATAGCTATAGTCACATCTATATCTATAAATCACTGATTATTGATTTTGAGGAAAATAGTAACAGTTAATATTTCCATAGTACTTTTAAGATTTTAAAGCATTATATATATATATATATATATATATATATATATATATATATATATATATATATATATAT
>CM053771.1:501773636-501788787 GCA_028658325.1 Potorous gilbertii | reverse complement strand
CAGGTAATGGGGAATAGAAAGTTATCTGGCCCTACAGGACAAAAGAGAAGATGGGGTAATGGAAGGGAGGGATGAAAGAAGAGAGGGCAGATTGGTGAGATGGGTAATTAGAATGCTCAGTGTATTGGGGTGGGGGGAGGGGACAAATGGGGAGAAAATTTTGGAACCCAAAATCTTGTGGAAATGAATGTAAAAAGTTAAATAAATAAATTTATAAAAAAAAATTACATGGATAGATGGATGATAGGAGGATACACAGAGATGATAGATATGGATAGATGACAGAAAGATAGATAGATAGATAGATAGATAGATAGATAGATAGATAGATGAACACATTTATTAAGCTATTTGCATTGTTCATCAGACACTATACTATGTGTTGGGGATACAAATATAAGCATTGAACACTACCCCTGTCCTCAAGAACCCTACATTTTAATGGGGAAAAATAAAACAAAATAAGAAGTAAGATCACAGAAAGGGTGGCGCATGCCCCAAAGGATTTATAATTATGCAGAAAGGAGAGTGATGATTTGGTTCCGAAAAGATAATTTAAAAGCTTACCTACCAGACCCTGGTGTCCCAGGGGCAGAGTTCAAGGTTCCAGTGCTGGGGAGATACAGGAGATAGCTGGATTGAAGGCAGCATGAGTGGACATAATGGGAAAGTGCTATGGAGGCCTGTTTGGGACAAGATAAGGCAAATTCTCACCTGTGTGCAAAGTCCTGAGCTAAGTACAAGAGCTGCATAGTCAAAAATGAAGCAATCCCTGCCCACAAGGAGCTTATCTTCTATTGGGGAATACTCTATGTGCAAAAATAAGTAAATATGGGATAATTTCAGGAGAAAGAGAGTGCTAATATCTAAGGTGATGAGGGAAGGCTTCGTTGAGGTGGTGGCACCAGAGCGAAGCCATGAAGAAAGTTAGGCCTTCTAAAGCCTCCATACCATTCTTCTATTTAGTGACTTATTTATGAGTTTTGAGTTCACTTATAGTGGGAATGACAACATGGAAAAGGTTAAGGTCCTCAGGAAGTATCATAGATCACAGATGATTGGATTACAGAGCTATAGCTGGTTGTGACATCAGGGGCCATCTGGTTCAATCTTCACATTTTACAGATTGGAAAACAGAGACCCAAGTCATCTTGGTAATAGGTGTTAGAGGCAGGATTTCAACCCAGGTCCTCTGACTTTTGGGTCAAATTTTTTCCCACTGTATCATGTGTTAATTCATTGGTTGATGTGCAAAGCTTATAGATGGAAAATACCAACAGATTAACGTTGTGATTAGAAGAGCTTTTCTCTGCTCCCCTTCCCACCTTGCTGCTTCTATCACTCACTGCAGGAGGCGATAGGGTCCATAGACCTGGGGGCTACTTGCTATGTACAAATCATGTCATAGTTTCCATGGCCTCAGAAGAATTCATCTCCTATTGGCCAAACTTCAGGTGATGAGTTTCTCTGCATTTCACTTAGCATTTCTTCAGATGACAAAATACAAGTCCAAAGCCTTTTTAACCTAGAAGGACTTTACAGATACTGCTCTGTAGGCATAGTCTCTGAGATCCCAGAATTGTTCAAAAAATTCTTCCCATTTACCTCTAAATTTCTACATCTTCCTAACTTCCTTGTTTCTTTAGAGAGCTCCCTTATTCTTCTGGTCCCCCAAGACTTTCTCTATCTCTCTGTCTTTCTGTCTCTCTCCCTCTCTGTCTCTCTCTGTCTCTGTCTCTCTGTCTCTGTCTTTCTGTCTGTCTTTGTCTGTCTGTCTGTCTCTCTCTCTCTGTCTCACTCATTCACTCTCTCTCAGCATTTTCTGACTCACAAAGTTCTCAGTGCTTTGCCCCACAAAACATTACTTGAATCTTTTTTTGTAGATATTTGCATTTACTTATCTATGTGCCTTTCTTCTCCTTCCCTACCTTCCATTCCCTCCACCTACTATACAAAATTCTTGATGACAAAGACTCATTTCTGTCTTTGTAACCACTGTGCTTGATATATAGCAGGCAATTAATAAATACTTCCTCCAACATTTGCTGTACTAATTACAGAAAGACTTAAGGAAACCTCCCCAACTCAAAAATGATGAAACACTTTTCTCTAGTCTACATAGGTCACATAGATGATAGATTGAATGTTTTATTGGAAATAAAATTAGCTTTCTCCACAGACATATGAAGAGGCAGTGCAAGATAATGGTTAGAGTGCTTCATTTTGATCCAAGAAGACCCCAGTTCAAATCTCACCTCTAACAATCACTAGCTCTGTGATCATGGACAAGTTGATTAACTTCTCTGAATGGCAGATTCTTCATCTATACAAGAAGAATATTGCTTCCTCTACAATAAAGATTAAAATGAGATGATGTCTAGAAAATACTTTGCAAACTCTAAATTGCTATATAAATACCAGGAATTATTATTATAAATCAATTCTGGTCCATACAAACACTCATTATACTACCCCTGGCATCTACCTGATTACCTTCTAACTTTATAACAATGTTTTCTGAATGTGTGATCAAAGATAGATCACCCTATTAACTTTTCATTTTCAATAAGGTCAAGGCTATACATCTATACAAGGCTATTCACTCATTAATTCATTCAACAAGTTTTTAATAAAAATATAATGAGTACAATTCAATATACTAATCACTGAGACCTTAAATTCTGGCTATAAATTCTAGCTCTAACCCCTTTATATTACATATTATACTTTCTCATGTCATATAACCAGGATTTCTAAAAGAAATTGCAAAAAAAAAAGGTTAAGGTTCCAAAAGGCAAACATTCCACATTATTAGATGTCTCTGAACAACTCTACTTCTCTACACTTTCCCTTGAAGCCATTAGACTAATTATGTAGGACTTTGAATTTTCCCCTAAGGAGGTTGTTCTTATACAATGATTCCCTGGATGTATGACTCAGACCAGGACTCAACTCAGCCCCCAAAGGACAAGGCCTTGCTTCCTCTGCCCCTCAGTGAATACATTCAGTTCTGCTTCTGATAGATCAAACTTTCAAAGGGAAATCTTCCTCACCCTCCTCCTTCCCATTGCCACCATTTTTTTTAATGTATGACATAATGGATATTGTTATTATATTTACTTCTCCTGCATGTATATAGATATTTTTATTTATAAATGGAAAAGATATTAAGACAGAATTAATGGAAATACATTTCATTAACTTGCATAACCACAACTCCAACTATCCCATAAATGTGCTGCATTCCAGGTATATGAGCTCCTGAGAGTCAATTGTTAAATTTTCATTGTGTCCATCAACACTCAGAAACCAACAAATGCTACAAATCAGGGCTCAATTTATTGTTTTATTGAGCAATACTAAAAAAGGAATGGAGAAAATGTTAATAATAGAAATTAAACTTAAGTATGTTGTGAATACAGAACTGGTTTTTATACATTTACTAGTACACCACTGACTAATCCTCACATGGCATGAATTTTACCTTGATGTCTTTTGTCCAAATACTCTCTAACCTGCCTAAGTCTAACCTAAATGCTAACCAAATGGGTTCTGATCAAGGAAGAGGAAAGTAAGATTATCACGTATCTAATGAGAGCCACTCGGCCTCCTTTAATGCAGTCTAGTATGACATTTGCATTTCAGGGATACCATGTTGCTCTATCAACTCATGCTTTGATTGTAGTCTACTAAAATCTCCAGATCTTTTTCATATGAACTATTATGTAGTCTTCCTTTCCTCATCTTGTGCTTATGAATTAATTTTAAACGTTTATTAAATGCCTCTTTATAGCAATGTCTTTGATAACCTACAAAAGTCACATTTGTCTGACTCTTAAGCAGAGAGGATTTCCAATAATGTCTCCATAAATTTCTGGAAAAGGAAAGCTCTGCAGAGTGAGGAACTATGTCTACCACTCTGCACAGAATTCTACAACATTACCATTTTATGGTTGTTTTAGTTCACTCATTTCTCAGTCATGTCTGATTTTTTGTGACCCCCTTTGGGTTTTCTTGGCAAAGATCCCAGAACAACTTACTATTTCCTTCTCCATTTTATAGAAACCCAAAGTAGAATCCTGAGCCTATCTTCTCCTAGATCACATATTAAAGTTCTCTGGGTTAGCATAATGTTGACTTCTAGTAAGAGTCCTGTTCCTAGCTTTCCCACTGGGTTAGAAGTGAGCATTTCTCTTCACTCTGTGCAGTTAATGAGAGTACACAGAACATGGAGATATTCAAGACAAAGTCTTAGTGAAGTTTTCTGCCCTTTTAGGGGAAGGGGAGGGGTCCATGTGACAGTAAGGCAAGGGAGTGTGGTCTAAAGTTAGTTGGACCCAGAAACAGAACCCTTTGGTTTGAGTTTCACTTAGCTCTATGAACCTGAGCAAGTACTTTAAGGGAATTGAGGACCAGTGAACTTATCTGTAGAATAGATATAATAAAAAAATCCATATTTTCTATCTCACAAGGGTATGAGGAAACCTTTTTAAACCTTGAAGCATTAGATAAATGTGAGCTACTTCAGTTAACAAGAAGAAGCTGTGTCGATAGCTCATTAGTTCTGAATTCTCAGAACCAGGAGAGATTCAGTTGAAAGTGAAACCAACATAGTTTCAGTTCTTGGCTTCAGTTCTATTCATGTCCACGAGCCATTTACTCCCCAGAGGATTGTGGAATTAGATTTGGACCTTAGAGGGCACCTAGCCCAATCCCCTGTTTTAGAGTCCAGGATCCTCTTTGTACAGATGAAGAAACTAGGCTCTGAAAGCTTAAGTGTCTAGTCCAAAGTTACACAAGTAGACAGGACACAAAATTTAAACCGAGGCTTTCGGATTACAAATTTAGTACTTTTTGCCCTCATATTCCATTCCCATTTTCCTTGACACATGATGTTCCAGGACAGGAGTTCATAACTTTGGGCACATGAATTTATAGATGTTCTATTTTTCAAAAATGTGTTAATAACTATATTTCAACATAATTGGCTTCCTTTCTAACACTATATATTCTATTTTGTGCATTTAAAAGCATTATTCTGAAAAGGGATCCATAGGCCTCCCCAGTCTGCCCAAGGGTTCCAAGACACACAAAGGTTAAGAATTCCAAACCCTGGGAAAGCCAAAAGATAGGTAACAGAATCTATACATATTGAATATGATTGCTGAGGACCACAAAAATTTCAGATGTTTAGTAACACTTTACATATATTACCTCACTCAGGTCTCCCAACCTTATAAGATCAGTATCATAGATGTTAGTATCCCCCATTTTGCAGATGAGGAACATGAGGTGACCTGCTAATTGTCACACAGCTAAAGTCAAAGGTCTTCCTGACTCTTCATGGGGTGTCATATCCCCCACATCATACTACTTCTCTAGTCTAATAATTATAATAGCTTTTCGCAGTTAGTAAACTAGAATAGATTAGTTAGCAAGGTAAGCCAGTTTTCACCTTTAACTTTAATGGAATGAATGCAAGACAGATAAGTAGTGTTGACATGGTGGAGCATGGCAGTCACAAACTATGGCAGGTTCTTGTGACCAGCTCAGTACCCTGCCTATCATATGTGATTAATAAATGCTTGATGGATTGGATTCCCAGAAGTCCTATTCCCATTCCTATTGCAATGTGAATTCTCTAAGGCAATGCAAGCAGAGATACTTCAACCAAGCTAAGAAAGGCTTTGAGTATGGTCCTAGCCTCAGATCCTATCTACTATTTTAAGACTGTCTGAACCAAAACCATTATCATTGGGTAGACCTCAAAGTAATGAAATCTCTGGCTATAGAATTGCTAAATGAATGATGAAAGGTTGCTAATTAGTAACCAGAAAAACAGCATTGCTAAAAATGTTTCTTCCTAAAATTGGCACAGTGCTTTGGTGGGGTTAATATCCCTAGCTGGCAACTCAGATTTACATGAAGAAGAGGAAGTGATAGGAAGTATAGAGATGCAGAATGTATGTGCCAGACATATAATACGTTGTTGTCACAATTAAAGAGATCGTGTCCTATAAATCGTTATGAGGCTGCTTGGAGAAAATGCATTGCATAAATACATGAGCTATTTCAAAAAACTAGAAACAGGATTTTGTGGATGATGCCTTTAATATTCAGGATAGCATTAAAGAAACAGAGGAGGAAGCAACTGATATTTTCTGCCTGAATGTATAAAGAAACCTACAGTAACAATCACTTGTTGACAAGATATTTATTTTTTTCTCTTAAAAGTAAATGGTATGTCAGCCTACTTTGTATGTTGATGTATAAGCCATCAATCCAGAGCTATCCTTCTATGAGTTTCTAACATATTATTATTATGTGAAAATACTGTTGTGACCTTTTGGAGAAAGACAGTAAAGGTCAGTGGTAATCATGAACTCTCTGCTAGCTAATAGAAACTTATTGATTCTCAGTCTTTAATAGTACGTCAAGCTATCATCTATCATAGGACCTCATAAAATCAATTGGCCTTTTTTCTCTGTTTGTTCATTAGCATTGGTTAACTCAAAGCATCAGCTTAAAAGCTGTGGCTTTATGTATCATAATGAAGTTGAGTTTTTAGGAATCCAATGTAAGATATGGACTGTCACATTAAAATGGAATTTGTAGCTATGAGAGACAGAGAGACAGAGATAGAATCCCTTCACACTAGAGTTTTGTAAGTGGAAGCTAGACATTAGTTAGGAATGTTTTGGAAAGGGAGTTGTACACTAGGAAGAAGATTCTGAGTTCAATTTCAATATCAATATTCTATGATGCTTTAATGGATCCATTATTTCTTCTGATGGACTGTCCCTGTCCTCAATTACAATCCTGGGAATGTCAAAAGAACGTGAGGATGGCTCCAACATGTTGGGAAAACCCAGTGGTGGACTTATGGAAGATATAGATGACAGGATGGGCAGCCATGAGTGAGTTATATGATCTGCCTAATTGGAGGTGCCTCCATCAATGAGACCACATATCTATTGGAATACTGGAGCAATTTGATCTATGTGAGTATTCTATCCTGTTATTCTATGGGTGGAGGGGAGAAGGAAGCCAACAACTGGGTCAGGGATGAATGAATGTTGAACTAAGGAAAGTGATTCTTCATCCTGAATTGTGAACAAATTTGTGGCATTTGACAAGTGTTTTGTCCCCAGAGAAAAGATAGTGAAGAGAGCATTGGATTTTGGGAGTCTGCTTCTAATACCTATTACTTTTGTGATTCTGGGCAAGAATAACCTAAACAGGGAGGAGGGAGCAGCATGGATTAGATCTCCTTTCAGTTTCTTTCCAGCTATAGATCTTAGATCCTAGGAGCTGTAAGATTATGGAGACTATGAAAGATAATTAAAAGAATGGTCATATTAAACTGTAGGTTATAAGATGGGAACTCTCTCATTGTGGAAACCTTTAGTATGTGCAGTACCTGGAGGGAGAGCAGAAACAAAAGTGTGTTCTGGAAGAAGCAGTTCTGGCTTTGGAGTCAGGGGCCTTGGGGTCAAATCAAGCTCTGTTACTTAGTCCCTATATGATTGTCTGTGTCAGAATCCTCTTCTGAAAAATGAGGATGTTGGACTGCAGAACCCACCCATAAGGCCCTACACAGCTTTAAATCTATTACCTTATGATTCCATGAATTCTTTGAAATCCCAGTATATATACATTTCTGTTTATTTCTGACCAAGGAATTTGTTTTAATTTCATTGATCGATTTCACAAGAAGAAATTCAAGAATTGGAAATATAATTTTTTTAGTTTGTTTTTCATTTAAGAAGTACTTTTTATTAGTTTATCCCTCCCCTTCTCCCTCTTCAGTGGACGTTTTTTATAAAATGAAAACTTAGTCCCTCAATACATAGTCCAACAAAACTGATCTCTATATAAGTTCAGTCTCAAAGTACAGATGCTTTCTTTTCCAGCTTCTTACAGTCTCTCTTCTCTGCTCTTGATGATATTTGCTGAAATTCTCTTTCCAACTAAACCAGCCTTGAAATTGCTTTGATGTGTCAGGCCTCGAGAGCTCACTGTCCTATTTGACATTGCCAGCTTGATGTGGCCACCTTTGGGCTCCTGGGAATTGTGCTTTCCATTGCAGGACATTCAGGTGAAACCTCTCCAGTATGGTGGGGGAGGTGGAAAAGGGGCTAGTTTTCCTTCACTGAGGAGATGAGGAAGGGGGAGGAATTATCAGCACAGATCAGGGCTCAACATCAGTGAAGAACACCATACCCCAACAGATGAAACTTGCCAGGGTAAGCATGCTTTCCTTATTAAATACACATTCAATGGGATTTCTTTTCAATCAGAAATCTCAGAAGAGTTCTATTTAGTCCCAGCTTGTCTCGGGTGTGTAACTGCCAGCTCCTTTGTCCTTTGAAGACAAAGAGGAAAGAGTCCAAGTCGGTCAGCAAACAGTTCTCTCAACTGACAAAAGATGTTGAAAACCTGGAGAGCTTCAGCCAAGATGAAAAATAGGCATGTCTCTGGAATGTGGGGCAAGAAACTTCCTCATCAGGAGCTACCACGTGATCTCATGTATAGATACAGGATAATCTTAAGGGTCAAGGGTAAGGAAAGTGTGAATTTCACTTGTGTTTATTGTAGCTGAGACCAGCTTTCTGGAGCATTTGGGAATTTAAAACTCTTGAAGTAAAATAAGTATGGCTTTTAAAGCAAGAAGATGAGAGAAAGGATGGTCCATGCTCTTGCAAACTACATTCAATAGGAGTCATCTTAAAAATTGGAACACACTTGAGAAGGAAACAGCAAACCCCTTGTATCTTTGCCAACTACTCTTTCTCACCCACCATATCTACTATTGTCAAGTTCTATCAGTTCTACCTTCATAACATCATATATATATCCATATATGCATATTTATTCACACAATAGATATGTATGCATATCCTTTTCTCTTTCCCTCTGATGCTGGCTTTATTAACATATCCCTGCAGGCTGCAATAACCTGCTAATTGGGCCCCCATCCACTCTCCATTCAGCTGTCAGTGATCTTTTCCAAAGTATAGGTCTGATCATGTCACTACCCTATTCAATAATCTCCAGAGGCTCCCTATTACCTTCAAGATCAAATGTTAAACCCTCTGGCTTTCAAAGTCCTAAGTCCAAATAACCTGTCTTTTTCTTACCTTTGTCAGCTCTTTTTTAAAACACTTTATTCCCCTCCACATAATCTGATGACCTCCTTGCTCTTCCCCACACAACACACTCCATCTGCCAACTCTGAATGTTTTCAATGCCAGTTCCCATGCCCAGACCTGTCTCCCTTCTCATCTCTACATTCTGGCTTCTCCAGTTTCCTTCAAGTCTCAGCTAACTTTCTACATTGTGTTAGAAACCTTTCCCAGTCTTCGTTAATGTTATTCCTCTCCCCTCTGAGTTGGTTCCCAGTTTTTCTATATATCATCTGTGCATAATTGTCTATATAGCGTCTCTCCCAGTAGACTTTGAGTTCCTTGAGAAGAGAAATTGTCTTTGACTTTCCTTTGTAACCCCAGGACTTGACACAAAGCCTGGCACAGAGCCCATAGGCACTTAGTAAATGCTTGTTTTTATTTTGAAATCAAGCTTTATATAATGATCTGTCTCTAAGACCAAGCAAAAAAAAACAAATAAACTGACAAATGGAAAAATGCCAGTTTAATAAGGTAGGAGAAAGAGACAGGAGATCAATAACTCGGAATTTCTCAGTGAAATTCACTTATCTCCCGTGATACTACTTTACTAGAAGATGAGTATGATCCAAAGACCCCTAAATGCCAAATGATGCTTCAAAACTTAATTTCAAGGATGGTTTATTTGGAAAGAAAAATTACAGGAAAAAACCACCGTTAAGGGTAGAGATAAAATATTAAAAAGAAATTGGAAAAGAAAGTGTCTGAATGATAGTCCATTGTAGGTCCTTGGGTCTCTCCTTGCAAAAAGTAATCAAAAGACTAAACACATTCCAGGTCAAAATAAGCAGAAATTTCAGAGGCTTAGATTAGTCATCATGGGAAATCATGGATCTGTGCAAGTGTCATGAAATTTTGATTTTGAAAGGACCCTGGAGATCATCTGCTCACAAGGTCACCAGTTCTGTCCAGTTATGTTTCTATGTTGCTCACTGGACTTCTCCAGGGTAGATCTACCTGCTTTTTCTTCCATTTGATGACCTCCCTGAGTATCCCTCTTGTCTCGTTACTCTCCCTTCTCTCAAACACAATCAAATGTCAAAATATCTCTTGCATCCATACTGTTCTCCCTTCAGCCACTATCCTCATTCACTCTCTCATCACCTCTCATTTGGACTATTTCAGTGCTCTCTTAATTGGTTTCCTTCATTCCAGTGTCCTCCCATCCCTCCAATCCATCCTCCACACAGCTGACAAAGTGATATTCCTAAAGCATATTATATAATGCAAGTCTCTTACTCAAGAAGCTCAGATGGATTGCTTTTGTGTCTAGGACTGAATACAAGATCATTTGGCAATTAGAGCCTGGCTCACCACCTGGCTACTGCCATTTCCAGTTTTTTGACACTTCACGCACCCCACATTGTAGCCTAACCAGCTTTCATGATTTTCTAACAAGATTCCATCTTGCATTTCATACCTAGAATGCACTCCCTGCTCACCTCTATCTCTTAGAATTTCTAGTTTGTTACAAAGCCCAGCCATTTAAGCACTATCTTCTACATGAGAGACCCCCTTCTCCCAGATGCTAATACTTTTCTCTCTTAAATTTCTTTTTATTGTTTGCATATACATGATGTTGCAAAAGTCTTAGTTCAGTTCCAAGCTATTAAATTTTAAAATTGCACTGAGATTTTGGGAACAAATGCATAATATATTATTTACCTTGATCAAGGATAAAGACCTTGAAGACAAGAACTATTTTCATTTTTCTGCTATTCACATTAACTAAAACATAATATTAGTGATTGATAAAGGTTTTTTGATTGATTGACCAACCCATTGTTTGCCACCAATATTTATTTCCCTGTACTTTATTGTGTCTTTGGATTCTTGGTTCCAGAAGGGAATTCTGTCCAGAAAGTCTATTCCTGTTTCGGGCCCACACCTCCTCACAGGACATCCTTTTTTAATTTTTACTATAATATTAACTATGCTCCGAGTAAGTCATCATCCCTATCGTGCTTAATGCACCAGTATTATCCCCTTTCCTTTTCTCCCTTCAGCTTAATTCTTGTGGCTTCTAATAGTTTAATTCACACACTTCTGCAGCCATTGTTTAGTTGGCAGCCACCTCAGAGCTTGCACTATTTATTCTGCACACTACTATAAGCTCTGATAACCTCCTCCACAGTCTGCTGAACACAATTTCTACCAGATGATTAGGAAATACAATCCAATCAAAAGAAAATTGTACCTAGCACTCTACATTATAATTTTTAAGGGTGGAGAGATACCTGGGTGCAACCTGTTGTACTCTGAAAGAACTATACCTCACCTTCCAGTAGGGCTACAGAGAAAGAAAAGTTCCCTACCTTTGTAAGCAAAATAAATAAACAAATTCTTGAATCATTGGTCGTTATTTTCATCTTTCCAGGATACATTCATTCATTCTCCAAACTTTACTTATGGTGCATACCCTTTGACCCAGCAATACTGCTTCTTGGACTGTATCCCCGAGAGATCATAAAAACGGAAAAGGGTCCCACATGTACAAAAGTATTTATAGCAGCTCTCTTTGTGGTGACCAAAAACTGAAAATCAAAGGGATGCCCATCAATTGGGGAATGGCCGAATAAATAATGGTATATGAATGTAATGGAATACTTTTGAGCTATAAGAAATGATGAACAGGAAGACTTCAGAGAAGCCTGGAAAGACTTATATGATCTGATGCTGAGTGAAAGGAGCAGAACCAGGAGAACTTTGTACACAGTAACAACCACAGTATGCGAGGATTTTTTCTGGTAGTCTTGGAACTTCAATGCAAGAACTTAAAAAATTCCCAATGGTCTTTTAATGCAAAATGCCTTCCACATTCAGAGAAAGAACTATGGAATTCAATTGCAGATTGTAACAGATCATTTTCTTTTGTATTACACTTTATTTTGTTATATGATTTGAAACTAAAATGACCAACATGAAACTAACAACCATTTCCTTAATTTGCCTCTCCATGAAGAGCCTAAGGATCAGTTTTCCATTTAGCTTCAACTTACTAATATTGTCTGGCTTCATGAATAGCATAATTGTTATGTTCAGTTCCTCCAGTAGGGTCATATCAGTCAAATGATAAATACTATCAGATATTCACTATGTGCCAGGCACTTTGCTAAGCAATAGGGACACACAAAAAAAGCAGGCATACTCCTTGTCCTCAAGAAGCTAGCATCCTAATGAAGGAGAAAACATATGTAAATCAGAACATAGAAGATGACACCAAGTAGGTAAAAAAAAAACCTTAGAGAGGATGGTACTTGTGGCTAGTCACTGGACAAGTACCTTTTCTGTATTATTCCAACAATAAGATTAATATGTACAGGTACTCAGAAACTCAGGAAATTCTTGCCACTCTCTATCTCCTTTCTTGAAATTCTGCTGCTATCACTGTAGTAGCGAAAAGGGATCACATGGGACTAAAGGTCATTCTGTATTTTCCTTTGTTTCATGAGTTACCATGACCAGAGAATTCATTATCTAGTCAACAGTCTACTGGTAATGAACTTCATATTTAACAAGAGTAGAGTTCAGACAAAAAACTCGGTCTGTCACTGGGATGATGGTGGTAGTAGTAGTAGTACTAGTAGTAGCAGTAGTAGTAGTAGTAGTAGGAGGAGTAGTAGTAGTAGTAGCAGTAGTAGTAGTAATGAGGCTGGTGCCCTTGCACAACCCTCCCTCACTCAAAACAAAGTCAAGTGCAAGTCATGTCTTCGTTTCTCTGATGGCATCGTGGTCTTCTTCAGGAATGAAGGATGAACACAACAGTGGTAATGACACTAATACAACTGATAGTAATATTTATCATTTATAGAATATCTTCATGTTGGCAAAATATTATCTATTTCATAATCACAACAAACCTGGGAGGTAGGTGCTGTTAGAATTATATTTTAAACCTTTGCAACTTGGTAGGTCTGGTCCTTACCTATCAGAGAGTTCAGTAACCCAGGGCTTGCTCCATGTCAAGATAAGTCATTGGAGCAAGACTTCAGTGGAGTTTTGTTAGCCAAAATGAACCTCTAGCTGATATTTCTGGCAGTTTGGCCCAATCAAGTGAAAAATTTCATGAAAATGTTGGTAAGGTAAGATGTCATTTAGTCAAATCCATCCTCCAGAGATCTATTCCCCTAAGCTACTCTTTGTCATGTTTTTCCTATTTACTGACTTACCATCAGCAATTATAAATACCTTGAGAGCTGACTTTGTGTCATACCCACTTTTGTATCCTTGATTTATTGCACATTATGGGCACTTAAGGGTTCGTTAAGTTAATTTGAAATGGATATTGAATTTATTTCTTAAATTAATAATAATATCTAATAACAATAACTAGTATTTATATAGTACTTTATCATTTCATATTATCCTCACAGCCCTGAAAGGTAGGTGCTGTTCTTATTTCCATTTTACAGATAAGAAAATTGATGTTGAAAGAGGTTAAGTAACTTGCCCAGGGTTTAGTAAGTGTTATATATAGCAGAGAGTCCACAAAGGGCTAGAAAAGGCAGAGTGGCATCCAATTGTAAAGGATTTTAAATGTCAGGAAGAAGATATTGAATTGTTCTCAGCAAACAGAGAACTATAGAAGACATTTGATCCTGGCATGACCAGGTCTACACATTAGAAAGTTCAGTCTGATAGCAGCATGAATAATGAATTGGAGGGTAAGAAAGTGGACCTGGGAATACTTTACAAAAGGTGATTGCAACAGTCTAGTAGATGGCAACAAAGACCTTTACCAGAGTCAGTGCTAGTGTTGAGAACAAAGACATGGAGTCAGATGCAAGGGCTTCTATAGAGATTTTGGCAAATGATTTCATTGGAGAGATGAGGAAAAAGATTCAAACATAAAAAAATATATTTGGGTTGAGGGGAAAGGGTGTCAATGCATGAGAGGTGAAAAGGCAGCCCCCCATCTTCTCTGCCTGGCTTCTACAGTTCCACCAAAGAGAGTAGAAGGACTAAGAGGAGGCAGGAGAACCAGATTTCAAGGCAATTGCAAGGGGAGCTGGCCATGACTTTGAGCATCTCTGCTCCTTTCCTCCTATCCCCAAGGGTGAGTGTGATGCTCACTGAGAGAGAAAGTTCATTGAAAAGAGGGAATAATCAAGGACCTATGAACCAATATAGATATGCAAAAATTATACCAAAAATCATCTCTGCCTTTGGAGATAAGAATCAAAGTCCAGCCTATTTCCTGGCATTCTCTTGGACCAGGACTATACACAGTATAGCACGAAAAAATGCTCTGCACCCATATTAGCCAAAGAATGCTGATCTAGAAGATGGCGGAGTAGAAAGACTCACCTATGCTAGGTCCGAACCCACAGCCCATAGATTTCCTGTAAAAAGAACTCCTGACAAATTCTGGAACAGTGGAAGCCACGCAGCAACACAGTGAAGGAGATTTCTGCTGCAGAGAGCCCTGAAAAACCAACTGCAAAGGTACCCCGGACGGGAGCGGAGCTCTGCCAGGCCGAGCGCTCCCCTCCCCTGCCCCGGTCACACGGCACTGAGAGGAGCGAGCAGACCCAAGCAGGCCTCAGGGACCTGAATCTCTGGCAGCCGCGAAGGTCCCTTCACCCACAGACGCGGGCTGAGAGGGGAGCGGGGTATCTCTGGGACTCGGACCCCCTGGGAAGCGGCTGCTGCGGCAGAGGCTGAGGCAGCTCAGCCAGAGACTCCCAGAGCAGGCAGGAGCTCCACCCCAGCTTCACTACAAAGGATCTCTGTATAAACCTCCTGAGGAAACTGAGCCTAAGAGGCGGCCCTGCCCCCACTTGAGAACCAGCAGATAAGCCCCCATTGAAGAGCAGTCAGGCCTGCCGCCAAAAGCCCTGAGGCTGGGGAGCAGCATTTGAATCTCAGACCCCAAGCACTAGCAGGCAGATCTAGGCCAGGGGGTGGAGAGGACTCTCAGAAATCAAGTAACTGTCTGGGAAAATGCCCAGAAAAGGGAAAAAAAC
>CM053771.1:501746439-501773136 GCA_028658325.1 Potorous gilbertii | reverse complement strand
GTTATCTGGCCCTACAGGACAAAAGAGAAGATGGGGTAAGGGAAGGGAGGGATGATAGAAGAGAGGGCAGATTGGTGATATGGGTAATTAGAATGTCCAGTGTATCAGGGAGGGGGGAGGGGAAAAATGGGGAGAAAATTTTGGAACCCAAAATCTTGTGAAAATGAATGTAAAATGTTAAATAAATTTATTTAAAAAAAAAAAAAAGAATGCTGATCTAATTGCCTAGGGAGGACAAGGCAGAGGCAATGACTAAAGTATCACTTACTTTTCTTTTTTTTATTATTTATTTATCTATCTATCTATCATCTATTTATTTATTTATTAATGTTGTACAATCACTTCCTTAAAATTAAGATTTTATTCCCCCCACACCTTCCCCCCGCTACCCCCCCTCCCCATGACAGCATACAATTCTGTTTAGGTTCTACATATGCTTTCCTATTGAGCACATTTTCACTATAGTCATGCTAAGTATCACTTACTTTTCATGGGAATGAAGGTGCCAGGGCCACAGACCTTCAAAGTACACACTGAATCAACAGGACTGCTTTCATTTGCCATCATTTCCCTCCCTCTGTCTTGTCCAAGCTCTATGGTTCCCTGTAATGGGATGTCAATCTGGGCTGATGACCTTGACTGAAGTGTCTTCCAAATGGCGTAGGTGGCTTAAATGCTACTGACAATGAGTGTGGACCGCCACGACCCAGTAATCTCAATCAGTGCCAAGCAATCGCGAGTTTGCTGGCAAACCAGCCCCAGAAGCTCACATTAGGACCAAATTATAAAAACCATTCTAATGTTCCTTCGAGGACTTAATCCCAATTATTTATGCCTTCTGGTGTCATCATTTGGTTCACCTTCTGTAGAGTGCTCAGCTAGGCATGATAATTACATTCCTGTTCTAAAACGGGAATATGACAGCATCTTAGGCTAGCCACATTTCGTATTCAGACTGAATCACATCCTTGGGCGATTCTGTTTGTGTATATGAGAAAAACTCTGATGATGAAGGTTAATGATTCAATTTAGCCCATCCCTCCCCCATAGTACTGTAGTTTTGAGAGAGCTGACAAAAAAGGCTGTGAGGAAGGGCATACACAGTATTGTTGCCGCAACTGTTTGGCTTGCTCTTCCTATAATTTGTAAGATAATTGGTTCGCAGTACTGAGATGAGACACTCTATCTGACTGAGGTGAGTTGAGAACGATTTATCATGGCAAACAATGGTGATCCCTGAGCTTCACAGCAAGGTTCCATCAATGTCCTCCTCCTCTTTCACCCAAAAGAAAACAGAGAGAAAATTCATTCTCTTACACTTTACCCTCCTCCAGCTATACTCCTCACAGGACCCCTGTGCCCCGTGCTTAGAATATAGTATTTCCTCATTTCCCTCCCTCTAGTTTCCCAGGCTGCCTTCAAGACTCAGTTCAAATCCTAGTGGGACTTCTCCATTTGACTGCCTTCCCTATCAGCCACTAGTGCCTTTCCTCTGAGATCACCTTTCAATTACTCTGTATATGTATCTTGTATGTACTTAACTAATGGTCTGCTCTCTCCTCCCTTAGAAGGTAAAACTTGAAAACAGGGAGTAAAAACACAAATTTGTGTTTTTGCCTTTCTAGGTCTTCCCAGCACTAAGCACAATGTCTGGCATATATATAGTAAGCACTTCATGAATGCTTGCTGGCTCCCTTGGCTTTTCCATCTGAGAAGGGTAAGACGGCGCTGGGCATTCCTATGAATGGGATCATGGGCCCATGTTGGCTCATATTGCCATTGGACATAATTTAGCAGCTATAAATATGGGGGAGAGGAACTTTTTCCAAAGTATTTCTGAGTTATTTCACAATTTTTAGACATTCCTTAATAAGTCATATCCCATGGTATTTATTTGCTCAAGGACCATGTAGGCCCCAGCGTTCTTCATTCTCGTAAAATGACACAGGGGATAGAGGTTGATAACAGTTCTTGGCCATTGTAGAGCTGAGTTTCTGGGAAAAAATATTTCTAAATACTCTATGTTTTCTATTACCTTCTGGACACATGTAAGTGATACAGAACCTGTCTCTCTTTTCCTAGGAAAGGTCCATTAACTTGGTTCTTTGCGATTGTATAACACAGAGGTGGTATGGTAGAGAGAACCTTCATTGGTAATCAGAGGAATGGAGACCACTTACGTGACTTGGGTAAATCATTTAACTCTTTTAAACCTCAATTTCCCCATCTGTAAAATGAATGATGGATTATATGAATTTTAAGTTTCCTTCAAGCTCTAAATCTCTGATTTAATTATTATTGTATGCTACTTTATTTTATATTATTTTAATATGTAGCAATAAAAATTATTATAATTAAATACTAGCTCATACTCCCTCTACATTTGAAAGTTCATATTAATATCTACAATCATTGTGTTCCAACTGACCATCTTTGATTTTGCATTCTAATTTATTTATTTCCTTATCTTATCACATGCTCCTTTGGAGCATGAACTGTATCATTTTTTTTATTATATTTTATTATATTATTTCCTTGTGGAATCTCTCAAGTCTTATTAGATTATTTTGCATGTAATAGGAGCTTAATAAGTGTTTCTTGAATTAGTAAATAACATACCCCTATTATTTAACATTTGCTCGTGTGTTTAAATTATTAAAAGTAGAGAAAATATTGCCAGAGAGGCTGGGATCTAGGTCTTATTTGCCTTTTATGTGCTTAGAGTAGATAGATTATATATGAAACAAGCCACTAACGAGGACAAGGGTTTCACCAGGCAGATAGGAAGGAGCAATGCCATTCAAGTATAGGGAAGCTCTGTGAATTCACGGAAGCAGAAAACAACACATGTGGGTAAGGAAGCAACTGCTATCCCAATTTGGAGTAAGGAAAAAGCACATTGGAATCAGATGTGGAAGGCTGTAAATGTTAGGCTACAAAGCTTGTTATCCTACAGGCAATAAAGAGCCATTGAAGATTTTTGAGCGGTAGAGTAGCACAGTCAACTCTGTGTATTATAATGACTATTTCATCAGTTACATGATGGATGAGCCGGAGGGGAGACGAGGGAAGTTAGGAAGCTATTACAGTAGTCCGGGGGTGGGGCAGCAATGAAGAGCCTGAGCTATGGTGGAGTGGAGGGGAAGGGGAAGGACAAGTACAAGAGACATAGAGATAAAAATATTCAGACTTGACAACTGATTCTTTCTGGGGCCTAAGCGGGGAAGCCTCCCCAGATTAACTCCAAATCACTGCCCTACTGTACATAAGCACTTATATGTCCAGTTTTTATGATAATAAGGTCAATTTAAGGATAGAGTATACTGAGAGTTTTGAAAGTATTATTCAAGTTTTGATCAAAGACTGCTCAGCTCAGTTCAATGAAAAGAATGTGATATCTAGAATCAGAAGTGAGTTCCAATCCTCATTCCTCCATGCAAAACTTGTGTGAACTGAGAAATCATTTCATCTCTCTGACTCAGTTTACTGAGACAGTTGGACTAGATGACTTCTGAGGTCCTTTTCCATTTTCAAACTTTAATTCCATTGTCTTATGAATTGTTTCATCCCCAGGCCCTCAAACTCTGAAATTTTCCCCTGTTAATATGGCATACTGTCTTCCTGCCCATCTTATCTTCCATTCTCACTGATGCTCATCTTCCCCTCCAGTCCTTTGATTCCTCCCTATCGCCCCAACCCACCTGCCTTTCTTCACTCTCCTCCATACCCAGATTGCGTCCTGTGGGTAGCGCCTTCGCTAACACCCTAGCTTTCCCTGCTTCCCAAGGTACCCATTTCCCCAGTGATCAAGACAGAGCAGACACCCACTCTTCACTCTCTTACTCTCGTTATATGACTGAAGCCAGGCCAATTGGCCCCACTACACATTTGTACTATTTGATCACAGATGGGCTTGGCCCACAGTCTTGCTCAGTAAAGCCTTTTATCCATCCTCTGTACACCTCCCTTTTGAATTCCCCACAGCTGCTGTTCTGAACTTTTGTCTTCTCTCTTTAAGCTTCTAGCCATACTCTGATCTCCATCACTCTTTGCAAATGTCTTCACTCCTATTTGATTTAGCATCCCAAGACCATCAGATTTGAATTTTCTCAATTTATCTGCCTTTCTACTTCTAAATTTCCCTGCAAATTCATTTATCCTTTCCTCCTTTTTTCACTATCGATCTATCCCTTCTAATAGTGTCCAATTACATCACCCTGGATCTCTTAAAATTATTTTCTCTTCTACATCTTTCATCTCTTATTCTCTTTACTGATATTATCTATCTCTATTGAGATCAGCTACCACTTAATGCTACTACCAGCTCTTTCCTTCCTTTCACCACCAAATTTCTAGAAAGAAGGGTGTATACTTTCTACCTTACCCTCCTCACCAAGCAATCACTCCCCTCAACCCCTTTGAAGTCTTGCTTCTGCCCCTCAAATCTCACCACTCTCCCAAAGCCCAAAATGACCTCCTGAACAAGAGATCCAATGGTTTCTTCTCAGTCTTCATCTTCCTTGAATTCCCTATTGCCCTTGACATTTTTAACCATTGTCTGATTTTTGAAACTCTAGTGGTGCAGAGGATGGAGCACTGACCTTGAGGAAAGAAGACCTGAATTCAAATACTTACTAACTGTGTGATTCTGGGCAAATCACTGAATTGCTTTGTGCCTAAATTTCCTAATTTATAAAATGGAGGTGGGGAGGGGTTGGACTCATTGACCTTTGAGCTCTCTTCTAAATGCCAAGCTATGATTCCCTGATGATGGAGAAAGGTTAGAGGATCAGTTTGAAACTCTTTTAAGGGCTGTTAAAAAGTATAATAATAGCATGTATATCACAGGATTGTTGGAGAGGTTCAAATGAGGTAACATATTTAAAGAACTTTGCAAATCTTGGAGTGCCGTATAAATGTTAGCCGTTATAATTATTACAACAAAAATTATCACTACTCCCTCTGTTCTCCTCACCTCTGCTTTTACTCCACCCCATTTCCACAGGCTCCCATTGACTTTTGTCTAGATTTCTATAATAGCCTGTGGGAATGTATAACTCCTTTCTCCTAGTCACCCTCACCCTTGCCAACCTATCCTACATAGGACTTCCAGATAATATTTTTCTTGAAAATGCATCTCCTACCACTCTACCTTCTTATTCAAATAACTCCCATGGCCCTCCATTGTTTACTTAAGGACATTAAAGCTTCATAAACTGTCATTGAAAGTCTTTCATGATTTGGTTCTGTCTTTCAAACAGACCACTTAATGAATTCAGACCTTCAACAAAAATAAATTATATGTTCCCCAAGGCAATTCCATCCTTTTCTACCTCCATGCCTTTTTTCATAAGGTTCCAGCTACCTGAAATGCCTGTCTTTCCCATCTCTGCCAATCCAAACACTCTGCTCCAATGTACTTCCTGCAAGACCCTTCTCCAATGTATTTCCTGATTCCCTCCACTAGATGTAGTTTCTCCCTCCTCTGAACCTGTCATGTTCATTATTTATTCAACAAATATTTAGTTATCACCTGCTAAGTGAAAGTCACTACTTAGATAATAGATAGAAAGATAAATTAGGCATGACCTTCAGCCCTAAAGAAATTTCAGCCTCATCTCTTAGACCCAGTAACCGAGGTGTTGAAAACTCATTTTTCATGAGTGAAACTCCATGATATAGATCAAAGAACAGTTCAAAGAAGATCCGAGTTTGAATCCTTGATATATCTAGTATTGAATGAATTATTTCACCTCACTGGACTTCATCTCTGAAATAAGGTGGTTAGACAAGATGAAACTCAAGATACGTTCTAGGTATAAATCCTATGGTCCTACTTTATATTAAGGTTTTTTTATTTATATAAAGTGAAGTATATGCTCACTCAAAGAAGGGCTCACCAAGATCATAAGGAGATATCCTGGTTAAGACTGAAACAGGAGCAGGATTTTCTGTTGATGATAAGGTACTCTAGATGTTCTTCTTGGTTAGCATGGTATAGAAACTTCTGTTTGAGGAAGAAGGCACTCCTCTGTGGGAGGGGTTTCTCCTTCTCTAGACAAACCTCCTATATGACTAGAACACTTGCCCTTTTCATTTTTTCTGGAAATACTCATATCTGGAATCTTCCAAACAACACTGGAAACTTTCACCTCTATGCTGTGCCTAATTGGGTATCATCGTTAATCTCCCTACTTGTAACATCTGAAACAAGAAATTGATCAGTGAGAGATGCTGATACTTTTCTTAGAAATTTCCTGTCTTACATTCTTGTTGACACTCATGAATTGCCCTGATGTGTCCAAGGGAGAATATGTGTCTTTTGTGCTGAAATAGACGGTGTGATAAGAGTCCAGCAAACTTGAGCATTAAGTCCAGGTGAACATTCCTCTTTCTATTGGTGCCCTAATATCCCTGTGCCCAAAGTCTGATGAGATCACTCCAATGACTAAGGTTTGGGTGGATCTTTATCTTTCCAGTAGCTAAGACTAGTGAATCAATGGCAAGCATTAAGTACCTGTTGTGTACTAGGCAATGGGGATGCAGATTCAAAAAAGAATAAATTCCTGCACTCAGCTCACCAAGGGAGAGACAATATTGTCACAGATGGGTAAATATTTATATATATGTGTGTGTGTGTGTGTGTGTGTCTCCACACTTAACATGTATGAGGATGAGCTAACCATCATATTGAAGGTATTCTTCCTGCAGCAGAGAACATTATACTACCTACCTTCTGAATAATGGAGGTGTAGTGTTTCTGCAACTAAGTTCTTTAGGGGAAATAGTGATTTAAAAGATATTCATGTATTTTGGACTCTATTTGTGGTAGAGTGGGGGATACTCTATCTCTTCCACTTCAGTCTTATTCCTTTGATGCATCATCACAGCATAGAAGTGATCCTAGGTTTTCAAAGGTTGTGCTGGTAGAGCATAATCTATGATGAATCCCTGTTAAAAGTCTTGAGTATAGGGTAGAGCTATATTTCTGTTCTCTAAGAATCTATCGAGAAAAATTTAGATCAATCCAATATCAAATGGTGGTCATCAGATCACCATAATTTTTTGGGAACCCAGAAACCATGAAACAATAGGCTCACACAACTAGGGTGGGGTGGAGTGGTCAAGACTTTGTCCCTGGTTGCTGAAATTTAGAAATTGCAAATATAACTAACAAGTCCATCAGAAATGTAGAATCATTTCACCTCCAGTGATTATATTCCACCACAATAAATTCCTCCTTTCCAGGTCAGTTCTGTTCATTCTCCAGGACCCATCAGCAGCCTCAGTTTCTACCACTATCAGTGTCCTTTCAGTGAGTCAAGGACTAGTACTATAACACTTGTCCTAAGGATAAAAACTGGTAGCTACAACTCTGACTAGAAGGAATGGAAAGCAAAGGAAATCCCTAGTCCTAAAATCAAAGATTTAGATACGGATGGAATTGTAGAGTCTATTGATTAATTTCTCCAATTTACTGATATGGAAACAGGGACACGGAGTAGTTAAATTGCTTACCCAGAGTTAGACAGCTAGTAAAGGTCTTAGGTACATTTTGAATCCAGGTCTGATTCATTGCCCTATCCACTGAACCATACTATCTTAGCAACATTTAAGTGACTATGAAAATAAGAATATTTACATGAGAAAAATAGTTTAGAATCAGGGTGGGGAACCTGTGACCTCAAGGCCACATTTGACCCTCTGTAATGTTAATAGAATAGGAAGCTCTTCCCTGCCCATTAATAAGTCTAACATATGGAGCCTGTGATCACATGGTGCTCGGACTAGGAGGAGGTGCTCAATGAGAAGAAAAAGAGAGAGGGAGGGAGGGAGAGAGAGAGAGAGAGAGAGAGAGAATAAGTAAAGAAAGAGAGAGTAGAAAGTTGTGAGTGGGCTGAGGGAGGAATCTGTCTAAGGGAACTTGTTTTTGTGAGGAGGCCTGACAGAAAGAAGGTTTAAAATGATGATGCTCCCTGGATTAGTGATAAGTACCCTGTTAAATCTTATCTCCTGGTACTCTAATGATGTACCAAATAAATATTTTGGTTTTGCCTTTGAAGAAGAGAGTTTATTATATTTTGCAAACTTACCCTGGAAATACACATGTATATTTACATAGCAGCTGCTATGAGTATCACATTGGCATTACACCCTCCAGGTCCTCAAGTGCAGCTATTCAGGACCTGAAGGGCCACACTTGAGGACATAGATGGTCATATGTGGCCTCAAGGCCACAGGCTGCCCATCCCTGGTTCTGATGGTCTCTAAGGTCTCTTTCAACTGTATAATGTTAATTCTTTTTGTCAGAGTTCAAAGAATGGCAAAATGAGAGGGTTGGAAAGGATGGTCTCTTCCAGCTTTAAATCTAGGAGCCTATTATCCTATGAATTTAATAGAAACCTTATAAAGTTAGTCTACCGTCTGCATTTCAATCAGATGGCCACCAAATTAAGTTAGAGACATTTTGGCCCATCTACCTAAAATTTGCACCCAAGCTAGTTTAAAAACAAAGCCAATTTATAGGAATCAACACAATTTATGTAGGGAAATAACAGCAGATGGCAAACACACACTTCTCCCAGTCTCTATCATACTCAATCCAGGGTACAATCCATCAAAGCCCACAAAGCAAATAAAATAAATGCAAATTAGAGATTAAACATGATAACCATTAAATAGGGTAAATTTAATCCCACCCCTTCTTCCCCCCCAAAAAAAATTACCTTGTGACTTTTCTCCCTCTATTCTATTACTTATCCTGAAAGGCCATTGTGCCTGGACCCTTGGGAAAACTCTTCAAGCCTCCATTCCCTCATCCGGAAAACAAGGAGATTGGATTAGACAGTTTGCCCTTCAGCTGGAAATCTCTGAATCCATGATCTTATCAGAAAATGGAAGCAACTATGTATGTTAGTATTGAAAGCAAGCAAACAGTCAATTTTCTCCCCAGGCAAAACTCTCTACCTGACCCCATCAGCTAAACCCACAGGCCAATCTCTTCTCTGCCTCAGCTTCAGACCATGGTAGTTTGGACTGATTGAGATTCCTTCAACAAAGCCTGAAAGGGAAAAGGTCCCTATCTTCCATACTGGTCAGGTAAAATCCATTTTTCAGCATTGATTTATGAAACAACATTCACATGAACAATAGGAAAAAAGAAAAGAAAATATACACACATACACATGAACACACACATCCACACAACATACACACACACACACACACACACACACACAAATATTGAATGTGTTCATTTGATTAATAACATTTGCTCTAAAGGGGAACATAAATATTAAGGAAAATGAGGGGAAAAATCGTCTAGGACTTGTTTGCATAATTGTTAGAGCAAGGTTGTGCAAGACTCCCTACACTTATTAAATGGAAAATGTCTATTTGGCCAATCCAAAGAAAATGATTCCAATGGAAAACACTTTATTTCACCCAAAGTAAAGAGTTTGCCATCCATAAGGCTATGAGATGACTTATTAAAAAGAAGAAAAAAAAAGGTTCCAAAAGGTGATTATAGATGAATTATAACCTGGGCTGAGATTTTCAAGAAGACTCTTATTTCTGTATCTTGAGATTATGGGACCAAACAAACTTTTCTGGTGTTTCTATCATCAGGACAATGAGGATCCCAGAATGAAAAATAATCTTTGACTTCAAAGAGCAAATAGCTGACAGCAAAATATGTGAAATAATTAGAGAAATACAGCTTTTGCTCATTGGTGGGTTCATTCATAGGAATATTTCAAAACATCTGTGCTTGTTTCCATGGCGATGGTGGTTGGCTTACTTTGTTGTTAATGCACCATGTAAGTCTGAAAGATTATATTAAAGGAAGCTACCTGATGGAAAACTCAATATAAAAATGTTTGGGTGCTTTTCCAGACAGTCTGGGAGGAATCATGCCATGTGGGGGTGGGATTGGGCGGGTGCGGGGAGTGACAGTGATCCCTTGGTGAAATGGTGATTGAGGCCAGGGAGATGGGACAAGTCTACCATTATCCAAACACTGAATCCTTAGACATGACACAGGAGGAAATTAGTTTTAGTACCCTACAGAGAGCTTGCTTAGATTTGAAAAGGAAGACTCCAAAGAATAAAATAAGCTCAGCTTAAAACAAGTTTCAACTTATAAAGTAAATTTTATTTTATTTTTCCTGAGGAAGTATTGTTTTTTTCAAACTGTTCTATCTCACACTGAATATCTCATGGAACCGTTTTCTCTGACGCCATCTTCTCTGTCTTCTGGTTTCTGATGCTTCTCCTGAGACACCAGTGAGCCATTATGTCTTATATTCTCGGTTGAAGCAAAGAAGTCATTATAGACCCATGGGATGTTATGTCCCCTTTTTTTATTACCTTATTATTCCCTTTACAGTATGTGTCATAGTTGATGAAGTGGGAAGACAGACAATGGACCACTTTAGTGCCTGCCTCTGCTTTTGTTGTTTGGCTTAACTTCTCTGCTCTGGGGGAAACTAATTCACTTCACCTTCCTCAAACTTTCTGTCATTCCCAGTTTGGAACAAGGAATGCTCATACTGAGGAACAGAGTCTTCTATGATGTGGAGCAGTCAGGTCCTGAATTCCATCCTGCTAGCCTCTGGCACCTTGAATCAAATATTAGCTTACTCTAGATGTTTACAGTGTCTATGTCATTCCAGCATTCCTCCCTCCAGGCTGCTCCATTTTTCAATGATTGCATAATGTAGGCTAATGTGGATTTATTGCTTCCACTAGTAGTTCCATCCAGTGTCCAGGTATTACCAGATGTCAAATATTTGCATATTGTTTCATATTTAATTATAAAAAAATTAATTCTTAGATTGATCATCTGGCAACAGCATCATTGAACTAAATTAAACTCATGAACCACTCCCAAAATGTCAATATTCCTAAGCTTTAGGAATTCAGAATATCCTTTGCAGAGCAGGACAGATGGAAGCCCTTGCTGCATCTTGGAAATATATTCCAAAGGATAGTTAGCCAAAAATAGTACTGCAATTGTGAACATAGCTTCTAAACAACTTTTCTGTTTGTTTTTCTTTTATTTTTACCTTCAGAGCTGAATGATGCTTTAAAGGTAACTTAGGTAAGCAGGCACTCTGCTGCGAACTTGATTGGAAGAATTTCTCTTAGGTACACATACAGAAAAAAAGCAATTATGATAAGAAATAATAAAGAAAAAATAAAGGAAGTCTGTGTCTAATGGCACCATTAAAGTCTAATGATGTGATATAGTGAAAGATCTATGCCTGAATCCAATCTCTACCACTTTAATAGCTATATGACCTTGGGCAAGTCATTTAATATTTCTAGGTATTAATTTTTTCATCTGAAAATTTAGGAGGTTGGATTAAATGTCCTCTAGAGGTGGATTATATGTCCTCTAAGGTCATTTCTGATTTGAAATCTATGGATTGGCTTTTATCAAGGAATTCATTTCATATCTATGAGACATTGGCAAAAGTCCAATATATTACCTCACAAATTATAAAGTATTAGTAAAGTCTGAAATTGGGTTAAATGAGATGATAGAGAAGAGTTAACTATTATAAGGTATAGTCAAGTGCTTTTATAATCATTTTTTATAGTCATTTTGATTTCCATATTCAGAATCCTTAGCCATCATCATTTTAAAAATTGACTTTTTTACCGCTTCCAAATTTGATTCAATCCATATATGCCATCGAGTCACCAGGAATGGCCAAATTGCCTGCTTCATGTGTATATTGTGAACACAGTGATGAATGGTATGCCCTTTTTCACTAAAACTGTTCTCCCTTCAATCAGCAATAGTCTAGTGATAGTGATGGTGATGTTGACCCATATTATAGCAATAGTAGTATTCTACACGCCTCTTTCTCTCTATAGAGAGTGGCACCAAGTCAAGAGTAGCTCCAGGAAGTTCAGTCAATCATTGTGCTACAGGCTCAGGTTTTGCTTTGGTCAGAACTTGAGCATGCAGGGCTCTCTCAATAACCAAACTGTCATCTGGTTGACTGAAAGACACCTGGCAGAAGTGAACTCAAGTGCACTTTGTGAAAATCCATTTTATGGAAAAAGAGATGGTAGAAAGATTTCATTCAGGTCTGCTTTCCTGGAACATTTCCAGGGACTTATACCCAATTCATTTTCCCAGCAAGTTTCTTTTGCATCAATACTCAATAAACACTTATTAAACCCCTACAACATGTGAGGCATTCAGTTAAGTGTAGGGACATACATGCAAAAGAAGAAAGCCAGTTCCTTTCCTCAGGTTGCTTACAATCTAATGGGAGAAGAACACAAAGAAAAGAAAATCATAAAGAGGATGAGGTGGGGAGGCAGAAGGAAAGGTCCAAAGGTGGGCAGCTAGGGAGAATGAAGAAATAGCCAGACTGGGCACCCTCCTTAACTGGGGATTCTGGAAGAAGCCCTTGTTCCAGCTTTCAATCAGAGGGCCCAAGGGGTAAAAGGTACTGATGAGATGGGAATTACAAAGCTGAAAGATGAAGAGGTTTAGGGGGAGTAAAGGACAAGTCCAAAGTATGGAGATAGCTAGCCTCTAATGATAGTTCTGGGAGTTTTCTGACTCTCCAATCAGAGGGAGGGAGTACAGTTAGAGGCTACTTACTAGTTATCAAGTGAATCTCTGAAATCTTACCCAGTGTGTCTTTTTAGGAAATGAACAGCAGGGAAAATTAGATTTCCCCCTATATCTGTTCCAGAATAAGTACTGTTGTCTCGAAGTAAAAAAAAAATTAATTTTATGATATCTTTGTTACATACTACATCATGCAAATGAATTTACATTCTCCTCTTTTATAAATGCAAAGAGCTACTATAGTACCCCTCTCTTTTCACAAACTTCTGTTCTTGGTTTGTCGGGATTTCCGGAATGGAAAGGTACAACTCCAGTTGCTTACAGGAGTACCAAAAGCAAGAGAGCCCAGGGTGATAGAAGGGATGGAAGGTGTGCAGAGAGATATAAGTATAATACAAAAGGAGAGGGGACAGGGATTGGAGCTGTGATTTCACTGGCTTAGGGAACCCCCAGGTGGGGAAACTCCCTCTATGAATTTAGTTTGGAACTTTCCCTACAATGTCAAATCTTAGATAGCTGCCTAGAGCACAGAGGGGTTTACTGTCCCGCCCAGGGTCATACAACCCTAAGGTAGAGGCAGGTTTAGAACACAGGTCTTTCTGGCTATGAGACCAGCTCTATCAAATATTTATAATGATAAGCAGCGTTTATAGAATGCTTTAAGTCTACAAAGTGCCTTGCAAATATTGGCTTATTTCGTCCTTATCATCTTATAAGTGTCTAAAATAGGATTTGAACTCTGCTCTTCCTGACTCCACGTTCAGTGCTCTATACACTCTGCCACCCAGCCTATCTATACTACACCATACTGCCTCTCTATAATACAAAAATGACCACAAAATACAAAAGGAATGAACAAATGATGTGCTTTGGGAACTGGAGGCAAGGAGACATCACTTTTGCTTGAGGGATAACAACCTACATTATGATAACCCATGTGGATATTAAGACTTGTAGAGATCATTAGTACAAGGAACAATATCTCCACCTTTCAGTTGAAAAAATTGAACCTGAGAGCAGTTAAGTGACTTGCCCACAGTCAATTATATGGTAAATAAAAGAACTGAAAAATGAATCCAGATCTCTTGTTTCAATTTCGCTGATGTTTGGTTTTATGGTGTAGACAGCATGGAATCTGTGAAGAACTACTAGAATTTCCAAAGCTAGATTGGAAGAAAAGGTGGTGGCATGGTAAGATCTTTCCAAGCCTAAGTCATACCTCTGTGTGTGGAGGTTGCAAAATTAACACAAATCCAATCACTATTCCCCTGCTATTTACTAGTATCCTCACAATAAGATTACATATAATATTCTATAATTGTGTATAGATCATTAATATCCTTAGAAAGATGTTTCAATCAAAGTTAGTCTAAAGATAAATAAGTCCAACCTGTGTCCAAATTATCACTGATTCTGGATCTTTGCGGTTTTATCATATCATGCCTGAAAGTCATAATTATTCCCCAAATGGTTCAATGAAGTCCCCTTACTTTATTCCTCTATTGAGGAGAGAAACCACACCTTATTTATCTTTACAAGACCAGAATCCAAGATGATCCCTTGCTTGGAGAAGGTAATGCTTTCTGTTGTATGCATATATATCTAAAATACCTATTATCTTATCACACCCTGACAGAGATATACTTTGAAACATGGATGGATATTTGTCCTTGGATGGACTACAAAGGACTCCTAAATTCAAGACCTCACCTCATTCCCATACTTATTACTTTCATGACCTTGGGCAACTCAATTCACTTCAGTTTCCCCACTGGAATGGAGAAGAGCAGAGAATCACAATACTTACACCACCAACTTCCTGGTGTTATCTTGAAGGAATCACTTTTTAAACATTTTCAAGAGGCTGAGAGTCCTTAGCATTGTCAAGGTGGACACTTCTATTACCTGTGAAGGTCAGTGATAAATCATATACCAGCAATAATTCAGCAACAAGAATTGTGGTTTTGTGTTTTATTATTTATCTACACAAAGGGAGAATACATAAAAGATTTCTGGTCATTTGCACTACAGTGGAATTACCTTTAGACTAAGTATTTTTTTGCTGATGTGGATAATCTAATTCAAGTCTGAAGGAAGAATTTGATTAATTTAAAGTGGCATTTTGCAAAAAAAAAAAATAATTCCATGAAGTATAAATCTTTCTGAAAATATAATCCATTGCCAGTATATATCTAAAATATATATCAAAAGGAGGCAAATTCAAGGCAACAGAAAATTAATCTCTTTAATGTCTATTCGCTGGCTTAGAAAAAATATGAAGATCAATTGTCCCAGACAGAAAGAAATTCACGGAGTAGGAAACATCCTGGTAATGGTCAGAGGAACAGAGATTTAAAGGGACCTTAGAGATAAGAATACAATCCGTTCATTTCACAATGAGGAAATTGACACACAAAGTCATACAGGCAGTGAGACTTGGAGGTGGGATTTGAACACTTGTGATCTGACTGCTTGACCAGTGCTCTTCACTACATTACACTAACTCTCAGTAGAGAAGGAGTGTACTACAGGTCAAAAATTAAATTAGAGTCTTTCATTGGGGCTTGCTGTGTGGGAGGGCTTGGCTTCACTGTTGTTTTGCTTTGTTTTGTCTTGTTTTTCATTAAGTAGGGTGGTGTGGGTGTTATTACTGGAAAAAAAATTGAAGTGCAAAAAAAAAAGAGAGAGAAAGGGAAGAAAAGAAAAACATTAATAGTTTTATCCACCAAGGGGCACTGAGAGCTACTCACTCAAGAGTGTACTTGGGTGGAACCATGTTCTCTAATGTTATCAAACTTACTACCCACTTTAAGTTCTACATCTTTCTACTGAGTGATGCTAGGACCTATGGATTTGAGAATTTAGATCTCAAGTCTTACCCACTGGCTAAAAACATCACCGCTCCTTACCTTCTTTTGCCAAATCCTAGTCAGGTGACTGTCATAATGGAGCTGGCTCTGTAGAAACAGACATGCATGC
This sequence comes from Potorous gilbertii, assembly GCA_028658325.1. Classification (NCBI taxonomy): domain Eukaryota; kingdom Metazoa; phylum Chordata; class Mammalia; order Diprotodontia; family Potoroidae; genus Potorous; species Potorous gilbertii. Next base: position 501,757,562 of record CM053771.1, on the reverse strand, counting down.
CTAGATATTGTAAGCACCATTTAGTATTAATATAGAATCAGTAAGCAAATAAATGGTAGATGCATAGGCATTCTCTAACTAATTCAAGTCTGCTAATCACATGGTGAGAAGAAGTCCATTAAATTTTGGCTAGGTCGTTAAAGAACTGAGTCAGTCTCAGCCTAGAGTTTTCCTTCATTCTCTTTGGCTGCAATCTGTTGGTCTGACTTTTTTGGTGAGATCAGTGGGAAGAGACACTGCTGTAAGGGGAGAAGCTTGAGGCCCTTCATGCCTGCAAAAACTACGATGTAGCCTATGAATATAGAACTGGATTCTTTCGTCAGCCCCATTGTTGGCTGTGTGTGTGTGTGTGTGTGTCTGTGTGTGTGTGTGCTAAATAAAAGGACACTCCAATATTCCAGCATCCCAACATCCAGGTTTTACAGCCAACCCAGCAGTGATGCCCACAGGAGTTTTAGGACCCATCCCAGTGGCTGTTGATGTGATGACTCATTTGCTCACTGGACAGTTGTGTTGCATCTGGATGTGAATGAACTTGGACAGAGTAATATTATGTAAGAACTGGGCTAAGAGTGAATCTACACTATCCAGAGACCAAGATAGGATAGGAGAGACTGTGTCCAAGCATTTTTATTCTTGCTATATTGTTGAAGTAAATATTCCATTGTAAAAGCTAATATATTTTAAATGGTTCAAAAAATCCTAAGGGCTGGAGTGGAAAGATGGGGAGCAACCAATCTGACCTTGAGGTGATACCATTACAAAACAGATGCCCCCAAATCCTTCAGGGTACCCCCTGGAACTCTGAGGATTTTGGCTCTTGGAGAGGGCCAGAGTTGAAACAGAAACAAACCCTGCTCTCAAGGAGATTACATTCTACTAGGGGAAAACTACATATAGAGAGATGTTGGAAATGATGAGGAAACAGTAAGGAAATGGCTCTGAGTCCTGGGCCCCAGCAAGAAAGAGCAAAAACTCATGTCTAAATTAATTATCTGGATACCTATCTCAACAGGTCAGCAAGCTGTCCCATTAGATAGAGCGTGGGATTTGGAGTAAGGAAAACCTGAGTTCCAATCCTTCCTCAGACACTAGCTCTGCGTTTTTGAACAAGTCACTTAACCTCTCCAGGCCTCAGTTTCCTTTTATGTAAAATGGGCATTATACATACATATGTATAAAGGTCAACTATTATTTTCTTCCATTTTGTCTCTCAGAGTCAAGTAAAAAATAAGTGAATGGTAAAAGACTTTTGGTTTTACTCATGACTGCAGGAAAACTACAAGAGATTTTTATTCTGTCTTTTCCCTTAATGAGATAGTATAATAAAAAGTGATATTTGACCAAAATTAATCCCCTTGTTTAGTACTATATATTAAAATTCCTTGAGAGTGGGTAGCTCCTTCACGAGAATATAAGTTCCTTAAGGTAACTAAGTGATGTAACGGATAGATGGTCTGGAGTCTGGGTTCAAATCAGAATGGGTGACCCTGGGTAAGTCATCTAACCCTGTTTGCTCAATTTCCTCATCTGTAAAACGAGAATGACTGCACCTACCTCCCAGGGTGGTTGTGAGAATCAAACAAGATAATATTTGTACAGTGCTTAGCACTCTATGCTATTAGATATTATTAAAACTATTAAATACTTAGAATTTTATAGGGGTTTTTTTTTGTCTTTATATCCCCAGAGTTCAGCACAGTACCTTGTGCATGGTAGATAGTGAAAATTTATTGAATTAAATCAAGATGAATTCACTATCCCAGCTAGAACTGTATAAAACAGTGGCAACTGCAATCCAGGCTACCTCTGGAATGATGGGTTGAGTACTTTCTAAGAAATGATACAGAAGTAGGCTTGGCCTCTTTAGTTTGTAGCATACAGAGGTCACAGAGGGATTTCTAATGTTTAGTATGTTGCCTAGGCTAGAAATTAATTTGGCAGGAAACTCATACAGGGAGTCTGCAGCTGGTTAGCTCAATGACGTAGAACATGGAGAATTAGAGCAACTTTTTTCTCCCGTTGGCTTGTCAGGGCTGCTATGTGAATGAGCTGTAGGTGAAAGCCACTCCATAATTACTTCTTCACTCTCTCGGTGCCCCATGGTTAATTGGTAAGGAGGCTGAGTAAAAGTGGAATATACTTTATCAGTGCCATTGGGCACATGCTGACTCTATCTTCTGGTTCTCACTGACTGTCCTCTCCTGCCTTGAATCTGGGGCCGACTGGTGCCAGAGGCCACAGGTGTATATTTGTTCTCCATCATTTTGTTTCCATCTTTTACTTTATATATTTTTTAACAGAACAAATTCCATTGACTTCAATTTATATGCCAACCATGTTTTCCATTTTCTGACAATAAGGACTCAAACAGTTAAGGCACATTTCTGGAACCATGCTATAGATGGTATGGAATCCTTCCTTGGACACTTTCTAGATGTATGACTTTGGATAAGTTCTATAACCTCTCTCAGTCTCAGTTTCCTCTTCTGTTAAATTAGGGGAATTGGACTCAAAAATTTTAAGACTTTCTTCCAAGGTTAGATCTATGATCCCATGAATATCTGGGCTTAAAATCTAATGACCTAGATTAAAGTTCTAACTATGATATCTACCAGCTGTGTAATCCAGGGCCTTTCCATTTCTGAGGATCTTGCTTCCTCATCTGCAAAATGGGAATAATGATATTTATACTACCTACACCTAGTAGGTAGTAGGCAACAATGTGTCTTGAAACTTCAAATTCCATATAAGTGTGAATTATTGTTTGCCATCATCTTTTTTGTTTTGAGCAATCAGAGTTATGTGACTCATCCAGGGTCAGACAGCTAGCAACTGTCTGAGGTCAGATTTAAGCTTAGGTCCTCCCAACTCCAGGACCAGTGATCTATCCACTCTTCCACCTAGCTGCTCTTGTTTGCTTAAATTCATAGTATTCCGTTCATTTAACAAAACAAGAATGACCCACAACTGCTAGGCTTGGAAAAAGAGGCAAAAAAAAACCCCAAAAAATGATCAACAATATGATACTAAGACACTTGCCGTTTACTAAGGGATCAACCATAAGATATATACAAGATGATGATGGCTTCTTAAGGGTCTGCTATTTCTAAATCTGTAATTTCATCATTTGAGGAGAAAGAGAGAGAGAGAGAGAGAGAGAGAGAGAGAGAGAGAGAGAGAGAGAGAGAGAGAGAGATCTAAAGAATTAGGGAAAGTCAAGAACGGTTTCCCAGATGAGACCCTTGAAGGAATATAAAAAAATTCTCAGAGGCAGAGCTGAGAAGGGAAAACATTCCAGGCATGAGACACAGCCAGTGCAAAGATACAGAGATGGGAGATGAAATGCTGAGTTCTTGGAACAAACATAATTAAGCAACTGTGACCCTTGAAGATGATTATGTCCAAACTCCTTATTTTAGAAGCTTATAGAAGTGACCTCACTTTCTGGAAATTACAAGCTAATAGCAAAGAAAGGATGACTTAAAAATATCTAACCCATTGGTAACATACTTTTTCATATCCGTATACATTACAGAAACTCACAAAAGGCTGATCTAGTCCAATGATGCAATAATTCCTTACATAAGTTTCTTAATCTCAACCAGGTTTCACCATTTTTTGTTGAAGAGTAAAGGATGTAGGAAAAAATCCAAACTCCAACTCCAAGAGGGCTATTTCTTCAGAAATCTGAATCCAGAGCTAAGACCCTAGAAGGGCACGCAGCTCTGCTCCCAGACAAACAAACTCTGCCTTAAAGAAGAAAATAGCAGCTCTGTTTTTCAGAATCAGCATCTCCCAGAGAATTTCTTATGATGCTTTGAAATGTTAACAAGGGAGATAAGTATGAAAGGGCCTTATCAGCAAACCTTCAAACAGGCCTTTCCTTGTGTTTCATTGGTGCTTTAAAGTTAGGTCCTCTCAGCTGCCCTCTGTGATGTCTGAATAATTCCTCAGAGGAGCTGGAACTCTAAGACTGACACACCAACTGTGTATACAAAAACTACTAGGAGTCCTCCCGCCAGGAAATCTGAATTGTGAAGTACAGGTAAATTCCAGTAGGGAGGAAGGATGTGGGAAAAGGACAAAGGAAACTGCCTTTCTCTCTATTCCAGCCTCAGGAGAGGCTGGTAGAGCTCAGTTTCCTACAGTGGTAGCTGGAAGGGACTTTTGATGTTATTTAGTCCAATTGGCTGATTTTCAAGTGAAGCAACTAAGCCTGAGAGTGAATAAGTTGCACAGATGGGGTGTCAAAGGCGGCATTTGAACCCAGGGCCACTGAACACTGTTTCCACAACACCACTCCAGAACGCTATCTGTCTTCTTGATCTCAATGGGACCAGCCTAGAGGGCCATACTGAACAAGTAGCATCCGGGCTTCACCTGCGCAAGCCTCTCAAACAAAGGTCCTGGAGAAACCAAGGGTTGTGAGGGGGTCCTGCCTCAGATATTTATGAGCTATGTATCCCCAGGCCAGTCACTTAACCTATTTTTCAGTTTCCCCATCTGCAAAAATGAGGATAATGGTAGAATCTATCTCACAGGGTTATTGTAAAGATCAAATGAATTAACACATGAAAAGTACTTTGCAAACCTTAAAGCATATATATGTGTATAGATATGTACACATATGTATATATGTATGTGTGTGTGTATATATATATGGAGAGAGAGAGCGAGCGAGAGAGAGAGAGTACCTCATTCATTCTAAAAACTATAGAGTGAGATTTCATTTGGAGAACAACCCCTAACATCCAACAAAAGAAGGAACCTGTAGGAGCTGATTTTAAAAGGGCCCTGTGTTTGAATATTAATAGAGACTGGAGAAATGGTCCTCTGCTCATGGTAGACTTGTTGCAATGTGATATATGATGCCCGAGCACCTTAAGTCTCATGAGAGTAAACTATCTCAGAAGATAGTAAACTATCTTCAGTAAACAGCTGAAGTGAGAACAAACTTTATTACCATAAGACAATAGGAATAGGTTTGTGAACTTAGTTCAAGTGACTCCATTTTGCTTTAAGCCTCTGTTTTGTGATTGAATTGTTTTGAAAAAAGTTGTTTTACTTTAACTTATTTTCCAAAACTAAGATAAGCATCTGAGTTACCACATAGTAAACAAGAGGTATGAGTTCATAAACAACTGATACATATACATGCTCCCACTGATATGACAGACTACCAATGGGAAAATATTATAAACATCTTTATCAGTGTTACGGCCATCAAATTATGTAGTAAATAAATTCAGAACACCCATAGTTAGGACTACAAAGAGCCCATTGGGGACTCCACAAGTCTACTTCTGGGTTGCAGCTTGGAATGGCTTTGGTATTCTCTGCCCTTGAGACTTGAGCAGATTATGGGCTTTTGAGAGCAGTGTTAGTTGACTGACTGACAGACACTTCTCAGATGACTACCTCAGAGAAAGACACCAGGTCTCCAGAGAAGGATTGTTGTCATGAGTCTGGTATGAAAGAGATTCAGTATTCCCTCCAAGATTCAGACTGGTATTTTATTCTTAGGGGAGGGCATTGTTTATAGGTTTTGACTAATAAAGTTTGATTGCATGCATTGTGAAGTATAATTCTAATTGGTGTTTTCATTACACTTGTAAGGATAAGTATGGTTACTATTAAGCATGTTCATGCATTACACTCACCCAATATTAAATAGACAGAAAAGGAATTAATTGCAGGCACCATGATGAGCAAATCAGAAAGCAAAGAGAGCTGGAGATACAGACGTACCTGTCAAGGAGGGAAGGCAATCAACCAAGTCATCAATCAACAAGCATTTATTAAGCACCTACTGTGTGCTAGGTACTGTACTTAGTGCTGGGCACACAAAGGCAAAAAGGAAAAATCTCTACCCTCGAGGAGTTCACATTATGTAAGGAGACAGCATGTATGTTTGTATATGCATACACATATATATGCACACACATGCACATGTGTGTATACATATATGTGTATATATTCTGTGCACACATATATTTATGTATAGATGTTGCTAATAGATCATGTCCCACTTGCCCGGTAGCTTCCAACTTTTAGAAAGAGACCAGACAAGTTTTCCCTATATTCTTAAATCACATCAGCAGATGCTAACTTAGGGGGTTGCTATGTCCAGTGGGGCTTGTCATGAGTAAAAATTCATGGATGAATGATGACCACATTTCTGTCTAATATCAACAGGGCACTGACTTCTCAAACTTTTTGCCCTGCCTTGTATGGGATTGGGGAGGTGAAGAGGAGGTTGATGTAGAATAATGGAATCACAGACTGGGTGGGGTATATTGATACCAACTTTGACTTAATTTTTTTTTTGCTATTTTAATTGTTTAAGACAGTGTGAATATAAACGACATTGAATGAAATGTAGCATGGGCTGTTTAAAGGGGAGTTTTCCTGAGTAGGCTGGGGAACTCACCATTTCCACTAGTTTCAGATTGGTAGAAAAACAACCATATCCCCAGAAAGATGAGATATTGACACCATCCACAAAAGTGTGGAGCTATGTGAAGACATTCAACAGCCACTTTGAGTGCCAGAGAGAGAGAGTTGCCCACAGAGTACCATCACTTATTGAGTCGGGAGCATGATGAATGGGAATGAATCTTTGAAAAACTGTCACTTTTCTAAGGTCCTAACTGTTGGATAAAACCAGGAAATGGGCACAGCACCCTTTGCCTGAAATAAAAATTTGGAAAGGAGAGGATACAGAATGCCTGATCTAAATGAGTTTTCCTTTGCAAAGTTGGCTTCCCCCGAAGTTTTGCTGTATAATGTAACATTGTAAATAATTAGAGTTTTATAATTCATGATTATATTCATGAGTCTGAAACTGCCATTGTGAAAGGAAGAGAATCCAGTTTTATAGGCAGAAAGACCTAGGCAAAGCTATCAAATCTAAAAGTTCGTCTTTTGTTTCTCCTATTTCCAAGAAGTTGGTGCGATCCTACTGCCCTCCATATTAAAACAAGGGCTCTTTGAGGTCACGGGTTCTATTTTTGCCTTTATTTGCATTCTCAGCACTTAGCAAGTACCTGACATATAGTAAGTGCTTAATTAATGCTTGTTGAGTGACTTTTAGACTACCTCTGCTATTTTTAATGAGAAGGAAATATAAGGGAATGAACATTAGACTGGAATCCCAGAATCTCTGAAATGAAAGTGAATTGAAAGGTCATCCATCCAACTCAACCCCAAGCAGAAATGTTCCATACAACATTTCCTACCAATGGTCATTCAATCTTACATAAAAACTTTCCTTTACATGGTACTCACCCCTGAAGCAATCAGTTCCACTTAGTGATACCTCTAATTGTTAGAAAGTTTTCCCTTAATATGAACAGGCATTTTTCTACAGAAGAAATCCAACCTATTGATATCAATGTGAAAAAAGTGCTCTCAAAAGCCAATAATTAGAGAAATTTAAACTAAAGCTACACTGAGGTTTTTACCTTTCTCCTAATATATTTGAAAAGTTGACAAAAAACAGAAAATGACAAATGTTGGAGGGACTTCGGGGAAAGAGGCATATTGATACACTATTGGTTGAGTTGTGAGTCCAGTCTTTCTGGAAAGCAATTTGAAACTGCCTCAAAAGTCATTAAATTGTGAACATCCATTGACTCTGCAATACTGATACTAGGTCTATACCCCAAAGAATGCAAAGAAAGAGAAAAAGGTCCAATATGTGCAAAAATATTTATAGCGTCTCTGTTGGTAGTAATAAAGAACCAGAGAATAAGGAGATATCCATCAGCTGGGGAACAGCTGCACAAAATGGTTTATGAACACAGTGTAAGACTCCTATACTAAACAGGGTTATGAATAATCAAATATGACTGAAAAACCATGAAGGGAAGCATTGGCCTCTCAGAAAAGAGACCAGTTCAGACAGACTGGAGATGACATGTCTTTGGAGGAGTAGAAAGGTCAGTCTGATCACTGAGGGGGAAAAGGAGAGTAAAGTTCAATGAGGTCATAAAAACATTCAAGACAAGAATTTGAAGACTTTGAAAGCCAAACAGGGGAGCTCATATATTTTTTCCTACATTAATTACAATAATTGTCTCATTTGATTCTCATAATACTCCTCGGAGGCAGATACTATAAGCATTATTTTACAGATGAAGAAACTGAGGTAAACAGAAGTCAAGTGACTTGCCAAGTCCTAAGGCTTGATTTGAACTCTGGGCCCAGCTCTCCATGCACTATATCACCTATTACAGGGAATATGGACAGAAAGGTGACCATGTGAATGATACCAAGGAGAGAAAATCAGTTCTTTAGGGTTCCATGTCTGACTTTGTTCCTGAAGTTTTAATTGGTCTAGTACAAGCCTGTCTTCTACTTTATTTACCCTACGATAAGATGCTAAAAACCTAATAGAAGTCATGTTCTTTTCTTTTGTTATTTTTACCTCTTCTTTGAAGTCACAAAGATGAGTCTTGGTGGCTTGGCAGGTTTGAACCAAACCCAAAATAAATGATTTACAAAATTTTCATATAGGTTGAGTGAGGATACCAAATACAGTCTCTCATACATAACGCCACCAACCATTATTCTTCTTTCAGCCTTCACCTCAAATGACTTCTATGACAAGCAGGAAGCCAAATGTGCTACCAGAGATTACCCTCCTGGTGGAGGGTTTTCTGACCAAAAAGAATATAAAATTTTTGCCATTGCCAGATATTTCCCAAGATCTCTGGTGCACATGATGTTGAACTTAGCCTTCCAAAACACACACACACACACACACACACACACACACACACACACACACACCCACACTGAGGCACACATAGTCATTCACTGCCTGGAGCCAGCTGGCATTTTAAGTACAAAATAACATGGCTTTAGGCTTACTGACCCCCATGATATCTCTACAAGAAAGAATAACTACGTATTTTGTCACAAAAATTAGGCTTTCTGCCCCAATCTTTCAGTCTTCCGCTATATATTTGAAGTCGTGTACAATTTCAGTAGTGTGTCCCTAGTGATGAAATGTGACCCTACCTTTATTCCCACATCTAACTATCTCCCTTTCTCCCCGATGTCTGGGGTTACTAAAGGGAAAGATAATTGACCAATATTTGTCAGTTTCAATCTCCAGGTAAATAATTTCTACTATAAAATTTTTAAATTTATCTTTATTTTTTCCAAGCATATTTTTCTTCCTTCTCCCTCTTCCTGTCTCATCCTACACAAACTTTTTATGCTTTAAGTAAATCCCTTCCTTCTCTGGATAAAAGTGAGGAATTTGGATTCATCTTCACTTACCTAGAATCATGATGTCGGTCACTAATCAGTTTGGCACTTATCAGAGTTAAGTCTTTGAAGTTTGCTTTTCTTTATCATGTGGTTGTCACTGTATAAATTTTAGACTGTATAATGCAAGAGAGAAGGTCCTATGATAAGCCTGACTCCAATATATTTTGTCCTAAAAGAAGACCTTTCCTTTAATCAATAAATCAATAAGTATTTAGTAAGTGCCTTTTATGAACCAGGGGTCTGTGCAGGTGTTAGAGTCACAAATTCAAAGAATGAAACCATCTCAAAACTTAGTTTACAAAATCAACAAACACTTATTGGCCACCTACTTTATTCAAAGCACTGGTTGAGGCAGTGGAAAGATCTCAAATTTAGCCAAGACTCAACGCCTCCTGCCACAGAACTTTATGGTTTAGTAATGAGATAAGACAGCCACATCTAGAGCTCTTATATGTGAGTGAATATGATAAGTACATTAAAAAGATATAGAACTAGGAGACATGGAAGCTGTAGGAAAGACGTGGGCCAGTTTTTGGCAAAATTCTTACCAATCTAGGAGGAGTCCAGAAGGCTTCATGGAGGAAGTGTTGATGTTTGAGGATAAATAGTGTTTTCTACAAACGGTAATAGGTAGCAAATATTTACATAGTAGTTACTACCTGCCAGATCAAGTGCCTCTGATTGAATTATGTGATTAAAGAAGATCTTCCCCACTCATTAATGGAACTGGGAAGATATGTAGGAAGGACCACAATTTTTGTTAATGTTAATCAAAGATTGTGATACCCTCTGGCTCTAAAAAATGTATAAATATTTTGAGTTGAGGTTTTACTTTGGGGCATGGTTTTTGGAAGAAGCTTTGTGTGCCAGACAAGACTCTGGGAAGCCACTAAGCAGCTCCCCAGCTTTGAAAACCCATATGTTGGTGTTTCCTTTTCTGGTAACTATGTTAGTCATGAGGGCTTATGGAAAATTACGTCAAAATTTGGTTGCCAAGAGAAGTTCATCAATATTGTATGTCAATGTCATGATGGCATGTTTGCCCAGGTTCTGGATAATGGACAAAGCTCTTGTGCCTTCCCAGTCACCAGTGGAGTGAAACAGGGCTCTGTGCTTGCTCCCATGCTTTTTAGCATGATGTTTTCAGCCATGTTGACAAATGCTTTCAATAAGGATGAATACAACATCAAGGTCAACTACCATACTGATGGTAAGTTCTTCAATTTGAAAAGGTTACAAGCCAAGACCAAAGTGGAGGGAGTGCTGGTGGATGATTTTCTGTTTGCAGATGACTGTGCACTCAATGCAGCCTCTGAAACTGAGAAGCAACAAAGAATGGATCAATTCTCTGCTAACTGTGCTAATTTTGACCTAACAATTAACACCAAAAAAACACAGGTGCTCCATCAGCCACCGCCACACCATCCACACGTGGAACCATCAATTACAACAAATGGAAAAGTTTTGAATACTGTGGATAAGTTCACTTACCTTGGTAGTGTACTTTCCAGGGATGTACATGCTGACAATGAAGTTGATGCATGCATTGCCAGAGCTGGCTCAGTGTCTGGGAGGCTCCAAAGAAAGGTTTGGGAGAGAAGAGTTGTTAGACTGACTACCAAATTGAAGGTTTACAGAGCTGTTGTGCTGACCTCATTGTTATATGCTTGGGAAACATGGACAGTCTACTAAGGCCATGCCATGAAACTGAATCACTTAAATTTGAACTGTCTTAGGAAGATTCTGAGGATCACCTGGCAGGATAAGGTACCAGACACTGAAGTCCTTGCTGGAGCTGAACTGCCAAGTATTCAAACTATGCTTCAGAGAGTGCAATTCCA
>CM053771.1:501713600-501745939 GCA_028658325.1 Potorous gilbertii | reverse complement strand
ATGAAACTGAATCACTTAAATTTGAACTGTCTTAGGAAGATTCTGAGGATCACCTGGCAGGATAAGGTACCAGACACTGAAGTCCTTGCTGGAGCTGAACTGCCAAGTATTCAAACTATGCTTCAGAGAGTGCAATTCCAATGGGCTGGCCACATTGTTGGAATGCCAAATGTACACTTGCCAAAAAGATTATTTTATGGAGAACTTGCATGGGGCAAGCGATCACATGGTGGCCAGAAGAAATGATACAAAGACACTCTCAAGGTCTCTCTCAAGAACTTTGGATTTGACTGTGCAACATGGGAGACACTGGCATAGGACCACTCAGCATGGCAGGCTGTGCTCTTTGGGCAAAGCAGAATTGAGATAGCACAAAGTAAAGTAAATTAAGGGTGCACAGATTTAGGATATTCACCCCAAATATTCACACGGACTACCTGTGCCAAACCTGTGGTAGAGTGTTCCAAGCTCATATTGCTCTGATCAGCCATAGTCAGACACACTGAAATTTCACTTTACAATGGTGATGTCATTTTGGTCCTCTTTGAAAACAAAGGACAACAACCAACCAAGCAAGTTGGGGAGGAGCACTGCAAATGACTTATCCAAGATCACACATAGGTAATAATTAGCACAACTCAAATTAGAACCCAACTCCTTTAACCCTAAATTCAGTACTCTTTCCACTAAAATATACTGCCTCTGTTTGGAAATGCATTTCTTCCTCCTAGACTTCCTCCATCCTCTTCTAAGATAAGGTTGTAGTTAGATCTATACAATTTTGGTTCCACTGACTTCTCTGTATCATCTGTCTTCCTATTTTTCTTTATACACTTCCTATGTATTATTTTAAAGCATCATAACACTCCATTGCATTAATATGCCGTGATTGATTGAGCCATTCTCAAGTGATTGAACTTATATACTTTTCCCAATTTTTTGCTCTCACACATAAAACAGTTGTGCTGATGAAGATGATAATGGTGATGATGATGATTTGCCAATCTCTTTTTTTCCTTTTATTATTTTTGTGGAATAAAACCTTGTCAATGGTTTTCCTGGGTAGAAAAGCATGATTAATCAATTCTGTGACTCAATATATGTATTGCCATTTTGATCTCCATTTTTGTCTATTACCAGTCCTACCAATTCAAACAGTGTCACTTTTCTCATAGCCTTCTCAATGTGGGATTTTGTTTTAGTTTTTGTTTTTCAGCCATTCTTGTGGGATGTTTTCTTAAAGTTTTCTTGGTTTGCATTTTTCTATTGAGTAAGTTGTTCATCTTTTTATGTGGTTATTAAGAGTTGTATTTTCTCTTCCAAAACTTTATGTTCATGTTTTTGGCCCATTACTCCACTGAAGAGTACATTTTTTAGCCTTATAAATTATCTTCATTTCCTTTTCAATTCATTACTGGGTAAAAAATCGATTTCATCTTCCAAGGTTTTCCTTCATTAATTTTGCCACGCAGAATTATTGAGTCCATATATAAGATGTGCAATATTCATAATTCAGTGATTTTTGAGCTTGTGTTTCCAACCATTCTGCCATGCATGTAATTACATTTTCCACTGTCATAAGTCTGCTGTTTGTTTTTTCTAAGAAGTTTTTGAGTTTTTCAATTGTATTCTCCTTATTAATCATTTTAGCCATTTCTTCACTTCATTCTTCTTTCATATGTCTTGATTCTCATTTAATTTCTCCATTTGATTCTGCACTTTCTTCAAGCTTTTCTTTGTCTTGGACCTGTGATCTTTGTATTACTAATTCTTTCTTATTTTTTAAAATTATCTTTCATCTTTTGAATGACATACCTTTTTTCTGCTCCATTTTTTCCTGAAATTTTAGCTGATTCAGTTGGCATGAATTATTTTTTAATTATATTGGTACTTTGCTGTGCTTGCTTTTTAATTATCTGTGTACATATTGTGAGCCATGTAACTTTTCTTATATGTTTTTACGTATTGTTTATTCTTTTTGCCCTTATCATCTTGAATGTCTCACCTCATGTTGTATTTGTTGAATGAATGGATGGATGGATGGATGGATGAATGAATGAATGCACTGTGGATTTTTGGTAGTTGCATTTGCTGTTCTTCCAACTGACTTAACAATTGTGGAGTAGTGTAGGGGTTCAATAGACACTTCCAAAAATACTGTGTTCTCTATTGCTACATCTTCTTGACTTAAAACCTTCTCGAACAAAATTTCAACTGGATGGCGAATTTCTGCAGTAGGAACATTCTTTTGTTCATATTAAAATTTTTAATTACAGCACATAATTCATCTTGTGACCACGTGTCTAGGAGAGCTGCCATTGTTAACTAAGGCACAAGCAGTTCCAGCTGATCTACATGGCACAGTGTTGCCATGCACAGCTAACAAATATGATTCAAGCACCAAAATCATTGGTCCGTGAGCAATGCACCTGCATTTAATTAACTTTATAAATGCATTTTTAACAACCCTCGTAGATAATAGGGGGAAAGAAAATGGGTCAGAAATATGTGGCGTCTTTCTTTAATTGTGAAGTATGCAGAGAGGTGAACTTTCCTTATGGGATGTGTGAAGAGGAAGAGAATGAAATTCTTACTTTTATCTTCTAATAGAATCCCTGGAAGAGTAACCTTTCTCACTGCCATAGTCTACCCTACTAAAAGTAGGTTTGTGTTGGCTAATTCCCAAAGAAATCAATTACAGGTGTGGAAGGAACATATGAAAGGAAAGAATGCAACATATTTCTCCTTCCTTCATGCATGTAATGAAGTCCTGGCCTCTTTCCTCCATTCCTTTCTTGTTTTCATTACTTCTAACTTTCTTCTTGTTGAATTTGAGACAGTCATGAATTACACACTTGAACTACATAGATTCTGAGAGGTTTCAGTTGACAGTAGGTGGTATGCCATGGATCACTTTTAACCTACACAAATTCCATTTAGTGAATGTGTGTATTGTATGGATCCTTCAGCGAAATTCTGAGCCTGGAAGTCACTGAGCAAAAACAGCAATGTTTTTCCATTTTACTGTAAAGAAAACAGCAGGATTTTTTTAAGAGTGTGAGACCTCAAACAATCTCTTCAAAAGGACACTTTTGTCCCCTCGACATTTGTTTTAGCAAGATCTAAACTCGATATTCTCTAAGCTTGAGGGTTGTGTTGTTTGACTACATGCCAAATGAATTAGGATCACATGTAGTATTTTTAGACTTCATCACACTAATGCTCCTTTTAAATGGGAGAGGTTAAATGGGTTACAGAAATACTATAATCAATAATGAAATGGAGAAATTTCATTTCTAGCACTTATTTAGTGAAAATTAGAGAGTAAAAGATATGCCAAATCCTATTTTGTCTAAATGCAAAAATAATAAATTTGCTTTGTTACTGAAACTAATATTCAATGCAATTCGACAAGGATTTATTAAATACTTATTAAACAATATGCAAGGCATGGTGCATGCAATCACAAAAGAGAAAAAATAGTCTCTGACTTCAAGTAGCTTACATTCTCCTAGTGGATTTAAATGAACAAAAAGATACGTACACACAAGTTGGCAGGGATGCAGGATTAACACCAAAAAGGAGGCAGAGAGTTATTAAAGATCTGCACCAGATTTTGAAGATAGTAAGGCTTTAAAGAGGCCAAGTTGAGGAGGCCATCCATTCAAAGAGGTAGCTTGTTCAAGGGCATGTAGGTGGGAAATAAAATTCCTAGTTCAGGTAATAGAAATGGTTATAACATAGAGTATGTGAAAAGGAATATTGTGAAATAAGTTCAGAATAGCAGGCTCCAGTCAACTTACGAAGGGCTTTAAATGTTAAGCTAAGAAATTTGGAAAGATTTGAAAACTCCATGTGTTCGGGAAGAAATGTGACATTTTCTGTTCATATACCCCTTCTACACCAGTCTCATAAATAAATGCATGAATGAGTGAGATAACCAGAGATATAACCAGAGAGAGGTAGAATCCATCAGAACACCCCTTTTTCATAGTGTCCCCTATGTCTCACTGTTCTCTGTCAATTCCTTCCCCTACTAGAAGAATATGAGGGAGCAGGGTTTAGGATGTCAGGGAGGGTAAGGCAAAAGGTAGACCCTCCCTCCTAATTTGGGCCAGCTGCTGGAATCCCCAATCCTTGTTTTGATTAGTACAAGAAGTATATTTTTTTAAATCAATAAATGAAGATTTATTGAGCACCTAAGATATATCAGGCACTTTGCTAAGACAGCAAGTCATATGACATGGCAGTCAAAGTAAATAATATGATTGTAGGTTTCATTAAGAGAGGGAAGGTCCAGAACAAGAGAGTAGACAGTCCCTCTCCATTCTGCTTTGGTTAGGATGGTGTAAGGACTAGAGGTCATGTCATCCACAGGAAGTAATTTATGACCATAGATCTAGTGAATCCAAAAGACACATTTGTCTTTTATATCTTCTATTTCCTCAATAAAAATTTCCATTTTGACACCTGGGTCACAATCAGGATAGAGTACAGGACCTGGAATCAAGAAGACTCATCTCCCTCAGTTTAAATTTGACCTCAGACACTTACTGTGTGACCCTGACAAGTCGCTTAACCCTATTTGCCTCAGTTTCCTCATCTGTAAAATGAGCTAGAGAAGGAAACGACAAACCACTCCAATATCTTTGCTGAGAAATCCCCAAGTAGGTCACAAAGGGTCCAACACAACTCAACAACAATAATTTCTATTTCTGATCATTTTATTTTGTGACTTCCAACTTCCCCCGTGTTAAAATAAATTTCTCTGTTTAACATTAAAGGTCCTTCACAATCTAGCTCCAATACATCTTTCTAGACTGACTTTACCTCATTCATGATGGTGAAGTCTACCAGTTGTAGTTTATAGATGACATTAAACCAATTACATCAAGTTCTAGAATAAAGTAGAGCTCCTAAATAACATCTATAATCACTAAAAATTATTTGTCATATCTAGTTACAAAGGTAAAACCAAGTGAAAGAAAAATGTCTCTTGTCTTGACTAATATGCAATTCAATTATGGAGCTCATGGACCAGTAGAGGGTCTGGACAATAGCTAGGTCCAAAATTGATAATGAATGCTTTGTCTTTGGAAAATGATCCAATGATTTTAATAACCACAAAAATTTCATCTTTTAACATTAGTTTTCTTTTGCTGATGGTTTGTGTCTATGTCATGTAATACTACAATCTCCAAAGAATTTAAGTTGAAGATCACCCAAAGGAAAATAAAGTAGCATACAATCAGTGAGAACAACTTGTCATGCAAATGAGGAACTGTGCTGTAGAAACTGTATGAAGGCTCACAGGATCATAGATTTAGAACTTCAGGAACAGCCTTTAGATCATCTAATCTAATTCTCTCACTTTACAGACAAGGACCTGAGGGATTAAATAACTTCCCCCAGGTTACACAGGGATTAATCAGTAGAGTTGAGCTTCACACAGGTTCACTAAGCATATTTGCTATTGCATAATGCTGTTTGCTGTCAAAGAAATGACATCAAAGCAAGATAATGAGTGGAATAAAAGACAGGTCAATCCTGTTCTGAGAAGTAGAGGCAAGAAATGAAATGCTTCACTAGAACCAGTGCAAAGACAAAGAAACATGGAGAAGCATATTGGACACCCGATGTTAAGATTTCTCAAGGACATGTTCAAGAATTACTCAACGTGGGTGAGCAGAAATGGGTTGTGAACTGCATTATTCTTTCTAATAATGAATATTAATGAGATCACAGATCCACTGAGTAAGGCAGTAAAAATAAATCCTAAAAATTAGAGGCAACCAAAATTAGAATGAGCTACTTCAGGAGGTACTCTACTGGGTTTCCCCCATTAGAGATGTTCAGGTAAAGATTGGATGATCTTTCGTCTAATATATTGCAGACAGAATTTTTGCTCAAAATTGGGCTAAGCTAGGTGTCTTTTGAACTTCCTTCCAACTTTAAGGTTCTTTGATTCTGTGAATACGGGTGCTATTTTTCACCACTACCACCTCTATCCCTACCCCACTTCCCACCTTTACTATCTCATACTCCCTAAAGCTCTGCTGGATGCAAATGTCCTTGGAGATATGACCTAATATTTATCTATGACCACCTGTAGTATGTAGGTAGTTTGGTCTGCATCAGTATAGCAATATGGGAAAAATAAGATTTGCCTGACCATTCCCACGTCTAAGTCACTCAGGTCTGGTCTTGTAAGTGACTTCTAGGACCCCCCCACATTCTTTGTAAAGTAGTCCAGCTACATCCACTTCTCTCTTTCTCCTGACTGCCACCCTGCTCCCCGTAACTGACCTTGCCATAAATCTAGAGGAGACTGTCACTCCTCCAAACACTGGAGGAGATGCTTAGTCATAGGCTATGCTGAAATATATAGGATGCTTCTACCTTGAGCTATCATTTTGTGTTTTAACAAATGGTCACATCTTTGGTTATTGAATTTAATGTGGATGCTGCCAGATGGGAGTAAGAAGATTTGCATTCCACAGACCTTGAAGACAACACATCAGACAACTAGAGTTGGATCTTTCTCTAGCATTTTTTATAGAAGGGGGATAGATCCAAGCCTAATTATACTGCTCCATCCACCTATTGATTCTTTTAGAGGAGAGACACAGGTTCAGTCACATTCTTAGATAAGAACTCCATTAGCCTAGCTCAGAAAGCAAGTTTTTTTATAATGCCAATTTCTAAAAAGGAACACAGTTTCTGAGTTCCTTCTTGCTACCCACATTCCTAGGTCTCCACTGTATCAGGATCCCTTAGAAGAACACATCTCTTTAGTCTCATTTGAGTCAGTCTGGCACTACTTAAACAAACTCTTTTAAAATATCATTAATGGGTGAGATCTCAAGTCCCAAGAGGTGAAAAATAGTTCTATTTGCATGGCACTTACCAAATATTTTAACCTGTGAAGTTATATGTTTGTTTTGTCTTTTTTCCTGATACAGTGACTTGCCTCAACTAGTCTATGACAAGAAGGTAGAAGAATCAGTTCACCAGCATCAGAAAACACTCTGCCACTGGTCCTTAGTATCTGATACTAACTGCTTCCAACAGTGATTGTAACAGGTAAGAAGATACCTCAGTTATCCTGCCTGAATGATTACTGCCACACAAGTGTATGCCTGTGTTCTCTGTCTGATCACCAATCTCTGTGTCTGATTTTGTAATGGGTGTGACCTTTACTGAGTACAGATAGATTTTTTTTTGAATGATAGAATCCTAGAGGACAGGAGGGGGTTGGGTATTAGTGTTGGGGAAGGAACTGGAGGTCATAAAAATAGAATTCTAAGCTTCCTGTCTGACCTCTTTTGGCTGTTGGGAGCATAAGCGGTTCTGGGTTTCTCCTTCCATGGAAATGTCTTCCCAGACAATTAATTGATCTTTACTTTTCCAGTTTATTTGGGATTTGATTTCTGCATTCCAGTTTCTTCTCTTACCATTCCTCGCCATCTAACTTTATGCTTTAGCCAAGCTGAACTACTCTCTGTTCCCCAAATCCTTCCCTGCTCGGGCTGCTCCTTCTCCTTGGAATGTCCCCATTCACTCTTATTTGTTGAATTCCAATTCTTATTTCCAATTCCAATTCCACCTTCCTGATGAAGTACTTTTTGGTAGACCCTGTTGGAAATGTCCTTCCCTCAAAGATCTTACATTGGTTTTAGTTCTGCATATTCCTAGTGACCTTCTCACCCACCGCAGTTGCCCGTGTTTTTATCACATCCCTCCCTCAACTAGGATGACTCTGAGAGAAGATACCCTGTCTTACCTAATTTGATATTTCTTTCTTATGCAGGCTTCTTGAACTAAATCTATATATGCTGAGTAATTTCCACAAACATATCAAAGTTCCATAAATATGTGAACCATTTACTTCCATGAATAGTAGGCACTCAATAAATATTTGCCAAATTGAAGTGATATGACAAATACTATGCTTGTCTGCCTTCATGTGTTTGGTCATGTTATTCTTTCCACCTAGGACCTCCCTCCATCTTCCCCTCTGCTTTTTTGTTCCATATTTCAAATCTTACTCCATTTCATACCTCATTTCATGAACTCTGCTAATTCCAACTGCACCAATTTGCCATCCATTGCACTCTTAGATTATTCATGCTCAATATCCCAAGGGCAGAGCAATTAATTGTTCTTTCCTGTTTCTCCCATCTTATTCTCCCCATCTTAAACTCGACCTCCAAGCACAAGATCTTTCAGGGTGAGGAATCAATTGGGCATATACTTCCAAAGGCTTCTGATACAAAGGCAAAAAGCAAACAGTTCTGACCCCCAAGGGGATTATATTTTGCTGGACTGATATTGCATGTTCACTTACAAATAAATGAAAAGTAATTTCAAAAGGAAGAAAAGACTAATAATGGATGGAAACAAATGGAAAAAATGTGGAAAAAATATCATAAGCTGCTTTGAAGGCAGTTCAAAGGATCCACAACCATTTTCAGCTGTAACTTCAGGTTGAAATCATCACCCCCCTAAACTGAGATTGCCATTCCACCTCTATCTTCAAGCATTCTTTTTCACAGGGATTCTAGGAAGAGGTAGTGAGGAGAGAGGTGCAAACTGATCATGGGAAACCACTTGACCAAAGGCAGAGAAATGTGCAAATGGAATCTCTTCTACAAGTAATAGCCAGTTTGGCTAGAAGAGAGAATTCATGAAAGAATAGGAAATGAGAATAGAAAGTTAGGTAGGTTACAGGTGGTAGATGTCTTGAAATGGTAGACTGAGGAGGTAGTAGGGAGTTGTGGTAGGAGTGATATCTAAACCCCTAGATGGATGAACCCTCATGTGAATTAGGTTCAGTTTTTTTCTTAAACAGTATCAAATCTGTCCTTCAGATCTGATTTGTGCTTTGGGACTAAAACTCTAGCCAGTAAAAATTTCCTGGTCATTTGCCTTAAAATAGGTTGAGATCTAGAACTCTCTTTTGGTTGAACCGAGTCAACTTGCTCTAAATGGGAGAGCTTCTTGTATTTATATGATCCGGCATATATTCCCACTATGTATACTTTCTCAGATTTCTGTTTCCTATCAATTTGGGTAAATGAGTATCTTTGTGATAGATAGATAGATAGCGAGATAGAGAGATAGACAAACAGGTAAATAAATACATATATGGATGAATGAATAGATAGATGACAGATAGATACATAGATAGACAGAAAAACTAATAAATAAAAAATATCTAGGATATCCCTCCAGAGACTTTGGATCATAGGCCAGCAGTATGAACAAAGCTGGGAAACTCTGCCCAACTGAAAAAATGCTTCATCTTAGAAGAAGATCCTATTCCCCTGCTATGATTAAACAAAGCTTCTTTCGTTACCTATTAGTTATATTATTAACATCTCATTTCATTCAAATTTCATACCCACATAATCAAGGCTCTAGTCAAGTCCAGAAAGGAGCTATTGAAGATTAAGGAACTATTTTTCCCTTTTTTCCATTCTCCCCAACCCCCAGCCCAATGCTAGACTTAAAATAAGACTTGAATTCATAGCATTCCAAAGTTGGAAGAAACTTTAGTCTAATTCCCAAATTTTACAGATGGAGAAATTGAGGGCCAGAGAGCTGGCAAAAACTTACCCAAGGTACCACATTTTGGACAAATTGGTGGAATATATTAATAACAAGGTCACAACTTCAACTTCCAGACATATGCTATTTTTTTTCAACTTGTAGACAAGCTGGATTTTTGCTGGCTGTAGGAAAAGGGTTAGTTTTTTATTTTTGTAGTTATTGAACTTGGCCGTGAAGAATAGAATACAGAGCTCAACATTTCATTGAGTCTCTACCATTTTAAAAAGACATTTATGTTTCTTATCAACCAAGGACAGTGGCTTTCTTTTCTTTTCTTTCCTACCTCAGCAGCTTCAAAGACATTTGTCCCCATCTTAGTGTCTACCGTCACTGAAGCATTACCAATGCATTCTGAATGCGTCATCATGGACAGAAGCTGACACCCCAGTTCAGCTGCGAGATGCATAGCTGTACAGTGACAACCTGGCATAGGCATTCCAATTATACCACACCAGGGCTAATGTGACAGTTTCAAAGCACTTCAACCTGCCAGATGTTGATAATGAACCACCCTAAAAGTATTTCCATGCTCCCACCAACTGTAAAAATGAAATAAAACAGAAGAGGAAATAGTCTGTTCTTCACTACTGGGACAGTGAATAGATACAGTTTAACATCTGGAGGGTCCTTATCTTGTTATTACAGAGATTAGTGGAAACATTCTAGGACAAAGCCTGATGAAAGTTCTGATGTAATCCAGCCTGGCTAAAGTAATGTTGACAAGCGGTTCATACTGCCATATTTATTATATATGTCAAGGAAAGGCAAGCCAGCCTTATCACTACATTAACCAGTGCTTAACTATGTTATACTAAAGGAGTTAAGAAGGAGGTGATAATATCCCATACCCTGGAGTCCTTGGTATTAGCAATCACATAAAAAGTTGACACGATATTGATGGCTTAAGCTCTATTATACATAATGTGGATATTACAAACAAAATGGCAATTATATCAATATACCAACACAAGACAGATGGCCTCAGCTATGGAAGGAAAAAGCCACATAACAGGGCAATTAGAGGACAAAGAACAGACCCCAGGTGTTATCACTCCAAATACAGTCATTAACTCTTACCCAACTCTGAATCTCAGAACACAAAGTTCTGCTGTCTTAGGAGGCCCTTGATCACTTCCAGAAAAGACTAGCAGTTCATATGATTTGCAATTTGATCATCTGATTAGCATATGACAAAGAAGAACTAGTATAAATAAATATTCAATGTAGCCTCACAAGGATGTTTATAGCATGAGGACTGTAGGACTTTCATTGAACAAAACAGGGCTTTCTTTCTTATTTTAATTTTTTTTTCCAAGTGTCAGCTTGTCTCTGCCCTAGCCATTCCAGGGTAAAATTTCCAGATCCTTCTTTCTGAACTCACTGAACAGAAGACTGAATAGTAAAAAACCTCAACCTAAAGTTAAACTATGTTGAGAAAGACTCTCTAAAGTTAAAGCACTGATGAGATTTGCTTAGATTGTTTTCCTGGAACATTTTCAAATATTTTCCCATTCTTTTACACATACACACACACACACACACACACACACACACACACACAGAAAATAGTTCTGTTTAAAACTTTAGATTCTGTACAACTGAACTTGGTTTGATAAATCGGAACATTTTAATTTTTCAGCTTATTAAAAAGCAATATCATATTCTACTATATATTGTTGTACTCTTTTAGGTGATTAACTTTTTTGTTATTCCATTGCTATAGCCTCATGTTATTTATAGTTTTGCCTTTTATTGAACAGATATCTGCCTCTCTGAAACTTCTACCAAGTGCTCCTGTCTCTGTCCTCTGAAATCAACCAAAGTCAATATAAAACTCATCCCAAATGACTAGTTATTCAAACATTTGAAAAAAGTCCTCATATCTCTACTAAGTCCTCTCTACTCCTGCCTAAATATCCCCAATTCCTAAAACTGATCCATCACTTTCTGGCATGGCTTCCAAGTTCTGGTGTCAATAGGCATATATTCAAATCTTAATTCCAACATTATGTGACCTTGGATAAATCATTTAATATACTTGACCCTTTGTTTCCTAATCTGCAAAATGAGGAGCATAGATGAGGTGTTCTCTGGTCTCCCTTCCTTCAAGTCCACTATCTATAATCCTATGAATTTGTCTTAATCCCTTTCCTTCAGATCATGTCTAGGCTATTAATGGTTTTCCTAAAATGTGGCATTGAGATCTGAACATGTTACTCTAGACATGATGTAACCAGATTTTTCATCCATATATACTCCCAGAGCTTGCTTTGCTCATTAATGACCATAAGCACTTTCCCCCCTCAGCAATTTTTTCTACCACGCTTGGTTCACTTACCATCCCCTACTCTCACCCTAAGAAAGACTTTAATGCAATAAAACAAATAAGCAGTTTTTAATATTATTAAAAATAAAATAAAAATGGATCCCATCTGGCACAAAAGCAAATGTAAGATACCAATTGACAATCTGGTCAAAATACATTTGAAAAAATGCAAAGGATACAATAAAGATAAACAATAAACTCTGAAGCATTTATTTGATGTTGTCTTTCCAAGAATGTCTACAATGCTGAGATTAAAAAACCATTTCTTTTTCTTTCCATACTTTTATTCAGAGAATGTAGACACATTACAAAGCTTTGCTTCCATGCCAAACTGTCAACTCTGGTTAATATTTAAGCTTAATACAATGTAAACTAAAAATGTGGAAAGCCTTACTAGCACTAGGGATGTTGTAAAATTCAAAATCATTTTTAATGGATCACTAGGCATGCTGAACATTGCTTAGACTGATTTTTTCATAGTTCTTTCAGGTGATTCTTCATATAATTGGAATAACGATGGAAAAGAGGAATGTGTTTATGTATGTGAACACTTTGATGTGTGGATATACTTCATTTGTGTCATTTATATTTAAAGTAAAATGTCTTTCCCATCACTGCAACTTATTTATTGCTTTTTAAAAGCTTCCCTGGACAGACCACACCAGAACTACATTCAGGTCTGAACACCTTGTTTTAAGGAGAGCAAAGATAAACTAGCCCAAGGTCATAGTGAGGGGGTCTAGAACTCTTGCCACATGAGAAGTGACTGAAGGAACTCTATAGATGCTTAGCCTGGAGAAGACTGGTGACATGATATATCAAAGACTGATTCTCCTTGGCTCCCAATGAGAAAACTAGCACCAATAGCTAAAAGTTAAAGAAAGGTAAATTTTGACTCTGTATAAGGAAAGTTTTCTAAGAGTTATACTCTAACAGGTTAAATTTGTAAGATAAGGATTACTCCAAGTCTTGTCCAATAAATTTATATGCCATTGATTTATATGCCATTATTTGTCATGAATATTATAAAGTTTACTCACATATAGGTCCCAAGTTTCTTCTAAACCTAACATTCTATGCTTTTGAAGAATATTTAAGAAAGACTATTTTTAAAAGTCCTCTGGTTTTGTTTTAAAAGAGCAAGTTTTACTCGTGCTCTGTATATACATATGTATATATGTATATGTCTATATATATTATATGTAATATATATAGACATATAGATATGTGATTGAGTTTTTAATTCAGAGAAACTTGGGAGTACTATATGAACTGAGGCAGAATAAGTAAGGCTGCAAGAATAATATACAGGAACTCTATGTAGGCATGTGGATATGAATATGGATATATACAGATGAATGTATGTATATGCATCTTTGTGTGTGTGTATATACATATATATTATATATGTATATATGTGTGAGGGAGAGAGAGAGACAGAGACAGAGAGACAGAGAGACAGAGGTGTTCAATCATTTCACTTGTGTCTGACTCTTTATGACCCCATTTGGGATTTTCTTGACAGTGATATTGGAGTGGTTTACCATTTCCTTCTCTAGCTCATTTTACAGATGAGGAAGTGAGGCAAATAGGGTTAAGTGAATTGCACAGGTTCACATAGCTAGTAAGTATCAAAGCCCATACAACTGTATTTGAATTCACAAAGATCAACTCACACACAAATATATGGGTATGTGTATACGTGTGTATACTCCCATATATATGTGTGTGTATGAGTACATATGAATGGATGTATAGATGTGCGGATGTAAAGGAAAACAATCTCATTGTTTTCATATCAATGGATTCATATCAATGAATAAACCAGTTTGACTCCAGTCCTCTAAGCACTGTGTCTTTCAATCAGAAGGGAGAGAAGATTTAGGGATCTGGTGTCAGTCAAGGTTGGGAAAGGATGGTGTCGAGATTAGAGGCAATGAACTTAACCTGGCTGGGATTTCTGGTTCTGTGGAGTTGAAAATAGACAGAGCAATCGATGCAGGGTAGTAGGGAAGTCGTAGATGAGAAACATGGCACGACATGAATACTGTTTGCAATGATTGGTGGGATGGTTTATTTTGTTTAAATTTTACTACTTTGTGACAAGATGAGATTCTACCGTGCATGTTGGGAGGGGATATGGGGGTTACTTGGGAATAACAATACAAAAACAAAACCTTTAAAAATTAGATTTCAGATTATAGACTTCTTTCCTCAAAGGAACGAAATTACACAGCTTCGTATTGTTAAATACTAGTGTACTTTACTGCACAGAGAGCACATTTTTGATTTACAAGATGATGACTAAGCTCCAGGTCCCAGGTTTCTTACAAAGAAATGCAAGCACTTCCCAATGATCACCCATGACTCAGCTTAAAACAACCCCTTTGCCTTCTGAAGGAATGTCGCTAAAGAGAATGACAAATAATGGAGAAGTACATGGCAACGTACTTGGTAGTTCTACAATTCATTTCACTGGTGAATCTGATACTACCTATAGCAGGATTTCACTATATGCATGATGAAAATGAACCAGAAGTTTTCCTTTTACTATATACTACGTGTGTGTGTGTGTGTGTGTGTGTGTGCGTATACACTATCAACATCTATTTCCAAGAAATAAAGCTTGATTACATTTCACATATATTTCAAAGTAATAATCAAAGTTTGAAGGAGGAACAAGTCAAAAATCAGAATATTAGTATTCCAAATGCCCTAGGTCCCATACTTCTCTATTATTATATTGTATCTATTATATCACTTATTACGTTGCGTTTTCTGTCAGTATTTTTATATATATGTGTGTGTATATGTGTGGGTGTGTGCACATTTAGTATAATACTGTGCAGAATAGGTTCTAAATATTTGCTTTTTTAATTAAAATGACAAGAAATTATATTCTGTAGTTTATAGCAGCTGAATAAAACAGTCATCGTACAATAGATTCTATTGAAAAAATAAAGATACTACCAAAATGAGGAAAAATATCCACTAATGTGATAAGAAAAAGACCAAAGGATACTTAAGAGTTTGATGTTAATGCAATGTCTTCCTGTATCACAGGTAAATCAAATACTAGATTCAGCAGAAATATGTCCAAACCAAGAGTATCTATGTGATTTGACGAATATAATGAAATGAGATCTCGGGTGAAGATTTCATGAGTAATAAGGAAAGGGAATGGTTAAGAAACCAGTTACATCTTTATAGACTATTCTTTTAGAAGACACTTTCCAAGCCAAGGTAGGAATACTTTCTTCATGGCATCTGACCAGTGACCATCTGCCACCAGTCATAGAATACTTTCTCCATTATTTCACAAAGCAATGAAATTCAATCCAACAAATATTCATCAGACACATATTATGTGGAAGGCACTACGCCAGGCACTAGAGATATAAAAATAAAGTGAAATAGTCCCTGCTATTAATGAATTTACATTTTTGGGGAAATAAAATATGAACATAGATGGGTAATATATGAGTTAGGGTGTGAAAAGAGCAGATGAGAAAAAGAGTTTTGATAAAATTTCAAGAGAGAGGTCACAGATAACTGGGGAGCTCAGGGAAGCATTCATAAATGAGATATCAGTCAAGCTGAGTTTTAATGAAAAATGAGAAATTTGAAAGGAGGGAATGAGGAGGAAGAACATGCCAGCCCTGATAGAGGGCTTGTATGAACTCAAGTGGGAGGTTGACTACTGAGTTCAAGGAACGACTGGTTGTCTAATTTGGCTGGAATATAGAGTTTGTGAAAAGAAAGAATGTGAAATGTAACTGGAGAGGTAGAGTGGAAGCATATTGTGGGATGTTTTATATGGCACTTCAAAAACAACTTTTAATGTGTGTTTTATCCTAAAAGTCAGATTTGTATCTAAAGAGAGAGGAACAAGGGATCTTTTGTTTCCTTTTCTTTGTGTATTATCTTTTTTTAAATAATCTAGTCAGTTCTCATGAATTCAATCATTGTCTTTATACAGATGGTCTCTAGATATATCTACAGATTACAAGCCTCTTTCCTGTGCTTCAGCACTCCTTTTCCAAATAAATGTTTCTTGGATGTTTCTAACTTCAAGTTCTTAGAGACATTTCAAACTTAACATGTCCAAAACAAAGCTCATTATCTTTCCCCTAAAAACAATGGCTCTCCCTAATTTGCTTATCTGTGTTATAGCTACCAGCTTCCTTCAGTCACTCAGGTTCAAAACAGTAGGCATCGCACCTAAGTATCTATTCTTTCTGTCTCCCATCCATATCTAATCAGCTGTCAATTCTTGCTCATTCTCTCTCCACAGCAGTTCTCACATACATTCCTTTTACTCCACCATCCCTATTCACCATCATCCCTTCCTGCCTGGAGTATTTCAATAGGTTGCTAGTTGATCTCCCTGCCTCAAGTCTCTCCCTTCTCTGATCTATTCTGTACAACTACCAAATTGATATTCCTAAATATTTGAACACAGGAAGATGTATATCCTGATTCCAAGCCCAGTGCTTTGTTCACTGTGCCACCTAGATGCTCAAAAGCCCTACAGGCTCCCTCTTGCCTCTAGGACCAATTATAAATTACTTTGTTTGGAATTGAAGTCTCCTTATCTGGTTCCAACCTACCTTTCCAGAACTGTTACATGGTAACAGGTGGTATGGGCGATATTAAGTGCACATATGGCTGCTTTGCCAAAGTTATGTCCACCCAAATTTGACTCCATCCCCATTTATGCAAATACACAGAATTCAGCAGGCTGTCATATAAATAATGAATTTATTAAACTTTTAGAAAATGTGGTATTGAATTTGATCACTGGATGATGCTATACTCAAACTACCAGCCAATGACTGCATCAGAAGTTAGGGAAAGTTTGCCTTTTGCTAATGACAGTGGAGTCCTTTATTACTCCTTAGGAAGCACATAAGTAAAGATCTCTCCTATCCCATCAATGAGTTCTCTCCAGAATTGCAATCTACGGTTGGCTCCAGGTTCTGCATAGATCTGATAAGATGACCTGGAATATTTTTTTAAATGATCAAACTAGAAAATCCTTCTCACTTCTGGTCTGAGCCACATTTGAGAATTTCACTTATTATTCATGTCCCTTCAAGTAACCCATCAACAAAACTTTCATTAAGCTCTTACTCCATGGCAGGCACTGTGGTAAGTGCTGGAGATACAAAGAAAAATGCAAAAGCAGTGCCTGCCATCAAAGGGCTTATATCCTAATATGGGAGGCAATATATGCAACCATGTACATCTACAAAGATACATCTTCAATGGATGGAAGTTAGCCTTAGAAATAAAAGAACATTCACATAATTCAAAAATTGACTTTATTTTAATGATCATGTGATTTATTGAAATACCATAAAGTAACCCAAAATGTAACATAACAAAACAAAAATGTGAGACACTTTCCCATTGTTAGCTTCAGAACTACATGAGTAAGATCTATTCCCTTTTTTTTACACCTCCCAACTAATAGAAGGGATGAGGAAAAGAAGTAGAAAAAGGTACCAAATTTTAGAATTTACTGAGATTTCCTTGGACACCATTACAAGAAAAGATTAAGGTTAGGGGACTGGCAAGTTTGGGAACTTGCTAAGCTCAACAAGCCTTTTATAGTGCTGGGAGAGTGGGACCCCTGCTAGATGTTGGTGCACAACTCTTCCTTACCATGGCTGGAATTCTGGGCATAGCCATCTCAGTAGGCTTGAATCCTCCTCAATCTACAAACCTCTAGACTTGTGGGCTGTAGATTTTCAGCGTGTTGTCGTTCCTATACTAGCTTTCTGTTTCTCCAAGATCGGCACTATTCAGATGTAAATCTCACTTCAGCTGCTCAGTAGAGCTCAGTAGTTTCACCCATAATGGAATCCAAATGGGTGTCCCAGAACGTAAACCTCAAAATGTGTGGCAAAGAGTCTCTTCAAGAAAAAAAAAGAAATGGAAACTGAAGAACTCTGAGAAATGTGTATATGCATGTGTGTGTGTGTGTGTGTGTGTGTGTGTGTGTGTGTGTGTGTGTGTGTATTCCCTGCTGCTTCCTGAACTACTAGCCCTAGT
The DNA here is from genome assembly GCA_028658325.1 of Potorous gilbertii. Classification (NCBI taxonomy): domain Eukaryota; kingdom Metazoa; phylum Chordata; class Mammalia; order Diprotodontia; family Potoroidae; genus Potorous; species Potorous gilbertii. Next base: position 501,727,944 of record CM053771.1, on the reverse strand, counting down.
CACTCAGAAAACACTAGAAAAGCCCTGTTTCTTTCTATCTATCTGTCTAGCTATCAATCATCTATCTATCATAATAGTAGTCTGTAAGGTTTGTGAATTACCATACATGTGTTAGTTCAATTAAACATCAAAAGAATTGTGTTAGGTAAGCAGTACAATATTAACCCCATTTAATAGATGAGAAAACTGAAGCTTGGAGCAGTTAAGTGACTTATTCACAGTTACACAGAAAGTATCAAAAGGAGGATTTGAACCCATATCTGCCTGTCCTATGGGCAGCTAGGTATTGCAATGGATAGAGCACAGAGCCTGACTTCAGGAATAATCTTCATGAGTTCAAATGTAGCTTCTGACAGTAGCTGTATAAAACTGGGCAAGTCACTTAACCCTTTTTGCCTCAGTTTCCTCATCTGTAAAAAATGAGTTAGAGAAAGAAATTGCAAGCCACTCCACTATCTTTGCCAAGAAAACCCCAAATGGGGTCATGAGTCAGACATGACTGAACAACAACTGCCTGATTCAGTACTTTCTACCACACTGGGCTGTTGTCTTTCATACTATATCAATAAGATCCATCACCAATTCAATTCAATTCAACAAACATTTATTAAGTGCCTACTATATGCCATGCACTGAGCTGTGAGGAAAAAGGTAAAAGACAGACAGTTCTTGCTTACTAAATGGGTATTATTCCTTGGAGTTGCAGATGGAAACTGAAGTAAGCAGCAAGTTCAATTTCTAGCCTCTATAAAGGAAACCTTTGAGAGGAGTTTGGTACTCCAGCCTCCAGTCTTCTGATGCTAGGAGACAGGAGACTGAGGGAGGTGATATCCAAGACTTGAGTCAGGATCACGGTAATGAGATTAAAAGTGAGCAGTTTATCCTAAGAGGAACATACTGTTCCAAGGAGTCTAAAACAAGCAGAGCTGTAGAAAGAAGCAAAAAACAGGAAATGAAGGGGGGTGGAGTGGAAGCAAACTGAAATTCAGTTTTCTAAATCTTTACTACTTTAAGAGGTAGTATTATTTTGCAACTTCTGTAGGCACCCTTCTCATTTTATAACACAGATATATCCCAGAAATGTGGGCAACAAAGCAAATTTCTGTATATTTATTTTCCCCATTACCCATCACTATGAAACTGACCAGATTTCTATTAAAAAAAAACAAAACTCTGAACCAGCAGAACTGAAAGTGTATACAGAATGACTAAATGGAGGAAGGAAGAAAAGAAGGAAGGAAGGAAGGAAAGGAGGGAGGGAGAGAGGAAGGGAGGGACTGAGTCAAGGGAGGAAGTGAAGGGTATAGGAGAAAGAGAAGGTCAAATGACCCAAAGTGACCTAAGTAAGGCTTGGAAAAAGAGGGAATAATAGTATTTTCTTTGTATGTTTATTTGTTAATTTTGTCTTAGGGTTTGGCATCAAATTTTATTCCCCATTTTATACGCATTGTTGCATATGCATTGCATATGATTGTTTTGTCAATGAGTTCTAATTATAATAGTAAAAATAACCATAAAAAATAACACCCCCCCCAAAAAAAATATTGACTAAGTCAAAAGCCTCTGATGGGAAGAAATTCAGTTGGTGGCTATCCCTGTGGTATCCTGGAGACTATAGGACCATGGTAGATCTGTGCATGCTGGGAACTAGAGTCTCCACTGAGCAATTTATTCTTCCTTTTCATGCTTTTTTTTTTTTATGAAATTAGGCTCTGCTGTGCATCACTGGCCACCCTGTTCATTTCCTGCAATCTTAAAAATAAAAATTTTGAGTGTAAGAAATCCTTGAATATACCTTTCAGACCATATCTTTTTTTTTTAATCCATTACTTGCATATCTGGTTTTTGTCCTCCTACATAAATATGTAATAGCAATAAACTGCAATTATACCCTTAGCCAATATGGGCCATCCAGCCCCTTTGTGGAATTTCCTTAAGTATAAAATTTGAGGTTATGAAGGGTTAAAAAAGGTAGGGGCTTAGTTCTCTTCTTGGGATTCAGTAGGCTTTCAAATTTTTACTTAGAATAAGATAGATATTCTTTTTCCTTTCCATTTCAAATCTCTTCTCCACAGAAATCTTGATTCTCTATTATCAGTTTCTTCAATTTTCTTCTTTTTTCTGACAAATGAATTTTCATTTATGTCTACTCTCTAACTCCCTGAAGGGGATAAAAATACCTATGGTGTGCAAGCAGAAAGCATCCCTATTCAATTGCTTCAAATACCATACAGATCAGAATGGAAATTCCATTTTGAATCCTGGGAGGCAAGTTAGAGAGCTCTGATTTGTCCAGTTGTATTAAGTCCAAAAGCTGAATAATATTCCTCCCTCAAATTAGTGTCAGAAATAACTCAGAGTAAATTTATTTTGTGGCTGCATTCTATGCTACTCATTCAGAGGTACTGTGAGAAGGAAGGAAATTTGAGGGTGTCTCTTCTTGGACACTGACTCAAGCCTCTGTTAATAATGTTTCACCCATTGTTAGGAGACAGTCACAAGTGCCCGTATTCCATCAACTATTTAAAATCTCAATGAATGGGAGAGGGTTTGGAAGGAATTTGGAACTCATTTTTTTAATTAATGTTAAAAAAGATGAAAATTTTAAAGGAAAAACAAACCCTCCATTATAGTTTTACCATCTATTCTCCCTTGTAATACCACTGATTTCTTTACATTTTTAGATGCTATCCCATTTGGTGCATATATGTTAAACATTGGTATTATTTCATTGTCTATCATAACTTTTAGAATAAAATTACTTTCCCTTTTTTCTCTTTTAAGACAAAATAAAATAAAATGTCAATTTCCTAAATTCTTTGGTTGAGGGAAAAAGTAAAATGTACCCCAAAGAACTTTAGCAATTTGTCCTTAATTGTTGCATCTCTCCTATCTCTTTCCTACTTTAGTCTATTTTTCCAAATGAATGTTGAATGTGAACAAATTTCCAGGGTTAGGAAAGTCAGAATCCTGATGGAGTCTAGCAAAGACAACTTTTTTGGGACTAGAAGTTTTAATGACTATAGAGAAATGCCAGCAGACTAAAAGTCAATAAGCATGACCTCAATCATTAAGATGGAAATAGAGAAGAGAGATTTTAATTTAGACACTAATAATTAAATGATAGAAGTTTGAGGGCATTAATAAAATATTCACTGATAAAATGTCCATAGAACTAAGTAGTGGAAAGAAGAGCATTAGTCATAGTTCCTCATGGCCAAGAGGTTGATGAATATGACAGAATTTTTCTAGGCATAAAGAGAGAATAGATAAAATGATTTTTTTTAATCTTCAAAGGTTTTCTGACAGTGCTATGCATTTATCTAGAACAGGGGTGGGGAACCTGTAGCCTTGAGGTCACATGTGGCCCTCTAGGTCCTCAAGGGCAGTCCTTTGACTGAATCCAAACTTCACAGAACAAATCCCCTTAATAAAAGAATTCTGTAAAACTTGGATTTACTCAAAAGGGTGCACCAAGAACATAGAAGGCCATATGTGGCCTTGAGACCACAGGTTCCCCACCTCTGGTCTAGACGATGATAATAGCAAACTATGGGTACTCTGTCTTCCCAAGGACAAGAAACTGAATAGGAAAGAAGAAAATTGTCAGGAAAAGACTATGTATGTATACATGACATTATTTGAAATGAAGGAAATCACATAGCTCAGAAAATCTTGCCCATACTCAGTACTTGAACTCAAGCTTTTTTTAGCCTCTTCCAATCAGTTGAATATCAGAAAATTTAGGTGTTTCCATTCATCTAAATTTGGAATTTTAGTTTTAGAAAAGTCTCTATAATTATGTAAGTCTTCTCTTCTCATTTTTTATACCACCCTCCCTTCCCAACCTTGTTTGGATTTTCCTGTGTCTCTAAATAATGCCTGTACTATTAGATCTATTTCAAATCCCATACATTTTTTTCCTCTATGGAGGAGAGGAGGAAGAGAATAATGGATAGGAAAAAAAAGAAAGAAAGAAAGAAAGAAAAAATGGAGGGAGGGAGGGAGGGAGGAAGGAAGGAAGGAATGGAAGAAAGGAAGAAGGGAGGAAGGAAAGGAAGGAGAGATGGGAAGGCAAGGGAAGATAGAGGATGGCAAGGGAAGGGAAAGGAGAGGGTTGAAGCATTTTATTAAATGCCAAAAGTAATCACAGATTAACAAAACAGCTTTGAAAGCTACATGTCAAATTTATTATACTCTTCAAAAGAAAAGCTGTTGTACATTATGGAGATTCATTATACTTTTCTGTTTTGCTCCCTATATGGAAACAGAAATTTTTTATGGTATTTGACAAATTCAGTTTTTTAAAATTGCAATTAAAAAACCTACCCACATTTTCATTCTGCCTTCTCTCATTATTTTATTGGATTTTTTTTATTTTTAGATAGTTTTATTTATTTATTTTTAGATTTTGACATTCATTTCCACAAAATTTTGTAATTTTCCAATTTTTCTCCCCATCTCTTCCACCCCATAATACCTTGCACTCTGATTACTCCTTCCCTCAATGTGCCCTCCCTTCTATCACACCCCATCCTTCTCTTATTCCCATCTTTTCTCATTTCTTGTAGGGCAAGATAAATTTCCATACCTCATTACCTGTATTTCTCATTTCCCAGTTATATGCAATTTCTCAACATTCATTTCTAATACTTTAAATTCCAACTTCTCTCCCTCCCCCTCTCCCTCCCCACCCATACCCCCTAAAACGACAAGCAATTTGATACATGTTATATATGTGTCATTTTGCAAAAGACTTCCATAATAGTCATGTTGTGTAACACTAACTATATTTCCCTCCATCCTACCCTGTCCCCATCTTTTTATTCTATTCCCTCATTTTCCAAAAAGGGACTCCCTTCTCTCATTTGCCCTCCCTTCTATTATCCCCCTCACTCTACTTGTCTCCTTCTCCCCTACTTTCCTGTAGTGTAAGATAGATTTTCATACCAAATTTAGTGAGCATATTATTTCCTCCTTAAGCCATATGTGAAGAGAGTAAGTTTCACTTTTCCCCTCTCATCTCTTCCCTTTTCTCCTCCATTGAACAAGATTTTTCTTATCTCTTTTTTGAGTGATAGTCTGCCCCATTACATTTCTTCCTTTCTCTTCCCAATATTTTCTTCTCTCATCCCTTAATTTTATTTTTTATGGATATCATCTCTTCTGATTCAACACACAATGTAATCTCTGTCTATATATGTGTATATGTGTGTGTGTACAATCTCTGCATCTATACAAATACTGAGAAAAGACTCAAGAGTTATAAATATTATCTTTGTATGGAGTAATGTAAACAGTTCAGCTTTAGAGAGTCTTTTATGATTTTTCTTTCCTGTTTACCTTCTCATACTTCTCTTGATTCTTGTATTGTAAAGTCAAATTTTCTATACAGATCTGGTCTTTTCCTCAATATGAATGATTGAAAGTATTCTATGTTACTGAATGGCCATTTATTCCTTTGAAGTATTATACTCAGATTTGCTGGGTAGGTGATTCTTGCTTTCAATCCCAGTTCCTTTAACCTCTGGAATATCCCATTCCAAGCCCTTCGATCCCTTAATGTTGAAGTTTCCAGATCCTGTGTTATCTTGATTGTATTTCCACAATACTCAAATTGTTTCTTTCTAGCTGCTTGCAGTATGTTCTCCTTGATCTGGGAACTCTGAAATTTGGCCAGAGTATTCCTAGGAGTTTCTCTGTTCGAGTCTCTTTCAGGAGGTGATCAGTGGATTCTTTCAACATTTATTTTGCCCTCTGGTTATAGAATATCAGGGCAGTTTTCCTTGATAATTTCATGAAAAATAATACAGGCTCTTTTTTTGATCCTGGCTTTCAGGTGGTTCCATAATTTTTAAATTGCCTCTCCTGGATCTATTTTCCAGATCAGCTTTTCCAGTGAGATGTTTCATATTATCTCCTATTTTTTTGATCTTTTTGGTTTTGTTTACTAACTTATTGGTTTATCTCATAGTCATTAGCTTCCCTGAACTCCACTCTCATTTTTACAGAACTATTTTGTTCAGTAAGCTTTTGAGCCTCCTTTTGCATTTGACTAATTCTGCTTTTTAAAGCCTTCTTTTCCTCACTGGCCTTTTGGACCTCTTTTTCCAATTGAATTAGCCTCTTTTTAAAGATGTTATTTTCCTCAGCATTTTTTTGTTTCTCCTTTAGCAAGCTGTTGACTCATTTTCAAGCTCTTCTATGGCCAGAGCCTATTTCATATTCATTTTGGAGGTACTGGAGGAAGAACTCTTGCCTTCCTCTGACAGTACGCATTGTTCTTTCTTGTCTGAAAGGATGGAGGGAGATACCTGTTCACCAAGAATGTAACCTTTTATGTTTTTATTTTTTTCCTCTTTTTTGATCATTTTTCTCATCCAGTTACTTGATTTCTGAATCCTTTGTCAAGAGGAGGGTCCTGGTGCTCCTCCTCCCCCCAGTACCATGGTCAGGGCTGAGATCAGTTGTTCAATTCCCCCAGGGGCTTTGGGTGGGGGTGGGGCCCCCACTCAGGGCTAAGGTTCAGATCCCCTGCTCAATTGCCTTAAAGGCTTTAACCTGAGATGCTTGGACAATGGACCCAGGTTTCTTCTGTGGCCACCATAGCCACCCATTGCCTGCAGCTGCCACCACCTGGGGCCAGTGCTGGGGGGAACCTGCTCCCCTCTCACCCAGCTGGGAAAGCCCTCTTACTGATCTTTAAAGTTTTCTTTGTAGCTTGTGGGTTGAGGTTTCTGAGACTCTCCCTGCTAGGGATTCTTCCCTGGAGGCCTGTTCCAGTCCTGTTCCTCCCTACACTGCCACCAGGGTGGGCTCCCCTCAGTTCAGCATTCTGTGAGATAGACCTTTTCTGTTAGCCTTCCAGGTTACCTTTGGCTGAAAATCTCTTTCACTCTGTCGTTCTGTGACTTCTGCTGCTCTAGAATTTGTTGAGTCATTTTTTACAGGTATTTTTGCGCTGTGAGGGAAGCACTAAAGTGTATGTATCTTTCTACTCTGCCATTTTGGCTCTACCCCCCTCCCATTACTTTAGTTAGAAGTAGCATTACTATAATATCAGTATAGACCTATAATACTTATTTCTGTCTAACTCACATGTTATTAGTCCCAGTTTGAGCATAAACAAAGAACTTTGTATTGATTATACTACTCTGTCTCCCCCTTATCGTCTAACTAGTATGTTATATACACAGATACTCAATAAGCACTTGTTCAGATAGATAACATTTTGAGTAGAAGAATGGCTTTCGAGTCAGGGGAAACCTGGATTCATGTCCTGCATTTCACATTCTAGTTGTGTGACCATGAACAAGTCACTTTACCACTAAGTATCTTTGGTCATTTTCAAAGGCTATAAATGATAGATTATTTAGATAGATAGTGGAAACAGAAATTCACCTAGAAGAAATCACAGGTATAGATTTGATGCTCTCTGAAAAAATCGTGTTGAATCAATTATTCAAATGAAAGGGTGAATGAATGCCTTCATGATCAGACAGGAAAAGTCTTCTTCAATAGCAAAGATAATACAGGAGCAAGTTAACCAAGTATTTATTAAACACTTACAACACTTACTATGTTCCAAACACTCTTCTAGGCATTGGACAGTACAAGTAAAAACTTAAATAATCCCTATTCCCAAGGAACTTACATTATAATCGAAGAAACAAGGATATCTACAAGTACACACAGAATAAATACAAAGAAAACAAATAGAAAACTATACAAAGTAGTTAAATATAAGATATTGTGTATGGGAGGGAGGGAGGGTCCTTGCAGTGTAAGAGATCAGGGAATGTTTCATATGGAAAATGGTGCTTGAAGTGCATTTTGGAGGAAGAGGAAGGATTTATGCGGTAGAGGTGAAGAGGACATACATATCCAGACATGTGGCAAGGTCATTGCAAAGGAGGGAAGGGAGAAATTGGAATGCCATATCTAGGAAACAGTGAGAAAGCCAATTTGACTAGATGGAGTCAAGATATTAGGAGACACTCTGTTTTCCAGAACTAAGGCTTAGCAAGCAAACTGTGACCTGAGCTTGACATAACAACAATCCTTTGCACTCACCTTCTGGCAAAAAGCACAAAATCATTGTAGTCCTTTGACAAGCACCAGGTGTTTTCTGAGCTCAGACAAGCATCTGACAAGTACTTATGTTCAAGTCATGAGTCCCTGCTATTGTCAGGGCTACAGTTCACTCTGCAGACATCAGTATAAATATTGAGATTTGGTCACACTGACTTGAATCTCTCCCCACCTCATCCCCAGGAGAGGCTCTCCTGCACAGGTGTTTTAGCTGCCTCCTTACTTGCAAGCCATTTCCCTCACTTTGAAATTAAACTTCTATTTGATTCCTGAATCTCCTATCTCCAGCCTGCTCTGTTCAGCTCCAGATATCCACAGGTTAGAGGCCAGTTCAGATGACAATGCCAAAGTGCAGGAGTGAAATTAATACCCAGTGAGTTTGGAAACATCCATCTGGCTCAAAATCATGAAGGGTTTTAAAATCTAAAGAAGAGTTTATATTTTATTCTAGAGGCAATGGGAAACCATTGGATTTGATTGAGTACAAATGTAACTAAGTCAGATCTAGGCTTAAAGAAAATCACTCAGGTAGCAGAGTGGAAAATAGACTGAACTGGGAAGAAAACTGAAGCAGGGAAACTAATTAGGAAGTGGTCACAATAATCTGAGAGAGGCAATGAAGGCCTGAACCAAGATGATAGCTGGATGAATAGAGTGAAAGAGTAGATAGGAGAGATATGGTATAGGCAGGAATTTTTGAGCTATCTTCTTCCAAATATTTGAAAATCACGATATAATGTGGTTGAATATCACAGAGTATGTGAAATAGCATAGGTTAAAAGTCACTTATACAGTATTGCAGATTTTAAGGCATTCTTTAATGAAAATATTAGACATGCTTTATCCAGAAGTACTGTGAAACTCATCAAGAAGACATGGTTAGTTTCACTCCAGAGGAATCTCAATGGATTGAACACAATCAATACTGTGGAAATATATCCAATAGTATTAGTAACGTTGAATGTAGAACAACATCCTTCATGTAATCTGTTGATAAAGTTATTTAACTTCCTCATGGATCACCAGCCAGATGATGTTTGCTGAAAGCCAAACTGTTTTTGGATTTAATAAAAGATCATTGTACTTCAGCATAAACATCAGATAATCTAAACAAGCTGAATACTGCCGGCAAACCCTCCAGACTCCATTTTTGTTGTTGTTTTCCCAAAATATCAGATTCAAAGGATGATAAGTAAGGAGCCTGCAATGCAAATACTTTGTCATGAACGCTGTAGATTCATATCTAATAACTGCTCTGCAAAAATGGCTCAGGGACGGAAACCATTTTCAGCCTGCTGAATTCCTAAGCAAGGTTTTTTTTAAACAAACTTTTCAGAACACACTCAAAACAAAGGAATGGCTTGCAAAGATCCAAATTCCAATAGATTCCAGCTGTTCGTATTTTGATGGCTAATCTATCAGTAGTAGTGAGTTCCTGTGGTTACAGAGAGAGATCAGGCAGTCTGGCTCAGGCCATATGCCAGGCTCCACCACTGGTTCACTGTGGGATTTCTGAATAAGACACAACTCTCAGTGATTTCCTTATGAGGAAAATATTTTATATGTATTTTCTGGACTTTAAAGTATCAAAATGTCAGAATAACTCCTTCAAAACCTTAATAAAATGCATGGTGCATTTTAGGCTTTTATTCAGTCTAGGGGATTCAAATTCTACATACATTTATAATTGTTGCAGATCAGTATAATGGAGGGAATTTCCATCCTGAGAGTTTCCTAGATCAATGAAATGACAGGATCTGGGCCAAAAAGAAAAATGTTTCATTGAACATAATTTGGTAGAATTGTAGAATTTTTGAGCTTGAAGAATCCTTGGTGATCATCTGATCCAAACTTCTTATTTTCCAAATAAGCTAAAGCAGAGAGGTAATTGAGGGATGCATTCTCGGTATTTTATCATCTTTTATCTTTAAAAAAATTCTTAAAGTGCTACATATGTATATATTTACCAATCACATAACTACATGCCACTAACGGCATGAGAGGGAAAAAAGCCACAGAATTAAGAGGCAGAAGAATTGAATTCAAAGGCTACTTCTACCACTGATTAACTGCATGACCTTGGCAGGTTGAATGGTTTCTGGTTCATCTTTTGTGGCTGTTTGTGTTTTGAAACTGGCTCTCTCCATCTCACCCAGGCTAGGAAGAAGCACCTCCAATTTCATTACTGATGGATCTGAGAATTTGACCTGCTTCCTTTCTCACCTAGATCAGTTCATTCTTCCTTGAGTAGATTGATGTCCCTCCTGCAAATCCCCTAACCCCCAGGAAATCACCATATTAGGGCTGACTTAGTACTGCCCACTAGTCAACTCAGTTCACAGAAACTCAGGACTCCCAAGCTTACACCATTCACCAGGCTCAGCCTCCCCAATAGCAGGGAGTATGGACATGTGCCACCATGCTCAGGAAAAAGTAAAAAAAAAGATGGCCAGGGTCTCTTCCAGCTCAGATATCCAGGCAACAGATGTCTACTTATGTCTCAAGTAAAGTATGCTATGTGTAGGCAACCCAAAAACTTGGGAGAAAGCCTCTTCAGAATCCTGGGGCGGTGGGAGGAGATGGAAGAAACTACTTACTCCTGTTCAAGGTAACAATGTGACCAAAAGTATATAAGGACTGAAAATTAAGGGACTGAGAGGATTCGCGCAAGATATGTAATACACACACACACACACACACACACACACACACACACACACACACATACACACATGGAGAAAGTCAATGACTATAATTTTAGGGCACAGGAAACAATTAAGATGTTGTCCAGAATTTATAACATCTGATCAAAACCAATGAACTGCGTGAAATCATAAGAAGACACCAAGGAAAGGTCTCTGTGATTGCAATGCCCACATACCATTCTCTTGCAGAGAAATGACTTCATTAAATAATGGTATCTGTTCTTGAATATTTCAAAATACTCTGTGTTCTCAATAAACTTCTAGTTGGAAATCTAATTTTTTGTCCAAAATAAGCAACTACTTTTGCTTTACCCATCCCCACCTGTGATTTCTATTTCAAGCTTTATATTTTGAAGTACTATTTATTTGTCAAGCATAAATTCTCCTTTGAAGGTCTATGGTATATCTTTAATTTTCATTATTGTTTCATTTTGTTTGCAGCATACTTCTTAACCCAGCCCCTACAACTGGTACCACACAGAAGAAAATATTTAGCTATTCATGGGCTAAGAGTCCATTGATTTCCTCTTTCAAAAGGAGGGTGAATCATGACTGTTTAAGCAAGCTATTTCCCACCAATCAGTCCCTGCTCCGTAGTGTAATATAAAAAACTTTTCATTATAATCACACACATCACACAAGCCTGGAGCCAGAGAGTTAATTTGCTTTTGAAGCTATCTGAATGAGGAGGAAATGCTTGTAGGAATGTGGGAAGTCCTATCTCAGTTTAATGCAAGAGAAAAAAATGTAAAGATGAGGTAAGGGAATTAAGGGACAGAGGATCTCAGGCCCAGAGTCCAAGTCTGGAAACAACTTCAAAGAACAGTCAGTCCAACTGTCTCATTTTGTAGATAACAAAACTGAGTTCACAGATGTTATGTGATCTGTATCAGTCATGGCTTTGAACTCAAGACCTATTGGAAGGGAAAAAGAAAAAGGACCAAGATGAGGGAATTGTGCTTTGAAAATTGTAACTTTACTAATCATCCCTGTAATTTACTAATTAATGATTTAATTTTGCCTTCCATTCTAAAAACTAAAAAAGAAAACACCAATTCCAGAGATGGCAATGAGGAACAGAATATAAACTGTAGATGTAGCACACATGAGGGCAGGTAGGTGGCCCCAGTAAATAGAATGAAAGACCTGAAGTCAGGAAGACTTCTCTTCTTAGGTCCTAATCTGGCCTCAGAGAGTTACTAGCTATATGACCCTGGGCAAGTCACTTAGCCCTGTTTGCCTCAGTTTCCTCATCTGTAAAAATGAGCTAGAGAAGGTAATGGTAAACCACTCTAATATCTTTCAAAAGAAAAGTCCAAATGGGGTCACAAAGACTCAGATAGGACCGAAACAACTAGAGAATAAGAACAAGCAAGAGTGAATGGTGATGTGGCCTTAAAAAAAAAAATATTATTCCTCATTTGGAAATTCTTGTTTCACTTTGGTCATAAAAGGGGTAAGGTGCTATTTCTATCTCTTCTGATGAAGCCAGAACCAAGTCTAAGCAAACAAATCTGAAGTCACACACACCTATCTGTGTTCTCTTTTCCTATTCTGGGTTCGCCCCTTCCCATGGCTCCTTCTTCTCTGCTCTAGCGTATTAGCCTTTTTTTATAATGCCTACTACAAAAACTTGCTATGAGGAAATATCTATAAGCTCATTCAAACTACAATACAAACAACTGATGAACTCAGCATGCTACTTCTCCAAAAGACATTTGTATATCAATAAGGGTAATAGGGTTTAATAAACTATATTATAGAATAGAATAATAGAATAGCTGTTCATTTTTTAAAAAAATCTTAGAAAATTATTAGATTGTTAAATTGAATGCTTGACATATTCTCTTTTTATTTTTTGACTATTATTTTTTATTTTAATGTTTAATTTATGGAATAAAATAAACATTTCCATAACAATAGAATTTTTTTAAAAAGAGGTTTGTACATGAAACTGCAGATCTATTATGGACAACTTGCTAGTCCTATTAAATATATCATAAAGTTATCATATAAATTTCTTTTTTCATGAAGGTATGTGATAAATATTTACAGAGTGAATGAGGTTAGACTTTTTTTCACCAGCTACCAGCCCTTAAAATGCTGTACTAAGATGCAGTACTACATAGGAGCACAGAGGAATGTGCAGGAAAGATCCGGGTCTGGGAAGATATGAGTTCAAATCCTATCAGTATTGCTGTGTTGTTACCCTGGGAAAGTCACTTAAGCTTCCTGAATTTCAATTTCGTCCTCTGCAGAGGGGAGAAAATATTTGTACCATTTCTATTGAAGTTTTACTATGAACAAAGCATTTAAAGCAGAACTTTAAAAAAATTAAATTTTATCTTATTTTCAAACTAAAATTCACCTCTTCAATGTACTATGGGGCAGGCAATCACATGGTGATCAGAAGAAGCAATACAAGGACACCCTCAAGGTCTCTCTCAAGAACTTTGGATTTGATTGTGTGACATGGGAGACACTGGCAAAGGAACACTCACCACGGCACCCACATCAGAGAAGGTGCTGTGCTCTATGAGCAAAGCAGAATTCAGACAGCACAAACAAAGGTCCATCACTCACGGGACCAGAGTGGAACCCAGCCCTACCTGGGCCGTGCAGCCCCGGCAGGAGCATATCTGAGCAGGCTTCAGGGACGAAATCTCCTGTGGCCATGGAGGTCCCTCCACCAACAGACACACAGGTCAGTGAGAGAGACTTCTGGGCTGGCTGAGAGGGGAGCGGGGTTTCTCCATAACTCAGGCCTCCTCGGGAGGCAGCAGCAGAGGCAACAGCAGCAAGAGCCTCCCAGAGCAGGCAGGAGCTCAGCAGCAGCTCCATTACTGAAGGTCTCTGCATAAACCCCCTAAGGGAACTGAGCCTGGGAGGTAGCCCTGCTCCCACCTGAGAACCTGATTTAATCTTACCCTGAATAGCAGCCCCACCCATGCCAAAAGCCCTGAGACTGGGGAGCAGCATTTGAAGCTCAAACCCCAAGCACTAGCTGGGCAGATCTAGGCAGGGGTGGAGAGGAATCTCAGAAGTCAAGTAGCTGGCTGGGAAATTCCCAGAAAAGGGAAAAAAAATAAGATCATAGAAAGTTACTTTCTTGGTGATTAGATGTTAGATCCTTTCCTTTCTGAGGAGGAGGAACAATGCTTACCATCAGGTAAAGACATAGGAGTCAAGTCCTCTGTATCCCAAACATCTGAAATAGATACCCAATGAACTCAGGCCATGGAAGAGCTCAAAAAGGATTTTGAAAATCAAGTTAGACAGGTGGAGGAAAAACTAGGAAGAGAAATGAGAGATGCAAGAAAAGCATGAAAAAGTAGGTCAATACCTTGCTAAAGGAGACCCAAAAAAATGCAGAAGAAAATAACACCTTGAAAAATAGGCTAACTCAATTGGCAAAAGAGGTTCAAAAAGCCAATGAGGAGAAGAATACTTTCAAAAGCAGAATTAGCCAAGTGGAAAAACAGGTGCAAAAGCTCAATGAAGAAAATAATTCTCTCAAAATTAGAATGGAACAGATAGAGGCTAATGAC
>CM053771.1:501684812-501713100 GCA_028658325.1 Potorous gilbertii | reverse complement strand
TAGATATACACTCATTATCCAGTGTACTGACATGTAGTGATTGTATTTTCTTTTGTATTCCTCTCTTACTAGACAGTGCATAGGAATTGGAACATATATCAATTATGAAAGATAACATTGTTTTATAGCACCTTGGAAGGCACTAACTTTATCTTAGCAACCAGCCATCTTCATCCCACTTTTGCCAAGAGCTACCTGAATGACTTTGAACAAATTAGCCAAAACCACTTAGCTGCCTCAATTTCCAGAGCACTGAAAGTAGACAAGCCTAATAAGTCCAGTAATCAACCAACAGTATTCCAGCTTTAATATCTCCTCAGCCTCCAAACACACTATTTTCAGTAGGGCTTCACTCTTGACAAGCAATCGCTTCACTCACCCATGCAATTGGGTCAAAGTAGCTTCTGTTTCAATCCCTAATTAGATTAACCCTCTCCTTCCCAGCTGATTGTTCATAAATGAAAAGCCAGAAATCTGAGCACTTGAGTGAGAATAGAGCAGAGTTACTTGGAACAGATTAACTAAGCCATGGAGTTTCGGTGGTTAACATCTTAAAGGGTCCCCAGAGAAGCCATTGATAATAGCAACTTTGACTGAATGGAGTCCTGCAGTCAACTCATGCTGTTTAAGTTTCCTTTAATTAGCTAGCTCATTCACCATTTTAGTGTAGTCCAGGGAGGCAGCATCTGCCTGTGGAATTACCTTGACCAGACTTCCTCATCAGATGACATTTCTTCTAATTAGGTTTCTTGGCTGCTGGGTATTATTGCACTCTAAAATGAATATAGACCCCCACCCTCCCTCATTCTCATCTGCTCTTGTACTCTTCTTGATGCAAGATACAAGCCAGATGTTATATTAATAAAAGAACTGATTTTCCTCAAGGAGTCATTCATCAACACAGAATCAGGGCCTCTTGCCTTGCTATGAATTTCTTAAATACTTTTTCTTTAATTACACACAACATTCAAGAAGATCTATTTGGAAGCAATATTATTGGAAGGAAAAAATTAAACTGATTTACTCTGAACTCCATAAAAGCTACCAATGGGGACTTAGAATCTTCACAATGAAGTCTTTACATTTAAAAAGGGGAAAGAGTTTTTCATACATACTCTAAGACATGTTGTATTTTACTATTATTGAAGAATAGACTTCAAAGAGAACAGAGAAGCCTATTATCATACCAGTTTGTCTTCACATATCATAAGCTTGTGAACTTGTTTTCATTCTGAAGCCATGCACAAAAATCTGTACATACATCAGTATATGACAGTTTCATTTCCAGAAAAAAAGATGTCTTTTTGCAGCTAAGAACCAATTTTCTCCACTTACTTTACAAATAAATTGTTTTTTTCCTTTGAAACCAGGCACACATTATGCTCCTTAACTTATCTATTTGAAAAATAAGATTTTTTTTGGTTCAGACCTATGATTTCAGAAGTCTAGGGCGCTCATGGTGTGGAAATTCTCTCCACTGAAACAGGTCAATAATTCATCTATAACTTATAATTGCAGACTATTGCATGGGGCACTGGGACATTAAGTAGCTTATTTATGACACAGGTAGTATTAACTGGTTTTGAGCTCAGATCTTCCTGACTTAAATGGTCACCCTCTATCCACTAGGTCATGCTAGCTCAATGAGAACACTAAAATTTATGGAACTGCCCAGCAAATATAGAGGGATAGCAAACAATATTTGTACTCCTAAGAACATAGTTAGAACATAAATATATCACATAAATTTATCTCCCACAAATTTGAGTGAGAATTTTTTTTGTTTCTAGACTAAACAAACACACAGTCTTAAAAATTACTAAAATATCCAAGTAATCCTTGATGGACATGGTGGCTAGGATTCTGGCTTTGGAGTCAGTGAAACCTGAGTTTTAATTCTTTCTCACATCCTTACTGGTTGTGGGCTCCTGGGCAAATCGCAAAGTTCTATCAGTCTCAGTTTTCTCATCTGTAAAATGAAGATAATCACAGCATCTACTTCACTGGGTTGTTGTAAAAATCAAATAAGATAATTTATTTTGACATGTTTTCCAAACCTGAAGATATTACATTAGCATAAGCTATTATGAATATAATTTGAGAAATATTTTCAAAGGTACTGAGTTGCAAGATTCTTCCCTGGAACTGTAGCCACCTTGGAGCACTGAAGACCCTTGTCTCATTTAGGGCTACTTAGTTCCTAGCTAGAAGTAATTGTGAGCCCTGCCATCCAGCCAGTTACTTCATTTAAACGTGTGTGAAAACGTTTTCTAGAGTCACATTAATGTGCAATTCCCACTTAGGGCTCTGTTCTGAACTTCTCAGTCTTTTACTTTAAAATAATTGCCAAATCAAAGTAAGTCACCTGGAATCTATTAAAGATATCCAGAGCTGATCCCTGAATAGCAGAAATGAAGTCCTCTCCTCCTGGTACTCATAACCTTCTTAGTTATTAATATACATAAACATAATCTTATCTGCCTTCCTTTGGATGACAAAATATGAAAATAGTAGGACTAGTTCCCTATGTGTTTCAAAAGAAAGGAGTTAAAAATAGTTAACCTACGCACCAGAAGACAAAATGCTCACATGATGCCCAGTCGTGGCAGACACACAAAACAAGCCCTCTCTTCCTTTCACTTCCACTCAAGTTCCACCCAATTTTCCAGACTAAAACTATACCATTATGTAATGTCCAATCCAAAGAGAGGCAATGTGGAATGACAATTAGGGAGCCAATTTTGGATAAAGGAAGACCTGCATTTTACACATACTACTTGGTTGGTTGTTGTCCTCCATGATCTAATAGCACCAAAATGAATGACATCACTATGTCCAGGTCAAGGTACAGTGTGTCCAGCTGTGGTTGATCCAACCACTTTGCACATCTCATATTTCTTTGAGCTACTGTAATTCTGCTTTGCTCTTAGAGCACAGTGCCTTCTTTGATCTGGGCTCACCATGAGAAGGTGTCCTGGACCAGTGTCTCCCATGTCTCACAGTTGATTCCAAAGGTTTTCAGAAAGACCTTGAGAGTGTCCTTGTGTCATTTCTTCTGACTTCCATGTGAGCACTTGCTCTTGTTTGCTGTTGTTAAGTCATTTTAGTCATGTCTGACTCTTTATGACCCACTTTATATTTTCTTGGCAAAGATACTGGAGTGACTTGCCACTTCTTCCTCCAGCTCATTTTATAGATGAGGAAACAGAGGCTAACAGTATTAAATGACTTGCCCAGGGTTACACAGATAGTACGTGTCCGAGGCCAGATTTGAACTCAAGAGAATGAATCTTCCTGACTTCAGGCCCAGCACTCTATCCACTGTGCCACCTAACTGTCCTTTTGATGCCTAAGCTCTCAAACTAATTTCAGCACAGCCTAATGCATGAAATGTTTCCCAAAGCGAGTGGAATACAAATATAAATTTAGACACAAAAGGAATTTCAATAAAGTAACTGAACTTCAAAGCCACATTGCCCTGCTAGGATGAGCCCTCTCTCATCTCTCCTCTCTCTCTCTCTCTCTCTCTCTCTCTCTCTCTCTCTCTCTCTCTCTCTCTCTCTCATCCAATCACTCATTCACTTATACAGTCAAAATACAAAGTCTGGTTTAAGGAACATAAGTAAAAAACCTGAATTATTTGTGCTATTATAAGCCATCTAGAATCAGCCTGAAAGAGGGAAAAAAGCCCTTGTCCTCCTTCAGGCTGTTGATAGAGACAGCATGGTATAGTGAATAGAGAGGACATGAATATCTCCAGGCCTCAGTTTCTTCATTTATAAGATGGAGATAATACTTCTAAAATCTATCTTCCAATATAATGAAACTCCAAGTGGGATTATGTGTATAAAATGCTTTTGAATTGTAGAGGGTATTGGCTCCATTGCTTTTGGCAGTAGTAGGTACCTTTCTACTTGACTGCTCCCACCCTTCTAATTATGATAACCAAGGTGGCCTGGAGGAATGGGAAAAGGCTTTATGGAAAAGGAGAGACTAAAGGTGGATTTTGACAGATGGGGAGACTGTAAATATTTGAAGAATAGGAGGAACTTTTTATACAAGAACCAAGAAGGAACTTACATAGCCCTTTTCAGGAGAGGAGGAAGAGACCAACCTTAATAATGAATTACATGGTGAGAGGTGGGGTTAGTTGTAGCATTTTCATGCTCTCATTTATTCACATTGAAGAGGAATAGAGATGAATGAAATCTACAGATGATTCATAACCCTTGCATACTTAACTATTTTATATGGTTCCCTCAACTAATTATTTGATAGGACTTCTAAAAACTAATACAATAGATTGGTTTAAGGAGTATCTGTTTTTTCAGTCCTACAGAAGGGCTAAGAATTATCCAAAGAATTTGTAGTCAGGGGAGAAACAAAGGACTTTGAATGACATTGGAAAGACCATTTGCTCTGAAGTATCAGGGTTCAAATCCTGCTTCCATCATTCACACCCTGTATGATAATGGGAAAAATACTTATCCACTCTGAGTCTCAGTTCCTTTGAAAGTACAAATGAAGGGTTAGATGAGATGACCAGCTTTAAATCTATGACCCTATGAACCCATAGATACGGAGACAAACTACCACAGTGGTTAGAATATCAGACCAGGAATCAGGAATGGATTCAAATTCTCTCTCTGATAGCTAATAACTGTGTGATCCTAAGTTTGCCATTCAAAGGAGATGCACTTCAAGTAAGGAAGTTGTTGATGGGCAGCAGTCTGACTTGAGGAGAGAATGCATCCATACTTGATCCTCTTCCTAATTGTTTCTCCACCCAGTAGACAAGAGCCAGGTCCTACATAATGAAAGACTTGAAGACAATCAGTAAATAACCACTCAATCCTTAAAAATTTATTCATAAATGAACGAATGAATGGTCTAAAACAATGGAAAGGGTCAGTTTATCCCCAAACCTCAATAGTCTTGCTGTCAATTAAACTTCTTCAAATTAAACAGGAATAACAATTAGTCCAATGATGACTCCCTTATCAAAGGACTTTATGTTTGTCACCATTCTTTTTTGACATAGAAAATCTTATTTCTATGCATATGGCTTCTAAGCTGAGTTAATTCACCTGTGCTGCTGTGAGCTGGGCTTTGATATGGTAATTACTTTCTAAAAATTATCAACAACATCAAAAAGAAGCCAATATTAGAGTCTAGGCTAAAACTTAATGAAGGATTTGGGATATCATTTATCAATTGCTCAAACATCCATTTCCTACCTAAAATCTTATGCACATGCTTGCCAATGAATGACAACAAAGAGAAGGCAAGCTGACCTTTGTCTATACATAAGGTAGTTTAAATGCATTTGCAGGGCATCCAGAGAGAAGTAGAGGGGTTGTATTATAGACTTGTTTATGGTCTCCCAAACTGCTCTGGGAGCTTGAAATTTATCAAGTAATTACACAGTAGAAGTAGAAAGTAGAGGGATGTTTTATGACCTGTTGGCTCAAGTCAATTACAACTTCTCCAAAACTGTTCACATCAACTTCTGCTAATTGTGGCATATATTTCCATGGCAGGAGGGGAGCTCATCAGTCACTGAAATTGTTTTTATAATCTATCTAAAGATAGAAAGTCTGCCTTGACTCATAATAAATATTCCTTCCCTCAGGAGTGTGACTAAAAGGCATGAGAGTGATAGCTTTTCTTGCCCCCTCTTAAGAGTGAAGCTTCCTATTATTTCAACCCAGCTGAATATTTCGGCAGTCACATAAACCATATCCTACTGTTCAAGGGGTATAACTTTTTCTTGTACTTCAGCCCTAGAATTATTGAGATTGAGATTGCCTGTTATACTTTACACAGAACTTTACAATAAACTCAGCAAGTAGGCTGAGAAATATCGCCAACTTCATTTTATAGGTGATGAAATGAGGATGAGAAAGATGAAATTAGGTGTCCAATGTCACATAGCTACTGGGTGCACCAGGCTCAGAAGTCAGGTATTACCCACACTCTATTTGTTATCAGTGTTCAGTCAGCCTAAGCTAAAATGGTTCCATAGACAAAGTTTATTTTGGGCTTGTCCACTGTCTTGACACTAAATGTCCTTTTGATGAACTACCACAATGACATCATGCTATGTCCCTCACTGACCAGGATTCCCCACTGCCGCATCCACCAGACTCTGGTTCTTTCCTTCATCCTTTTAAAGCTTACTTGACCTATGTCACCTTCCCTCAAGGCCTTACAAAGTGGCCCATTGCCTAAGCCAAAAGTGATCTGTTCATGTAGTGCTCATAATGGTAGCCACAGTGCTTAGAACTGAAAGGGTACATCGGCTAATGTGTTGGACTTGGAGTCAGGAAGACTTGAATTCAAATCCTGTGAGACAAAATTCTGCCCACAGACTTATATCTATGTGAGTCTAAGTGAGTCACAATCTCAGTTTCCTCATTTACAGTATGGAACTACTTCAATAGGCTATTTATCACAAGGATCTAATAGGATAACACATGTAAAGTGGTTAGTAAACTTAAAAATATTATGTGTACACACACACACTTATAAAACCTACTAATATTAATTGGTTATACTTTAACAAAAGCCTCTCCAGAAACAAACTATCTTAAACCAAAAGAATGACCAAGGCACAGTGCCATGCGGTTGGGGGAATATTTTCCTACTCTTCATATTTTCAGACAAAATCATAAGATTCAGAACCAGAATGGACCTTAGAGATCATGTTGCCTAGTGCTTCCATATTACAGATGAGGGAAATGGGACATAGAGACAGAGTATCACTTGTCCCTAGCCATACAAAGTAACAGAGTTAGGATTTGGACTTCTCACCATATAGCTGCTGGGCTCATTTTCATCATCCAACCCTGTCATTTTACAGATGAGGATACTGGAACACAAAGAGATGAGGTAATTTATACAAAGCCATACAAATAATGGATCTAGCCAAATCTTTCAAAAAATCACATTCTAGCCTGAACAGAAGCCCTTCAGCATCCTCGTGACCCTCCTCTGGACATCTGCCAGCTTTGCAAAGGTATGGTGCCCAGAATGAAGTGTAACATGCTAGCTGTGCTCTAATCAGGACAGAGGACAGCGGCACAGTCATCTGAGCCCTGGACCCTACTCTTAGATTTCTGCATTCTCTTCTTTCCAACTGTAAAATGAGGGTAATTATAATGCCTACCTCCCAGGGTTGTTGGGAAAATCAAATGAGGCAATATTTGTAAGGAAATTAGCATATTGCCTGGAACATAGTAGGTGCTTAAGAAAAGTATGTTTTCTCCCTTATCACACCATTGCCTCAAATGGAGTTTGCAGTCACTAAACTCTAGGATCTTTTCATATTCACTATTGTCTAGCCAAGTTTCTCCCAGCTTTGATTAGGAAGATGATTTCTTAAACCCTGATTTGAGAAGGCATTTATCCCTAATGAATTTTATCTTATTCAGCTGATGCCTGTGCTCTATAATAAAGTTCTTTTTGAATCCCAGCTCAATAACAATAGCATTTATAAAGAAGTAAAATGTTTGCAAAGCACTGTATAAATATTACTTCATTAAGTGTATTAGCTTTCTGTCCAAGATTTGTGCTGTCTGAAAATTGTTTGAATATGCCATCTTTGCCTTTATAAGAAGTGAATCATTTCCAGGGCAGTCCACTATCACCTACTTCAAAACTGACATAAAACTGCCATTGTCCACCCCTTGCGTCTGACCATTCAGTCACCTCTGAATACACCTAATTTAATTATCATATATCCCAGGCTGTTTATCATCTGTTTCCTGAGTTCCTTGTCTATTTCCCCTTTTGGTGATGAATATTATGATGAATAATTCTTTTGTTTTTGCCTCTACCTATCTTCACCCAAATGCTTCCCATCATGTTTACCCTGATCTGGTTCTTAGTTTGTCTCACACAAATATATGGTGCTATTCCATCTCATACCCTTATGCTTATCTCCTTTCTTTTGCAAAAGATGTATTCTTCAAGGGCTATATTCTAGTCATAGGTTTCTTCCCACCAAGTCTCAGTGATACCTCTAAGGTCAAATTTACCTCTGTACATCAGAATCTCTAGTTCTTCTTGAATATTTCTCATACTCTGTGTATTTATATTTAAATATCTAAGGGCATAGGTTTTATTACTCAATTCTTTCTTGTATTTTGACTCCTTAGGTTTGCATAGCCCTAGGCTAGTCTTTCCTCTACATTATAATTACTCTTTATGATATCCAGATTAATAGATTTACATAGACAATTTCTTCCTCTCCCTTTTTTTCCAATTAAAATCACTGTTGGTAGGATTTGTTGGACTTTCACCATGATTCTTATCAATTCATATTATGTAAACTCCATCCCAGGCCATGATCCTGTCATTCCTATATTTTAAGATATGATCTAAAAATCTGATTCTCAGTCCTAGATCCCTTCTTATTAACCAGCAATTCACTCTGCATGGCTAATGTTTTTGCCTACAAATGGTGGCTATAACTAAAAACAAAGACTTCTTGTGTGCTAAGTTCTGCAGTTTTTCTCAAGCCTCTGCAATCTTTGAGCAAGTGTAAATCACCAGAAATGGTTCACAGGAATCCGGTTTGACAAGGCTTGGCATATTCTCCAACACATCTCGCAACCTAACCCCAAGGAAGACAATAGACTTCTTTCTCTTAGTTACCAGGTTGACAAGCAGCTGCCTAAGTACCCAATATCTCAGGAGGCAGGGACCAACAATCACTGTTACTACTTGTCTCTTCATTTTCTGGTGCTTTCTGGATGACCTATCACTTGACTGCAACTACAAACCCATACCATCGTTCCTCTGAGGATAAATAGCTGCTTCTCCTTCAGAGTATCCAGCCCTGAAGGGCTTGGGTATAGCCTCCTTTCTTCCTTTACTCCAAATACTCCATAGTTCACATTGCTGTTCTCCTCTCTGTGACATCCTTCTACCCTCCTACCTCATGACAAAAGCTCAGGAATCAGCTCCTCCTTCTGATGCTTACTGACATGGAAATAGTCATTGAACCTCAGTTTCCTCTGCAAAATCAGGAAATTGGACTACATTGTCTCTGAGTTTCCTTTCCGCTCCAATTCTGTGAGTATGTGCATCTGGAAAAAGAGTTCCCTTTGTACCTTCAAATGCCTCTTCTTTGTTTTCACTTTAAAATCATTCTCGTGTTAAAAAAAAAAAAACCACTTCATTCTCCTTGAAATGCTGAAGAAAGGATAAACATTCCCTGAATCCCTTTGTCTTCTCTTCTTTGAGGAATACCAGCTGGCACGTTGAATATAGTTGCTTGGCAGTGGCATAAATATAAACACTGAATGCTCTGCTCAAGCCCCTGAAAATCCTTCCTGCTAGTCATACTTCCTTTGAGTGAGATTGTCAGTCCTTGGGGTTATTCTTAGAAATTCTCTTTGAATATAGCTATGGAAAACTACTTAGGTGGGTCTTCAATCTTGGGTTCATACTTTCCTTCTCACTTTGTTAATATAGTCTTATCAATTTGAATATATACACACGCGCATGTGTGTGTGTGTGTGTGTGTGTGTGTGTGTGTGTGTACACACACACAGATGTATACATGTATATATGAGATCAGAAACAGAAAGTGTATAGCAAGATCCCAAGGCTCAGGAAGACTGATTCTGTGTATAGCTTGGAAACTAGGAGCCCCAGAATATTAGAAGCACAATCAGTGTTATGAAGAGTTTGGAAGCTGACAAACTAAACTCTGAGCTGATCCCTTAAGTCAGTGATGTCAAACTCAAATAGAAGATAGGGTTGCCACACTGATAAGGATCCATGCCTGCCCCATATTGACTTAGAAAACCACATATGAACATCATCTGTGTTCTATTGCATTTTCATTTATTTTGTTAAATAGTTACCAATTACAATTTAATTTTGTTCTGGACTGCACTGGGAAGTGTTCTACACTTTTGCCTTAATGAAAGGAACTGCATATGGAAATATGGATCCTACTATGTTTCTATACATTTTCTATAAATTTCTATAAATCAATACCATTTGTGGGGAGAACAATAATGAGAATGCCCCAATCAAATCATATGTATTTAAGTGGCAAATTACTGAGTCTTGACTAATCTCTTGAGTGATCTATACAGGAAAAAATGTTGCCTAAGTTATGGGGTGGGGGGAGAGAAGCAGACCTAAAGCTTAACATGTGAGTCAGATAAATTTTGTAAAAGTATGAATTCTAATATGTACAAATGGGTCAATGGGTTAGTCAGTCAATCAAGAAGCATTTATTAAGTGTTTACTCTGTGTCAGGTACTGAGATAAGTACTGGTGATATCAAGGAAGGAAAAAAACAAGGTCCCTCTCTCAAGGAGCTAATGTTCCTTTTTTTAAAAGTTTATTCATTTTTAGTTTTTAACATTCACTTCCATAAGTTTTAAATTTTCTCTCCCTCTCCCCAAGATGGCACACAACCTGATGTAGACTCTACATATACATTCTTATTAAGCACATTTTCACATTCGTCATGTTGTATAGAAGAATTAGAATGAATGGGAGAAACCATGACAAAGAAAAAAAGCAAAACAAAAGAAAATAGTCTGCTTCACTCTGCATTAAAACTCCATCATCCTTTCTCTAGCTGTGGATGGCATTTTCTATCATGAGTCCTTTGCAACTGTTTTAGGAACTTTTATTGCTGAGAAGGGCTAAGTCTATCAAAGTCAGTCATCCCACACTGTAGCTGTTACTGCATACAATGTTAAAGGAGTGAACATTCTAATGGGATAGATGGCATGCAAACAATTATATACATAGAAAATATATTCAATATAAATATTATCTGAGATTGGGGGAGTTGGAGGGATGTAAAAGACTTCCTTCAGACTAAGTCTTGAAGAGCATCTGAGAAACCATGGGGCAGAGATAAGGATGGAGAATATTCCAGACATCAGAGCTAATCAGTGAAAAGGCTAAAAAATCATTTAGTTAAAACCACAAAAAGACCACTCTCACTGGATTAAAGACTATGTAGAAGGTGAAAAATTTATGAAGACTGGAAAGGTAGGAAGGGGGTCAGTTATATTGGTATGAAATTCCAAATAGTATTTTATGTTTGATCCTGGAGGTAATAGGGGGTTACTGAGAAGAGAAGTGGCATGATCAGACCTATATTTTCATCTGGGTGGAGAATAGATTGAAGTAGAGAGAGATCTAAGGCAGGGAGATCAATCTGAAGGATACTTCAATAATCCAGGGATGAGATGATGAGCACCTAGACCAGGGGGGGCAGTTGTATGAGTGGAGAGATGCTTTGACAGTCTACAAAAGCAAAAGCAGATGAGAAATTAAACATCAGTCTATTCAGAGGTTGAGCATATAGAGCAATTTCGTGAGATAGACAATAAAGGCATTTTTATTTCCATTTATGAGATGAAAAAATTGAATTGCACTAGAGTTCAATGACATTCCCAGATTACACAATTAGTGGTCATTCTCACTATTCAGTAGACAAGAAAGGCAAATGTCCACAATATACCAGTCAGCAAACCAGGCTCCAGTTTGCTCAGCACTGTCATGCAAAATTCATATATTCAAGAGTATATCCTCAGTCTGCAAATTCTTTGATCATTTCACTTTTCATTAGTACTTCTTGTCTGGAGGAGAGGGAATAACAGGATTTACTCCTCAAGTCTTCTATCTTGAGCTACTTTTTGAAAGTTCTAATAAAGAATTTGGTGAGGGAGAAGACAAACTATTGCTAATATGAGGCTCTGTACTAGCTGTGGGCTTCCTGGACCCCTGTGGGAAACACTCCATCAGCAAATGGTTCATTTATTTATTTTTAATTTATCCTTGATATATAGAAAGAGAAATAATAGATAAACATATACACAGAAAGAGAACATAGGCAATAAACAATAAGTATCTACTATTTGCCAGGTCCTATAGTAAATGTTGAGAATACAAATATAAGAAAGACCAGCCCCTGTCTTCAAGGAGTTTACAATCTAATGGAAAAAGACAATGTATCAAAGAAGGCTGAAAAGGGAGTGAAGAGGGAAGGTACCAAGGGCACAAAAGGAAGGCACCAGACATGGAAGCAAGATGGAAAAGTCCAAAGAGGAGTGCAGCCAGGTGGGAAATGAAATGATGACTGGCATAAGCATCCTCCTTAAATTGAGGTTTAGAAAGGAGCTCTCCACTCAGTCTTCTAATCAGAGCAGCCCTAAGGAGAGAAGGTACTGATGAGGTTTGAGATCTTGCAGAATGATATCTTTCCTAAGGATTTAATGAAGAAATTCAAAGGAGTGCAGCTTGGTGGGAAATTCTCACTCCCTCTCGCCCCTTCTTCACCTCTCTCTCTCTCTCTCTCTCTCTCTCTCTCTCTCTCTCTCTCTCTCTCTGTCTTTCTCCTCCTCCTCTTCCTCCTCTCTCCATTCATGCCTAATATAAGTTCTTTGAGAGACAGAATTGTTTCACTTGTTTAATCATTCTATTCTTAGCATCTAGCACAGTGACTAACAACATTAGGCAATATTCATTAATATTAATAATAGTTACTGATCGATTCATAATACAGACTGGTCTTCTCTTTGTCCCCTGAAACCTTTCATTTCAATATTCACTAGGAAACTTATGAATTCAAGTCAGCTCAATTCAATTCATATTTATTATACACTAACTGTATGCAGAGTGCTGTGGCAAGCACTAAGGAAAATGAAAGGCTTTGCTAAGACTCCATCTCTACCTTTATGGTGCTCACAGTATAATAAAGAAATGTAAGTAGCAGTGTGTCATATGCAAAGTGAAATGGGCTCCAATCCTTCCTCTGGGACTTACTGGCTGGGGTGAGTATGGGCAAATGACTTAACCTGTATGACCCTTAGCTTCTTCATCTACAAGATGAGAATAAATAACTACCTGTATTACTTGTGTGACCTCGGGAAAGTCCCCCTCTTCTCTGGGCTTCAATTTAGTAATCTGTAAAATGAGGGGGCTGGTCTAGCTGACCTTTGGGGACCTTCCCAGCTCTAGGTCTATGAGCCTATATAAGATATTGGACATAAAAACTCCTATAAATCAATATATGAGGCTGGATATAAAATGCTTTGCAAACTTTAATGCACTGTATAAATGAGAGTTGTTATTTCATGATACATATGCAACTAACTAATGCAGAATAACCCAGGAGACAGGCTTATTCTTCTATGAATATTTAAGTTTACCCATTGGGTTCCCTGCTTGCCTAAATATTCTTTTTCTTCCAGCTCTTCCTCATTTACTCTCTCACCACCATTATTAAAATAAAATGAAAATGTGATGCCATCCAAAACACAGTGAATCACTTGGGCACTGAAGGTCACATGCTGCTCATTGGGTGGCACTCCACTCCCTGTGGCATTGCCACCTGATCTCAGCAGCAACCCTGACAAAGGTTGAGATTCATTCTTTAGAATCACACATCTATAATTGGCCACTTTATTCCTCTGACACAGTATGGCGCTTCCTGTTGCCAAGGATTTCCCACTTTGAAATGAAAAGTGAAAATTGACACCTGCAGATTTTTCTGTAACTGGTCTCTGCTCACTGGCAGAATAGGGCAGCTGGAAGATTTACAGGATGATAAGGGGAGAATCTTCAGCTCTGGGAAAAATTCCTAATGTGAATACTAAAAATGATTATTTGGTTCAAAAGGCAATTGCCTCCCACGGGGTACAGTGGGGGTGGAAATTGTTGATGGGGGAGAAGGGAGAAAAGAAGGCGACCTGGATTATTATAAAGAAATTACTTTCTGATTCCCTTTTTAGGAGTAAACTAAGTGGGGTAACCCTTCAATAATTATCTCTATTGGCATTGAATCAAACTATCTGGGAAGATAAGTCACTAAGTTGTACTTGAAAATATGCTAGGGGGTGGAAAGATAAGGAAGGAAGGAGGGAGGGAGGAAGGAAGGAAGGAAAGAAGAAAGGAAGGAAGGAAGGAAGGAGGGAGGGAAGGAGGGAAGGAGGGAGGGAGGAAGGGAGGGAAGGAAGAAAGGAAGGAAGGACTAGAGAAGGTGAGGTCATACAAGTAACTAATGACAGAGCCAGAACAGTGTTGAACTTCAGATCAGAAGATTTCTACTATTTTTCAGACTCACACCATGTATCAGTAAATTAATGTGTTAAGGTTGCCCCTTTTGAATGTGGACAATTTTGATAATGGAAAGGGTCAGAAACAAAGATTGTTTGAGGGAAATACTGACAAAACCAGTCCATAGAAAAAGACTCTTATTCAATCAAGTCAAAAAGTCAGCAATCATTTTTTAAGCTCTGGGTTATTCAGAAACTTTCAGGTTAACAATGTCCAAAATGTCCTATTTCCCAGAATCATATTTGCATGTGACCAGTATAAGGAAAGCAAAGTTAATAACAAGGAAACTCTGGTCTCTGAAACTTCGTGGTAACTTGGGAGAGATATATATCTATATCTCAACTCTGGACACATTTCATCTCCTGATTTTCCTGGCTTCCTTCAAGTCACAGTTAAAATCCCACTTTCTACAAGAAGCTTTTCCTGATCCCCTTCAATGGATTTATCATGTATATATTTTATTTATAGATAATTGTTTACATGCTGTTTCCTCCATTAGACTTGAAAGTAGAAACTAAATTTTTTGTCTTTCTTTGCAGCCACAGAGCTTATACAGTACCTGTAAAGCAATAGATGCTTTGTACATGCATGTTGATTGATTTTTGACTGACTCTGAATGTGTTAGAGAACCAAAAGTTTCTGTAAATTTACACTCATTCTCCCTATGGACATTGCATGTGCCAGTGGAATAATGTGACCCTGGTTTATGGATTTCTTATTGCTTTATCGTCTATTTAACCAATGTTTCTGAATAAGAGTTAATGAAATTCATTTCACATGATTTGTAAAGAAACACACAGATAGAATTTCAAGATATTATATACAATAGTAGGAGTTTATTTCTTGCCCTAGTGTTCCTACTAGGACTCTGACAGAGTAAGTTGTAGAAATGGCCACTACATCTGGTAATCAGCCAACCTTTCAGCAGGACTGTGGGTTAGGTCACAGAGAGAAAGGGAGAGAAGAAAAGGATGAGAGAGAGAGAAGGAAGAAAGAGATAAAGACAGAGAGAAACATCTAGAAAGAGAAAGGGACTAGGTCCACATTATATCTAAGTAGCGGTACTCACATATTCACCATCTCTAAGCTTAGTATAAGTATTTCCTACAGCAAAGTAGACCATAATTATTTCACTGTTTTTCATCCTCTGTGATTCTTGTTCATGTATTTCCATAATTTCTCCAAGCAGGATGTACCAAAAACATTGAATGCCCTCCTCTGAATTTTTAAAATCTCACAGATACTATTCAAGGAATGGGTTGCCATATAGTAACAGTCATCACATCAGAACCACCTTTCTAATTATAGAAAATTTCAGAATAACCTGAACCATTATACTAGGTACCAACAAATGATGATGCTACACACACAAATGTATGTATACATATGTGTGTAGACATATATACACATATGTGTGTAGATACATATGTATATGTAATTCTAGTTCATACATAATTTTCTCCAAAGATTAAAAAAAATCATAATTTCAACATGCTATCAAAGCTAAATGTGATTTCTAGAACAGAAAATGGGAAATAACTACACTATAGTACTTTGGGATTTACTTAAGCGAAGATGTTAAAATAATGGAAAACAAAATGAAACAATAGACTTGAAATCAGAATATTTTGTTTCAGGTCTTACCTTCTCTACTTACCACTTGTGTGATACTGAGTATGTGACTCAATATATCCAAGCCTCAGTTTTGTCATCTATAAAATAGAGAATATAATTGTTTTATTACTTCACAGGGTTAAATCCTAGAAAGATCAAGATATTTGAGCAAGTCTAAGGGAGCTATAACATGACAAAATACTAACATTGTAATAAGGACAGAATAAATAAAGCAGTCTTTAAAAACCTAATGTCTTCAATTAAATAATACAAACAGAGGAACTCAGGGATATTTTCCTCTGTTTGATAATCTTAAACTGGGAAATAAAGGGTATAGTAAAAAAGGAAAAGACTAGGCAAGAAATGAAATACAAGGGAGTATAATTTATGATTTATTGTAACTGAGATATACAGAGGAAGAGCATATTGGCATGGAAGAAGGGGTAGGGAATGGCCACTCTATGAACCTTGATCTTATCTGAACCAGACATTCCTCCATGGGAAGATAATATTTGCAACTCTTATGAATTTTATCATTATTAAGACATTTAGAAGGAGTATAAATAGAGGGCACAGGTGTGAGTTGATTATGATGGGATGACATCCCAAAAAATAAAATTGAGAGGTAAGAAAAGGGGAATCACTGGGAGAAAGAGAAAGGGAGAGGCAGAATGGGGTAAATTACCTCACATAAGAGGGGAACCAAAGAGCTTTTACAAGGCAGTGGGAAAATGGTGGAAAAGGGTGGGGGGCAGTATCTGACCCTTATTCTAATCAGAATTGGCTCAAAGAGGGAATAACATATACGCTCAGTTGGGAATACAAATGTATCTTACCCTACGAGGAAGTAAGAAGACAGGAGAATAAGAGAAAAAGAGAGTAATAGAAGGAAGGAAAAATGAGGGAGGTCATGGTCAAAACCTAAATCCTTTTATTTTTCTTAGAAAAACCCTTGAGGGGAAGAGAGAGAGAGAGAGAGGAGAGAGAGAGAGAGGAGAAAGCAGGCGGGAGGATGTATTGTGAAGGCATTTTTAATGGAATTGATGTATTTTTGCATAATGGCAAGAACTTTCCCATCCATTAATAGGCTCATGTGACTTGTTTGAGTCACATGGAAGTCTAAGTCACACGAATTTGAATCACATGAGGCCTCTGGTGTGAGGAGCTTACTAAACAGGTGGAACAGGGAGAGGTGGAGCTTGAGCAGAGCTAAGAGGAAGTTAGAGAGCAGTCAGAGCTGGGAAGGACAGAGAAAGCAGGTAGCTGGAGCAGCAACTAGCATGAGTGGGAGAGCTTGTTTTTTTAAGGGAACTGGTTTGTGGGAAACCTAACAGAGGGAAGACTTGAGGATGGTAGTTTCCCCTGCATCGTTATTGTGTATGGAATTTTGCTACAATGATGGATTTGGCTTTCTGACATTGGGATTTGACTTTCTGGTGTCTAAATAAATTTAGTTCTGTCTTCCATGTGGAGAATCTGTTGTTTTTTACGATTTGGAACTGTGCCAGCATATACATGGCCATCATAGGCGTTATGAATATCGCATTGATGCTATAGAGGGAAATGCAGTTAGTAATCATAATTAATTATAATTCTGAGTGTGAATGGGATGAACTCATGCATAAAATGAAAGTTAATAACAGAGTGAATTAAAAAGTAGAGTCCTACAATGTGTTATATGCAAGAAACACATTGAAACCAAGAGGGGAGAGGCTGAAACAAAATCTATTTATGTTTCAGTTGAAGTAAAATTTCAGACAAATCAAATAAAAATAGATTTAATTAAGAAATAAGCAAGGAAACTACATCTTACTAAAAGGTACCATAGAAAATGAAGTAATATCAATTAAATATATATGCATCAAAAGGGACAGCATCCAAATTCTTCGAAGAAAAGTTAAATGAGTTACAGGAGGAAATAGATAATAAAACTATACTAGTGAGGAACTTCAAACTTTCCCTCTCAGAACTAGATAAATTAAATTAAAACACAATAAAGAGAATGACCATAATGAGACAACCCATCAAACTTATGGGATGCTGCAAAAGCAGTTCTTAGGGGAAGTTATTTATCATTGAACACCTACATGAATAAAATAGAGAAAGAGGAGATCAATGAATTGGGCATGCAGTTGAAAGCTAGAAAAAGGATAAATTGAAAATCCCCAAGTAAATACCAAAGTAGAAATATTGAAAAATAAAGGAGAGATTAATAAAATTCAAATTAAGAAAACTATTGAATTAATAAATAAAACTAAGAGTTGGTTTTATTTATGCCCAGTTTCTACCACACTGTTATCTAGTTTTCCCAGTAGTTTTTGTCAAACACTGAGTTCTTAACCAAGATGCTGGGGTCCTGGGGTTTATCAAACAGTAGATTGCTATATTCATTGACTACTGTGTCTTGACTACCTGACATATTCCACTGGTCTACCCCCTCTATTTCTTAGCCAGTATCAAGTGGTTTTGATGAATGCTGCTTTATCATACATTTTGAGATCTGGTAGGGCTAGAGCTTTGGTCAATTTGATTAAAAAAAGAAAGAAGAAAACCAAATAACCAATATAAAAAATAAAAAGGATAAACTCACCTGTAATGAGGAGGACATTCAAACAATAATTAGCAATTACTTTACCCAATTGTATGCCCATAAATTTGACAATCTAAGTGAGATAGATGAATATTTTTAAAAAATATAAATTGCCCAGATTAACAGAAGAGGACGCTGAATACTGAAATAACTCCATCTCAGAAAGAGAAATTGAACAAGCCATCAATAAACTTCCTAGGAAAAAAATCTCCAGGGAAAGATGGACTTAAAAGTGGATTCTATCAAACATTTAAAGAATACTTAATTCCAATACTATATAAACTATTTGGGAAAATTGGCTAAGGAGTCCTACCAAATTCTTTTTATGATGCAAATATGATTCTGATACCTAAGCCAGAAAGAGCCAAAACAGAGAAAGAAAATTATTAATCAATTTCTCTAATAAATATAGATGCAAAAATTTTAAATAAGATATTGCCAAAAAGAATATAGAAACTTAGCACAAGAATAATACATTATGATCGGGTAGGATTTATACCAGGAATGCAGGACTGGTTCAATATTAGGAAAACTATCAGCTTTATTGATCATATCAACAAAAAAAGTAACAGAAACCAAATCATTATCTCAAAAGATGCAGAAAGAGCTTTTGACAAAATACAACATGCATTCCTATTGAAACACTGGGCATAGGAATAAATTGAGCCTTCCTTAA
Source organism: Potorous gilbertii (assembly GCA_028658325.1). Classification (NCBI taxonomy): domain Eukaryota; kingdom Metazoa; phylum Chordata; class Mammalia; order Diprotodontia; family Potoroidae; genus Potorous; species Potorous gilbertii. The sequence goes on along the minus strand of CM053771.1, from coordinate 501,694,120 downwards.
AATAATAAGCAGTATCTACCTAAAAACATCAACAAACATTATATACAATGGGGATAAGCTAGATGCATTTCCAATAAGATCAGGGGTGAAACAAGGATGTCCATTATCACCACTGTTATTCAATATGGTACTAGAAATATTAGTTTTAGCAATAAGAGAAGAAAAAGAAATTGAAATAGTTAGAATAGGCAAAGAAGAAACTAACTTATCATTCTTTGCAGATGATATGAGAATCCTAGAAAATAAAGTAAAAAACTTACTTGAAATAATAAACAACTTTGGTATAGTTGCAGGTTAGAAAATAAACCCACATAAATCATCTGCATGTCTATATGTTACGAACAAAGCCCAACAGCAAGAGATAGAAAGAGAAATCCCATTTAAAGCTATAGAAGATGCTCTAAAATATCTGGGAGTCTACCTGTGCAAACAAACCCAGGGACTATATGAACACAATTACAAAACACTTTTCACACAAATAAAGTCAGCTATAAGTAAGTGGAAAAACATCACCTGCTTGTGGCCAGGCCAATATAATAAAAATGACAATTCTACCTAAATTAACTTACCTATTCACTGCCATACCAATCAAACTACCAGAAAAATATTTTCTAGAGCTAGAAAAATAATATCAAAATTCATCTGGAAGAACAAAAGTTCCAGAATATCAAGGGAATTAATGCAAAGAAATGCTAGGGAAGGTGACCTAGCCCTACCAGATCTCAAATTGTACTATAAAGTAGCAGGCATCAAAACCACTTGGTACTGGCTAAGAAATAGAGGGGTAGACCAGTGGAATAGGTTAGGTGCTCAAGACACAGTAGTCAATGAATATAGCAATCTACTGTTTGACAAACCCCAGGACCCTGGCTTCTAGATTAAGAACTAAATGTTGATGAAAACTGCTGGGAAAACTGGATAAGAGTATGGTAGAAACTGGACATAGACCAATGGCTGACACCATACACAAAAATAAAGTCTAAATGGATACATGATCTAGGTATAAAGACTGATACTATAAACAAATTATGGGATTAAAGAACAGTATATTTGTCAGATTTATGGAGAATGGAGAAATTTATGACAAAACAAGAGATAGAGAACATTATGAAGAGCAAAATGGATAATTTTTATTACATTAAATTAAAAAGATTTTGCATAAATAAACCCAATACAACCAAGATTAGGAGGAAAGCAGAAAATTGGGAAAGAATTTTTCCAGTAGTGCCTGTGATAAAGGCCTCATTTCTAAAATATTTAGAGAATTGTGTCAAATGCATAAGAATACAAGTCATTCCCCAATTGATAAATGGTCAAAGGATATGAACAGGCAGTTTTCAGAGGAAGAAATTAAAGCTATCTCTGGTCATATGAAAAAATGCCCTAAATCACTATTGATTAGGGAGATACAAATCAATACAACCCAGGACACCACATCACACCTATCAGATTGGCTAACATGACAAGAAAGGAAGATGATAAATGTTGGAGAAGATATGGGAGAGTTGGAACACAATTCATTGTTGGTGGAGTTGTGAGCTGATCCAACCATTCTGGAGAGTAATTTGGAACTATGCCCAAAGGGCTACAAAAATGTACATACCCTTTGAACCAGCAAAACTGCTTCTAGGACTGTATCTCCAAGAGATCATAAAAATGGGAAAGGATCTCACATGTACAAAAATATTTATAGCAGCTCTCTTTGTGGCAGCCAAAAACTGGAAATCAATGGGAATGGCTGAACAAGTTGTGGTTTAGGAATGTAAAGGAATACTATTGTGCTATGAGAAATGATGAACAGGAAGATTTCAGAGAAGCCTGGAAGGACATATATGAACTGATATTGAGTGAAAGAAGAACTAGGAGAACATTGTACACGGTTACAACCATAACATGTGATGAATTTTTCTGGTAGACGTAGCCCTTCACAGAAATTCAAGGACTTAAAACATTTCCACAGGACTCTTGAGGCAGGCAAAATGTCATCCACATTCAGAGAAAGAACTATAGAATTGGAATGTGGAATGAAGCAAAATATTTTCTCTTGTGTTATGTTTTGTTTTCTTTGGGTTTTTCTCATGGTTTATCTCATTCATTTTCATTCTTCTATGCAACATGCCTCACATGAAAATGTGTTTAATAAAATCTTATGTGTAGAACCCGTATAAGATTGCATGCCATCTTGAGGAGTGAGGGGGGAGGGAGAGGGAGAAAATCTAAGACTTATGGAAGAGATTGTAGAAAACTGAAAACAAATAAATTAATAATAAAAAAAGAAAAAGAATAAAACACAAGAAAGTATAGGAAATGAACGGAATTTTAGAGAAATAAAATATGATACACCTCTAGAGAAAACTGATTGGGAATGTAAAGGAATATACATTTTTCCTCAGTTCATGGTACCTACAGGAAAATTGACCATATATTAAGTCATAAAAATCTCACAATGAAATGCAGAAAAACAGAATTATTAAATGTATCATTTTTACATCATAATGCAATAAAAATTATATTCAACAAATGACCATTGAAAGACAGATTAAAATTAATTGAAAACTAAATTAACTAATCCTAAAGAATGTCTGGGTAAAGGAACAAATCTTAGAAATAATCAATAATTTCATTAAAGAAAGCAAAAACAATGAAACAACATGCCATGCCAAAATTTATGGAATGTAGCCAAAGGAGTCCTTTGAGGAGATTTTGTATCTTTAAATGCTTACATAAATAAAATACAGAAAGATCAGATCACTGATTTGGGCATGCAACTTAAAAAAAACTAGAAAAAATTAAAATCGTGGGGAGGAGCCAATATGGCAGAATAGAAAGATACACATATGCTAGCTCCTAACCCACAGCCCATAAAACACCTGTAAAGAAGAACTCCCAACAAATTCTGGAGCAGCAGAAGCCACAGAACAATGGAGTGGAGGAGATTTCTGTTCCAGAGAGACTTGAAAAACTGACACCAAAGGTCTGTCGCGTACCAGACCCAGAGCAGAGCCCAGCCCTGCCTTAGCCATGGCACTGAGAGGAGGAGATCTGAGGAGGCTTCATGGACAGAATCTCCAGCAGCAGCACAGGTCCCTCCACCCATAGGTGACAGAGGTCAGTGAGAGGGTCTTTTCAGCTCGCCAAGAGGGGAGTGGGGTGTCCCCATAACTCAGACCCTCTTGGAAAGCAGTAGCAGAGGCAGCAGCAGACAGGGGCTCCCAAAGCAGGCAGAAGCCCAGATCCTTTGTCAAAATCCCCTGAGGGAACTGAGCCCCAAGTGGCAGCCCTGCCCCAACCCGAGCACCTGAACTTAATCTCACACTGAATAGCAGCCCCACTCCCACCGAAAGCCCTGAGGCTGGGAAGGAGCATTTGAATCTCAGCTCCCAAGTGCTGGCTGGGTGGATCTGGAGATGAGGTGGGTGTGGAGAGGAAACTCAGAAGTCAAGTAACTGGCTGGGAAAATGCCCATAAAAGGAGGAAAAAAATAAGACCATAGAAGGTTACTTTCTTGGGGAACAAGTGTCTCACCCATCCCTTTGGATGAGGAAGAACAAGGCATACTGTCAGAAGAAGTCAAAGGCCTTCACTCCAAAGGGGACTTAAACTTGACTCAGGAAATAGAAGACCTTAAAAAACAAGTTAGCAGCTTACTAAAGGAGAACCAAAAAAACGCTGAGGAAAATAGCAGCTTTAAAAACAGGCTAACTCAATTGGAAAAAGAGGTCCAAAAAGCCAACAAGGAGAAGGAGAATTTAAAAAGCAGAATTAGCCAAATGGTGGAGAAGGTTCAAAAACTCACTGAACAAAATAATTCATTAAAAGAGAGAATTGAGTCCAGGGAAAAGAATGACTATGAATTAAACCAAGACGTTAGTAAACAAAATCAAAAATTTAAAAAAATAAAAGATGAGGTGAAAGAACTCATTGGAAAAACAACTGACATGAAAAAATAGATCCAGGAGAAATAATTTAAAAATTATTGGACTACCTGAAAGCCATGATAAAAAAAAAAGCCTAGACACTGTCTTCCATAAAATTATCAAGGAAAACTGCCTTGATGTTATAGAATCAGAGGGCAAAATGGATATTGAAAAAATTCATTGCTCACCCCATGAAAGAAACCTGATCAGAGAAACTCCTAGGAATATTGTGGCCAAATTTCAGAGTTCCCAGATCAAGGAGATCTAGCTGCAAGCAGCTAGAAAGAAAGAGTTTGAGTACTGTGGAAATACAATCAGGATAACATAGGATCTGGCAGCTTCAACATTAAATGAATGAAGGGCTTGGAATAGGATATTCCAGAAGTCAAAAAAAATGGGATTGAAGCCAAGAACCTACCCAGCATATCTGAATATAATACTTCAAGGGAAAAAATGGACATTCAGTGATAGAGACAAATTTGAAGATTTCACATTGAGGAAAAGACCAGATCTGTATTTAAAAATTTGACTTCCCAAGACAAGAATCAAGAGAAGCCTGAAAAGGTAAACAGAAAAGAAAAATCATAAAGACTCTCTAAAGCTAAACTGTTTACATTACTACATGTAAAGAAAATGTTTTTAACTCTTGAATCTTTTCTCAGTATTTAGTTAGTTGGGAAGATTGTACATACACACACACACATACAGATAGACAGAGAGTACAGGGTGGTTATATCAGAAGAGATGATATCCACATACACACACACACACACACACACACACACAAAATACAAATTAAGGGGTGAAGGAGTAAAATTCCAGGAAGAGAAAGGGAGTGATGGAACGGGGCAGGGTAAAACTCATAAGAGATAAGAAAACTCTTACCCAATGGAGGAGATAAGGGAGAAGGGGAGAGGGGAAAAAATAAAGCTACCCTTCCCACATGTGGCTGAAGGAGGGAATAACATACTCACTAGATTTGATGTGAAAATTTATATCACACCACAGGAAAGTAGGAGAGGAGGTGATAAGTGGAGTGAGGGGAATATTAGAAGGGAGGGCAAATGGGAGAAGGGAGTCACTAGAAAAAAACACTTTTGAGAAGGAACAAGGTCAATTGTAGGGGGGAAAAGTAAGGGGGATAGGGTAGGTCAGAGGGACAATATAATTAGGATTATACAACATGATTACTATGGAAGTCTTTTGCAAAACAACACATGTTTAGCCTGTATTGAATTGCTTCCCTTCTTAGTGGGGCTGGGGAGGGAGGGGGGGAGGGAGAGAAGTTGGAATTCAAAGTAGTAGAAAACGAATGTTGAGAATTTTTACTCCACATAGTTGGGAAATAAGAATTACATGGATAGGGATATGGAAATTTATCTTGCCCTGCAAGAAAAGAGAGAAGATGGGGATAGGACAGGGGTGGGGTGTGATGGAGGGGAGAATACAATGAGGGAAGGAGCAACCAGAATGCAGGGTATTAGAAAGTGAGGGGAGGGGGCTGATGGGAAGAAAAATTGGTCATGTTACGAAGTGAAGTAAAAGCAATTAGTATTAAAACAATAGACTGAATTAATTACTGAGAATAAATCAATGACATCTTTAGTTTGGAGAAAAGAATTTCAGTCTAATTTTCCAAGAGGAAGGTAACCTCTGATAAAATTTGGCATTGATGAAAAAGTCAAGGTTTTAAGGGTAAATTTGATTTTATGATTGCCATTTAGTCAGGAACTAGAACATGTATAGAAAGACATGTAAGACACTTAAGACTTGCCTAAAAGATATTCCTTAGCCAAAGTGAAACTATAATCATATTTTAAACCTGGTTATAGGAACTTGCCATCTTTAGTTGCTATGGGACTATTAAGTGACTGTTCTTCTGAGTCTAACTCCAGGTATGGGAAGCAAAAAAGGTGATCTGAGCCTCCATTACATGATGCCAGTATGCTCATGAGATGCTGGTATGAACTGCATAGGTGATCTCCAGGGAAGAGGGGGAGAGCAGCTGTTCAGCATGGGCTGAGGTAGGATTCTCCAGACTCAATTTCCCCACTGACACCCAGCAGAGTTTAAACCTGACTGAATGCAAGTGGACAATCTACTCCTGCCTAGAATAGACATGAAGTTGGGGAGATATTGTTTCCCTGCAATATCCCTACCCTTGGTGGCAGTTTCCCATAGTTAAAAGGTTTGTAAGATTAATATCAGATCTATTCAATTATAGATTATGGGTATAGGAACATCCAAGGCACCAAAATTAAGCTATTAGGCATAGGACTTTAGACCAACAACATTAAGTTAGGGTCTTTTTATTCTTAGTAATACTGTGGAGACAATTAGATCAAGAGATTGTGAAGTTAGCAACATAAATATTATCTGTCTCAGTTGGCTTATGTTTAAAAAAAAATTCTTTTGTAGTTCATATTGTAAATGCTTTAAAAAGATGTATCACCTGACCAAAAGTTTGAATTGTTTCATCTGTTATAAACTGTGTTAAAAATATATAAAAAAATTAAAATCCCCAATTATGTCCTGAAAATGAAAGAAAATCATTGAACTATCAAATAAGACCAGGAGCTAGTTTTATGGAAAAAAAAAAGATGTCATTGGCTAATATGATTCTTTTAAAAAGAAGGTGGAGCCAAAATGGCAGAGTAAAGTCAAACACTTGCCTGAGCTCTCCTTCAAAACCCTCCAAATACCTTTAAAATATGACTCTAGCCACATTCTAGAGCAGCAGAACTCCAAAAAAGAGATGAAGTAAAACAATTTTCCGGCCCAAGACCACTTGGGGTGAGAAAGGAGCACAGTGCAGCACAGGCCCAGTCAGCAAACCAGGAGGAGGCCTCAGTGGCAGCAATGGCAGTTCCCAGACACTTCACCTAGTTGCCCTAACAAAGTAACAAAAGATTACAAATTCCTTGTCCTCTTAATTTTTTAAATTTAAATTAAATTCTATACCTAGACATGTCTTTGCTATAATGAACACCCAAACATTTCTTGTAGTGAAATGAATTGGTGTCATCATTATTCACAACTCTCCCACAGTTTAGAAGAGTACTTTCTACAAATGAAAACAAAACATGTTAAACTTTCAATGACTAAAACAGCTAAGATAGAAACACGTCTATGTTTATTATATACAATGCACATGTGTATGTGAACATACATATATGGATACATAAACATTTATTTTTCACATGAAGAAGCCATTAAGAACTCCCTGGTAAAATTAATATTTTGTTTCAGATTTGACCATTAAAGATCCTCTAGGATAATTTTAAAAAATAAAAGAAGAAAATCAAATTACTAATATCAAAAATGAAAAGAGTGAATTCACTACCAATTAAGATGAAATTAAAGCAATGATTAAGAACTGTTTGGCCTAATTATATGCCCTAAATCTAACAATCTAAGTGAAATGGATGAATATTGACAAAAATTGCCCAGATTGACAGAAGAGATAGAATAACCCTATGTATTAAAAAGAAATTGAACAAGTCATCAATGAACTCCTTAAGCAAAAGTTCACAGGACCAATCGTATTCACAAGTGAATTCTACTCAACATTTAAATGACAATTAATTCCTATACTATATAAACTGTTTGAAAAAATAGCAAAGGAGTCCTACCACATTCCTTTTATGACACAAATGTGGTACTGATACCTAAACCAGAAAGAGCAAAAACAGAGAAAGAAAACTATAGATCAATTTTACTAAGAAATATTGAAGAAAAAATTTAAATAAAATACTATTATGGAGATTATAGCAATATATCACAAGAATCATACACTATGGGCAGGTAATATGACACCAGGAATGCATGGCCAGTTCAATATTAAGAAAGCTATCAGGATAATTGATATCAAGAAAAAAACAATAAAAGTCATGTAGATTATGTGAATGAATGCGGAAAAATCTCTTGACAAAATACAGCCATCACTGTCATTAAAAAAACACTAGAAAGCAAAGGAATAAATGGGGCTTTCCTTAAAATGATAAGTACTATCTATCTTACACCATCACCAACCATTATCTGTAGTGGCAATAAGCTAAAAGCCTTCCCAGAAAGGTCAAGTGAAGCAATGATGCCCATTATCACCACAATTATTCAATATTATACTAGAAATACTAACTACAGAAATTAAAGAAGAAAAATAAATTGAAGGAATTGAAGGAATTGAAGGAATAAGCAATGAGGAAAAATAAATTGAAGGAATTGAAGGAATAAGCAATGAGGAAAAAAACTATCACTCTTTGCAGATAACATGATGGTATATATGGATAATCATATTATGAAGCAGTAATCATCAAAATAATCTGGTACTGAGAAATAGAATAGTGGATTAGTGGGAGAGATTAGGTGCACAATACACAATATAAAATAACTATATTAGTCTAAGTATTTCATAAAAATATGAACTCCAATTTTTGGGGACAAGAACTCACTATTTGAAAAAAACTTCTAGGAAAACTAGAAAGCAGTTTGAAAGAAACTAGGTATAGACCAACATCTCACACCATATACCAAGATAAATTCAAAATGGGTACACGACTTAGACATAAACATAAAGGTAATACCACAAGCAAATCAGGGGAGCATGGAATAGCTTAGCTGTCAGATCTATGGATAAGGGAAGAATTTATAATAGGTGATAGAGAGTATTACAGAATGTAAAACAAATAATTTTGTTTATATTAAATTAAGAAGGTTTTGTACAAACAAATCTAATGGAGCCTAGATTAGAGGAAAAGTATAAAATGATGGGGATGTGGGAGAGGGAGTATAGCAAATTTCTCTGATAAAGGCCTCATTTCTCAAACATATGGAAAACCAAGATAAACTTACAGGAATATAGGTCATCCCCCTGTTGATAAATTGTTAAATGATATGAAGAAGAAATTTTCTGGTAAAGAAATTAAAGCTACATATAATGCTATGAAAACATGCTAAAATTACTACTGATCAGAGAAATACAAATTAAAACAACTCTAAGGTGCCACTTCACACCTATCAGATTGCCTACTGTAATAGAAAAGAAAAATGACAAATGTTAGGAGGGATGTTTTGTCTCATTCACTATTGGTGGAGTTCTGAAATGATCCAACCATTCTGGAGAGTAATATGGAATTATGCCCAAAAGTGTATAAAATTGTTCATGTATTTTGATCCAGCAATAACACTATTTGGTCTGTATCCCAAAGATAGTATAAAACACAATGGGAAAGGACCTGTATGTACAAAAAATATTTATAGCAGGTCTTTTAGTGGTAGCAAAAGGTTGGAAATTGAGGGGATACTCATCCATAGAGGAATGATTGAACAAGCTGTGATACATGACTATGATAGAATACCAAATGATCAGTAGGATTCTTTCAGAAAAACCTG